>CM076673.1:70521529-71121529 GCA_038501925.1 Xenopus petersii | reverse complement strand
TCCCCAGGATCCCCAGTACTCCCCATAGAGCGGTTGGCGGCATGCTGCCCCTAAGCCCTGGCCTTTGTGGCCTCACTACAAATCCAGACCTGGGCTTCTTTGGAATTTAATCAAGGATAAATCTAACTTATTTGGATCATTCATGTCCTGCAGAGTAAATGTCCCCTAAATAGAATAACGTTTCCTGTGAAAAGCATACGGTAATAAAAACACATTTGTAGACAACACAGAACAGGTAGATTGCTTTAATAATTATACATATTTATTACAGATCCTTGACACATAAGTGCATTTGTCATTTCCAGATGTATTGGCAGAATACTTACAAACCACTATGATAAATATCAGAAATGAGCAATTATGGCCAAGGTATGCTGTCTAAAAGTGTGGCAGATAATTTTTTATTTAATCAAATAATAAGGCCTACATGTAATGTACTGGAACACTTACCTATAATTCTTGACACGCACAAGGACATTCTTTTGTAAATTAAATTACATCTTTTTAGGTAGGTACCCATTAATTACGTTACTAAACACGCAATTTACATGGATTCAAGATTATGAAGGCAACTATTGAATTTTGGTAGTTTAATGTAGAAATGATCAGACAAAACAGTAACCCAGATAAACCTTATCAATAATCCTTTTGCTATAACGTTGTGGTAACATTGGTATTATGTTTAGGTATATTTTAAAAAAAGTGAGCATTACATTTCTTTTTTTTTTTTCTTTAATACTTCGTATTCAGAAATTAGAATTTCCAGGGCTTTTATACTACAATTATTAAAATACAACAACCACACAGATACTCACAGATTGTAACAAATACATTTTATCTTGAAATAATCATACATATTTGTCTTGAAAACAGATGCCAATCTGTGTATTATTGATGAGTATGGGAAGGACATATTCTGACATAAATGTGATATAAAACATTCTGCATGTCAAACATTTTTATTTACAGTTGGCTACCTTTAATACATTTGTAGTAGATAATTGCAAATGAAACATAGAAACACCTTTATGATGGCTACATTTTTCTATATCCTTTAATTTACGATAAATTAGAATTTAAAACAGGTTTAATTTAGTTATTAGCTATAAATATTGTATTAGAAGGCAGAATCACAGATCAATAGATCACTGCCTTCTATAAAATTAGCCACATATTGTTTTTCAGGTCATATATATGTATGTATAAAATTAATATTTAACTTATATTGCACTAAATGTGCTCAACATTGCCCTAACTGCTTTTTCTTGTGCTAGTTCTCTAAACTAGATTCAAAAGTTCAGTTTTAATTGCTAGCAAGAATTGCATCATGATGTTATGTCAGTTTCCCCATAATGCTCAATGCATCAACAGCTAAGGTGATTATTGTTATCTTCCCAGTCTAAAAGAAAAGAAAAAAAAAATTATAGTGATGATCAAGGTTCTACAATGCAAATAGCAAACAGAGATATTAACATTGAAGACAGTCTTGTCCAGTTTCCTTGGATTTGTGCTTCTAGCTCCTTTTTGCAAATTACACTTTTTTACACTTTTACACTTTTTTTTCAAAATGTTGTCATAAATCTTCTATAGTAGTGATAAGAACACTATTTAGTGTTACCTAGGCACATGTATGAATTATATAAATATATATCAAATGCAGTCAGTAGTAAGGTTTTTTTCTCAAGGGAATATTGTTTTTCTGTACTAGCAAATTCTGAAAATGTGCTTTCATTTTTGATGCTTTATGATTACCATTGGTAGTAGTAGTAATCATTTACATGTCTAAATATTATTTGTTGTAACTCTCTTTTCAATCATACAGTACCTGTTAACTCAAGATAAAAAAAGAGAAAAACTAGATAGATAGGCTGTGCAAAATAAAAAATGTTTCGACTATAAATAAAAAATGTTAGCGACTTGAAGGGGAGCCACATGGGACATAACTGTTCAGTGAGTTTGCAATTGATCCTCTGCATTCAGCTCAGATTCAAAAGCAAACATTTATGACCCATGTGGCCCACTCTCAAGTCACTGATTGGTTACTGCCTGGTAACCAATCAATGGAAACCAAGAGAGCTGCAAAGCAGGAAGCAGTGTTCTGGCTATTATGTTACACATTCAGTCCTTCCAGCCTTTATAGATAACATTTTTGGCTAACTAACTATTGTATATTTTTATTTTGCACAGCCTATCTATTTACCCAGTGTATATTTTATACTGAACAATTCCTTTAATGTAGACATAGAAAAGGTCAATACAATCCCTTTTTCAAATTGAGTTACTGCATGTATATTTACAACATCCCATTTGCTAGCTATGGCTCCAATACCCCTCTGAAATCATGGAGAGTTCCCTGCACAGCTTGACTGGTTAAGCACAAAAGTTTTTGAAGGGGCATGGCCTAATGGTCTAGGAGGAGTGCTCTTACACCAAATGGGATATAGGTAGATGAATGAGGTGCTTACTAACAAACAATGTTTTCTAATAGTCGCTATAGATATAAGGTGTAAAGTGGCTCTTTGAAGACTCATACCAGAAACTTCAATGAAAATTAATACAGGTATAGGATCCCTTATCCAGAAACCCCATATCGAGAAAGCTTCGTATTACTGAATGACTGTCTCCCGTAGACTCCATTTTATCCAAATAATCCAAATTTTTAAAAGTGATTTCCTTTTTCACTGCAATAATAAAACAGTAGCTTGTACTTGATCTCAACTAAGATATTATTAATCCTTATTGGAAGCAAAAACAGCCTATTGGGTTTATTTAATGTTTAAATGAATTTCTAATAGACATAAGGCAAGAAGACTCAAATTACAGAAAGATCCATTATCCGGAAAACACCAGGTCCCGAGTATTTTGGATAACAGGTCCCATACCTATACTGAAGATCTATTTTGGTAAATATCCACTAGTTAATACTAGTTAATAATGCATTTAATCATGTGCTTTAACCCAAGGTTATATCTAGGTGATTGGGACAATGAATTCAGAGAAATGTTCTGGCACATTGTTGAGTTGAGTCACAAAGTTCAAAGCTAACATGTAGGAGACATGCGGTAGTTCACATTTAATTTTTTTTTCCTGACTGAACAAAAAGATATATCTTCAATAGGGTTTTTGAGATAACAATAATTTCTGCTCTCATCTAGAATGAAACATGACTATTAAAGGCTGAATAAAAGTTACACCCCTGTGTAGAGGAAACTTTAAACATATTTGTTAGCTATACATCTTTTTTATACAATAAATTGTCATGCAGTGCTAGATAATTTAATATATTAAAATTCTACAGCTAGGAAGGCTCAAGTGATAAAGGTTATTGGCATTGTATTTTACTAAATACATTTTTTACTGCATGATTAATCTTATTCAAATATGGGAATATGTTCCCTTTCATTTCTTAATATATTTTTGAATAGGAACTTACAAAATCATAAAAGTCTTCACTTATAAAAACATTACCCATTGCTGTTCATGGAAAACAGTAGCTTATATTGTTAATGTGCTATGGAAGTGTTAACAATTCCATCACAAAGATAACAAAACTGTGTATTAAAAATGAGAGTGATGTTTTACTCATCCTATTTAATTACATTTGTAAAATGAAATTCACTTGTAACATTCTTAAAAAACAGAAATATATTTGCAAAGTATATCTTAGGAGAATCTGAAATTTAGTTTGTTTGTTATTTTAAAATTACTTAGTCCAACACAGATGTAGGGGGAGGACGGGCACAGCAGTTTGGTCTTCTAAAGTTCTTAAGTATAGACTGAAACACTCTATGCTGCCTTCTCTTGTGCTTTTTCCCTGAAGAATCAGAGCCAATTGATTTCCGATTTTGCTTCAGTTGTGCCATGATCATTTTCTCATGTTCTCTGATTTGTCTTTGGAGGTGATTTTGAATAGCAATCCCTAATGACTCTGGGTCCATAGAGGCACCATACACCTCCCATGTCATGCCCTGCTCATCCCAAACAACATCTTTCACACTCTTTGTCTGTTTCCCTTGAGTTTTTGCTTCAGCGTTTGAACTTGGTGGAGTTGCTTTTTTGCCATGTAGCTTAGGCTGTTCAGAGGTAGATAAGGTGACCAGAAGTGGTTCATTTTTTTCTTCTCTGGCTTTTCTAAGCCGTGGTGTCAGCTGCGCTGCACTTATGTCAGAAGAAGGTCTGGATTGCAAACTAAAACTGCTGGACCTTTTAGCAAGTCCATTGTCATCCTGGTCCTTTCTAATCAAGACCTCAAGTATTTCATCTGCTTGACCCCCAGTAGCTCTAATAGTGTTTACTTCCACTTCCACATGAAGAGGTGTTGGTTTATCCTCCTTCTTTGGTTTTTTTATATCTGTTGTTATGATAGCTTGTGTAGAACCCTGCTCATTTGTAATTTTAAAATGAAAAGGTTTTCGGTCTGTGCTATCATCTCCTGGAATACTAAGAGTATCTGTCTGGTCGTTATCTATACGGATGTTATGTAACTGAATATTTTCTACTCCACTTAAGTGGTGAAGTCTAGATTTGTTGTTGACTTCAGGAGCTCTAAAATGTTCACTGTACATGTCCATAGATCTCGGTTTTGGCTGGGCACTGTTCTCAATGTTGATTTGGTAAACTGGTTTCACATTCATCAAAATAGGAGAAGGGCTTGCCATTTGCATCTGTGGCATTTCTCTGAAACACAGCTGTTGCCCTTCTAATTCATTTCTATATAATATCTGGGAATTTCTGCCTATTTCTGTGTGCTGGAAGGCAGGCCGTGCTAAATCTGGTGAGCTTTTAGTATGCATTTGAAGAGGCTGTGAACTCAGTGCATCTGGTGCTTGAAAACACAATTTTGGACCTAGTTGGTTCTGAGAAAGCTGTGCCTGCAAAGCAAAGTTTGCACGGTCCAACTGGCTAGCGCCAGGGTTACCCTGATAAATAATACAGACTTGTTCTTGTCTTTCCTTGAGGACTGGAGAATTTGCCTTAAGGAACGCAGCTAAGATGCTTGGACTAGTTGACACAGACTTGTTCTCAACATTTGCCACAGCCTGAACCTCAGCATCTTGAGTTGTCCAGTTTTCCAGACTAAATGAAGTCATTGTCCCCATTTCCTTAAATCTGCTAGGCAACATTGGATCCATTTCTACTTCTTCATTCTCTGTTTTTATTTTATCTTTCACAAAGCTTAGCTGCTGATATTCATCTGACTTTGTAGATGATTTTTTTACAGGCTCTCCTTCAACTGTTGTGACTTTTTCTGACTGGGTAACTGTACATATATTTTGTGAACCACTGTTTATGCTTTCTGTCAAAGATGGGTCTTCTTCCTTATTCTGAACTGAGTTGACAAGTCCTTTATCAGCTCCACTTTCAACTAATGGTCTGTTTTTTAAATCACTTGGTACTTTCATATTTGCTTCCACTGATGCTGAAGGAGCTACTGAAATGCTAACTTTTGCTGTTTTTTCTTCATGATTACTGCATGATTCTGCATTCCCATCTGTAGAAAGATATGTATTTCTTATACTGGGGATAGGCTGGGTGGAGTCCTTTATGGCTTGTGGTACTAATGGAGGCAATAATACTAATTCATTACAAGTCCTAAAGGAAGAGGTTGTGTTTCCTGATTCCTGTTTTTCTTGCTCAGTTGCCATATTGCTGCTACAAATTACATTAACAGAAAACGTCTCGGAAACAGAAATACCACTGCCATTGTTTTTTAAGGTTCCTTGGGTAAATTGGAGAAGTGTATCAGATGCAGAACTATCTTTCTCCTTAGGAGAAGTTACCAATGGGCTTTTGGAAGACCCATGAGGATCTGGTACAGTCCCCATGGAATATCCTTCTTTAGCAAGGTGTCCCAGGCAGAGCTATTGAATGTGACAAACCGTAATAGTGAAGATTCTGATTTTCCAAACCTGTCCAAAAAAAAAAAAAAAGAGTTAAATAAATTATGTAGTAAAGACTTTTTAGTATACCAACATGTAAGTAATGGTTTATCCTTATATTATCTTAAGACCAATAGCCTGCAATGGGTTCTTTATTTTTTTCTGAAAATAGATGTTTCTTACTAACCTACATGGATTGGAATAATTAATATATATTTGCTCAATAAATAACATAGTAGACAAGCCACAATCAGTTCTTAACAATCTAGTCTGTTTTTTGAATGATAATTGAAATACTATAAGGCCTAAATTGTACAAGTAAATGTGGTTATTTTCAAACAAAGGTGATCGTTTACAAACGCAAAGCAAATTGCTTTGAACAGTCTATATATACATTAGCACAAACCATAAGAGCAACACAATTCCCTAAAATAGCTTGCTACGGATTACTCAAACAGGGACATTTATTCAGGAATTTATTACAAAACCTCTTGGGGTTGCACATTATACTGTGGGAATCAGCCTAGGATTCTGCTAGTGTTTTGCTAAGCAATATACAAGTATTAAAAAACAGATACCTCACTATAAACAAATCAAAACCATTTGAGTATTAAAGAGTATACCTGCACACGTAAACTAACCATGATTGCTTTAGCAGCATCACAGTCTGAGTTTACATTAGTCCACACAAAAATTAGAGCGCTCACCTGCTACTCCATTAACCTTTTCAGGTGTCTGGTGCTAAACAGCATACAAGGCCCCCTGCGAAGAGCCAGTACAATTGCAACAAAATCCAAAATAGCTGTAGCACACAATTCGGTTTTGATGATGCAAAAAGTGACTTTTATTGGCTCATTGCAGACTTCAAAGACATGGCAACTTTTCGGGCAACGAAAGGGCCCTGTGTGGCCCGAAACGTTGCCATGTCTTTGAAGTCTGCAATGAGCCAATAAAAGTCACTTTTTGCATCATCAAAACCGAATTGTGTGCTACAGCTATTTTGGATTTTGAGTTTACATTAGTGGCATCTAAAATTGGGTTGCTGCTGGCTTTGCTTGTCAGTTGTCAACATGGAGTAAAAACTCTACAAATCCCACCCCTTTCCAAATGAATCTCCACAATGCCTGGCCCTGTTTAATATTCAACAGGATTTGGATTCACGTTTAGAATAATCCTTAGTGGTGAGCCAAACCAAATCAAATTCTTAAAGGTGAATCTTTGATTTAAAAGAATCTGATTCACTTCAAGAAGAAGAAAATCCCAATTAAATGTTTGCCTTTACTTTGTTCATTCTTTCCATTAAATCCCCTTTCACAGTCCTTCTTGTGGCGATCTGTGGTCTCCCTGCGCAGCTCTAGCATGAGGGGTACCTCAAGGAGCCTTATGAAAAATTTTCATAGGCACTCCTAACCTCTCTCTACAAACTTATGTTCTACCTACTTTCCAAGCTATAGACAAAGAAGAAACTAGCAAATGGAAGAACTGAAACATGAGTATATCTCTTATCCCTTAAACTGCACATTAAGATTTGTGGGTGTGCAAATTCATCAGGAAACATGCCTCCAAATTGTAGTATGTGGTTTGTAGTGTGCACATGACGAAGGGGCAGGGCCAAAAACCTAAAGGAGCCTCAACGATATAGGTCAGTGCTTTGTTAGAGTACGGATGGGGTGCTGCTGGTACTCTGACATATTGAGGAGAAGTTCAACTTGAAGTGCTGCAGAAAGGGCTTTGACAAATTTAAAATTTGGAAAGAAATTTTCTTCAAGGTGTAGAGATTGTGAAGATCAGAGTGGAATAAATAAACTAAGCCCAAACTGATTGACTCAGTTCCCCTTGTGACGCCAGCCTTACTATCTTATAACTTATTATCTTGCTTAAAGTTTTATAACTATAAGAGAGTTAAAAATTCAAGTTTCTAACTAAGATAAATCCATTTTTTAACATTTTCTATACAGACCTATATGTGTTATTTTGAAAATATGCAGGCTGAAATGATTTTGGATAAAACATATATGGATAATTTATTCCGAAGATCAGTAACATGGATTTCTTGTTAATAAGATATTTTATCCTATTAATACTACTCTTTGTGATCAAGCTCTAATCAGGTATGGTATTCATAGGAACCTATTGTTTGATAGCTCAAAGGATAAGTATGTGTTATAGCAAACTACAGTTAATTAGCAACTGTTTGCCTTTAACTTGGTAATAAAGAATATTTCTTTCGTTTTATCTATTGAGCGGGCTTTGTACAGTAGTTTCAGGCATTTATATGACTACACACCAGAATTATTGAGATAATAAAACCAATAGTTCAGTGATACAGAAGCTTTCAATATAAATTAGATTTCATCTCCCAGTATTTTCATTTGATCAGTGATATCATGGTAACAACAGCAATTATTACCATAAAATGGTCCACCTTGGTTTGAATTGCATTAAAACAGCAGAAGGATTATCTTCTCTGACAGATGTCCACCCTCATGCCCCTTAGTGTCCCTTGCACATACTGGGTTCATTCAGTGTCAACAGAAATTTGCCTATTGGAAATGTTGGGACACAAGTAATAAATAGTAAATGTATTTACGTATTTCTTGCTTTATTTCCAAAACTTCTATGCTGGCTCAGCTGTCTACTATCTCAATATCACCTCCTATAGAACTCCTATTGTATATTATATATATATATATATATATATATATATATATATATATATATATATATATATATATATATATATATATATATAATAATGGCCTTACAGGTCTTGTATGATGTCACTGGAGGCATGGTTAGTGGAAAATGGTTGTAAATGGCCTCATAGCTAGGATAACTTCTATGACGTATATATTTATCAAAAAGTGAAGTTAGAGATCTCCAAAGTCCGCAGAGTGAAATACCGCCTCTTTCCATTCATTTCGATGGGATTTTAAAAGGCGTATTTATCAAAGGGTGATAGTGAAAGTTCACCATTTGATAAATATGACATTTGGCCGATTTAAAGAAACCAATGCCAGACATACAGTTCTTCAAGGTTAGAGCATACTAAGGTAGCAAAACAGTATAAAATACGTAACAATGATAAATAAAGAAAATGATCAATATATGCAATGCGTTAACGATGATTATTAACTGTATGGCACAAACAAAAATGTCACCTTCATTTTGTACTCTTTTGTTCCTTTTACATGATGACCAAATTGTTTACTTAGCTAAAACTTTAGGGCCAGTCACATTCATCCATTTAGCTGCCCATCTGTTCTGTGTGCCTTTGGCCCTCCACCCACATTATAAATAAGGATATATGTTACATGCTAAGGCTAAATGCACATTTTGGCCAACGCACCTACCTGTCACTGGGTATCATGATTTTTTGAGCTGTGACTGATGTTTAGCAGGTAGTTGATGTATTTATCATTGAAGACAGAGGTTTAAATGCAACATATCTGCAAGCATCTATATAAGTCACTAGCCATATTGCAATTACTAATCTCCGCAGCAAACACCCACTGGGTACAGAGTACAGATTTGCTCATGTTTATGATAAGGGGTTTCTGTGCTTAAAGGGAAACTAAAGTGTAAAATAGAATAATTCTAGAAATGCTGTATTTTGTATACTAAACATAAACATGAACTTACTGCACCAGAAGCCTAATTAAACAAATGATTTATGCTTTCAAAGTTGGCCAAAGGGGGTCACCATCTTGTAACTTTTTTGAAAATCTTTGCAAGACCAAGACCATGCATATGCTCAGTGTAGTTTGGACTTCTGCTTAGGGTTCGTAATAAATTATCATATAATATCTGCCATAGAAGCTGATACAGCAAGACTAATTAATAATCAGAATATGCACTGGTTCCTGCGTTGTCATGTAATCTAATGTAGATTTTATAGTTTTTGTATTGTTTAATACGAACTTTCTCCAATTCTTCAGAACCAGTGGCTGCAGCAAAAAAATATTCCAAATAGAATCCCAGGTTATCTTTTTAAATCTGGCTCCATGATCTTTGTCCCTGCAACTGGACGTGGAAACATTAACGAGGATGTAAAGGCAAAAATAAAATGCCATTTTTACTTTTTACTATTAACTGAAAAAGAAACCTATCCCTAAGATAATTCCATTAAAAAATCTGTACAATTTTTATAAGAAACCTGACTGTATGCAGGGAAATTCCCCCTTCATTTAATTGCTTTGACTGCTGCAGATATGAACCGCTACATGTTCGCCAGCTGTTTTACAGGGAAACAAACAAAGCTGTTTGCGTTATGGGAAGTCCCTCCCCCTGCTGTTTGAGAGTATGATCCTTTCCCTGCAGAGCAGTTACGGACCGTCTGAAGTTTCCTATCTGCAGCAGTCAGAGCAAGTACATGAAGGGAGAATTTCACTGCATACAGTCAGTTTTCTTATAAAAACGGTAGACATTTTTTAATTAAAGTATATTGATTTCTTTTTCATTAAAGAAAGTTAAAATGGGATTTTATTTTTTTTGCCTTTACATCTCCTTTAAACAGAATGTCTTGTCTATTTAGTGAACAAATATTCCCAGCATCCACTAACAGTATTTTGCACAAAAACTAAAAGTAAAGTTTAATTATACTATACTAGTATATATACAAGACATGCATGCAGTGAGTATATATACAAAACATGCATGCAGTGAGCTACTCTGTGTAGTTAGAATTTGACTTCTACATTTGTATACATTACAGTACACTACAGTTAGCAGCCACAGAACAATTTCCTGGCTATGGGCTGCATTAAACTGTTACATTTAGTGTAAAGCTTTTATTTCTTTATTTCCTCTTATAGTCTTCTTGTTGTACAATTAATACCTCGGTTGTTCTTTCCATGCGTAATATGAAAAGTGTGTTTGTTACCACTGCTAGTCTGATAAACGTCAAAGGCACTAAACTAAACAAAATTACATAGTAGCATATGGTGAAACCCACACTGTTGACATTTGCCCAAAGTAGATTTCCTTTTGTGTTTATTTAGTGGAAGTACAATAAGCCTCCATTTCAAAGGCAATGGGTAAAAAAATTGAAGGGTACCAGGTAATATTTATATATTATGACCACTTTTACTGTGTTGCACAAAAATAGGTAAAGATATCTCTCTAGAGGTGATATCTGAAAACAAAAACATCTATTTAAGGTTAATATAGAAAACTTATGTTTTCTATGTGACTTTTATATTGATTCAACTTTGTGATAAATCCAATAACATCCTCTGTAAAACCAACTTAGAAAATAGGTGTAATAAAATGCAGAAACTGCAGGAGAAAACACTTGCACACAAGTCTATAGTCTTTGCAGGCTGTATTCTGCACTGTAGTAAAAATTTATACATGGTGCCCAATTAAGCCTTGCCAGAATCACCTTTATGACATTTGCTAATTGATTAACAACATTTATATTGGAATCCCTGACATGAAGTAAAATAGGGACAGCCTCACATGTACTAGAAAAGGGATTCCTCCATGCAACTTTTATGGTATAGAATGTTTTGCAACTTTTTTAGCGGTATTCATTTTTAAAATGTTTTAAACATTTTTAAAGAGAAGAAAATCCAGAGCTGGCTGGCCAGCTAGACGGTATCTGTGTGTTTAAACCGTAGACTAATTGGCCAGGAGCCTTGAAAGGTCAGCCTATATATGACCAGTTGGCTATCTTTACACAAGGGTCAAGTCAGAACTATAGAATGAATACATATATGATTATTTTTTTAATGAAAACTATATTTTTTGCCAAAAAATGATGTACTGTATTTGTGGGTTCTGCATGAACAGATAGAAACTTGAAATGTAATTTTAAAAAATCTAATTTACTGGGTTATAATGAATGAAGAGGAACAAGTTCAGGCAGTGTGAGAAGTAACTATGATGCTCAGTTGTTTACTCACTTTCACCAGTAGGTCATTAGACAGAAGGCCACGTTTGGGGACCATAGTAGTGCAAATGCTGTGCTATGTTAAACTCTAGTTTAAACTCATTTAAAGAAATTGTTCAGTATAAAAATAAAAAACTAGGTAAATAGATAAGCTGTGCAACATAAAAAGTGTTTTCAATACAGTTAGCTAGCCAAAAATATAATCTGTAAAGGCTGGAGTGGATGGATATCTTAAGGTGGCCATACAAACGAGTGGATCTCTCCCCGATATGCCCACGTTTAGGTGGGCGATATCGAACTGATCCAATCGTGAGCCCTAGGGCCCAACGATCAGATCAAAATAGAGGCAATACGGGCGATCGGAATGCAGGACCTCATCAATGAACCGATGCGGCCGCGATCCGACAGGATTTTTAACACTGCCCAATCAACATCTGGTTGATTTTTGCCCAGATATCGATCGGGGAAGCCCATGGGAGGTGTATGGGGGCCTTAACATATTAGCCAGAACACTAATTCCTGCTTTGCAGCTCTCTTGGTTCCACTGATTATCAGGCAGTAAGCAATCAGTGAATTGAGGTGGGAACATGGGTCATAATTATTTGCTTTTGAATCTGACTTCTATATGCTATCTATTTAAACAGTTTTTATTTTTACACTGAACTGTTTAAGGGCAGTTTATCAGCCCTTTATACTTTCTGCAGAAAACCTATTCCAGGGCCGGAACTCTGGGTAGGCAGAAGAGGCACCTGTCTAAGGCGCACCCATAAGGTATCTATTAAGTGTAAACATAAATCATGCACACAAAGGCAGCACCTTCCATTGAATATAATACTAAAAAACAAAAATGTGGTGTGCAGGGTCAAGAGACAGTAGATCAAGACCAAGGGGAGAGAAAGAATGACTGAAAAAGCTTGCTTGTAGCAAGCAAAACGCTATCCAAATCTTGGATAGAGAAGAACACTGGTTTAAAAGAGGCGTGAAAGAGGCGATTCATGTCAAGGTGGAGAATCTATCCCTGAACAGAGGTGGGGGCCTTTGACATCACCTGTCTACTACATACAATGCTGTTCTAACATCTGTACACGGTGGTTTCAGAACACTTTACACATCCATTCATGCAACTCTCACAAGTAACACCTGCTTCTAGGAGTTGCATGACACATTGGTAATCCTATCACAGTAATTACAAAGCAAGCACAACCTGTGTGCGTTTCAGATGTCACTTCTCTGAAAAGTTACAGTTGCCATTGTAATTGGATTAGCGGAAGAGTTTATATGCCGATGATTTCCCGCAACAGTTGATCTGAAGAAGCTGCTCTGATGAGTAGTGAAACGTCTTCAGTGATTACTCAGCAAGTCCAGTTATTTTAGAATTAACTATACTAGATAAAAGGAGCCACTGCTTTTCAGTACCTAAATATGCTTATGTCCAATCTGTAAATCTGTTTTAGTGCTGCATAACATTTCAGGTAGTGGGCTGATATGCCTCATGTAATTGTAACAGAATATAAAAATCTTTTCAGCTGGGGCCATACAAACTGTTTGATGGGTTGCACTGGGCCCACTAATTCGAACTGGATCAACCTTAACTATTGCATATTTATTAGAAGCATATAAGGTAAATCAGTGCTCATTTCAATAAAGGAGGACATCTTGCAATTTACTCTTCTGCCTGACCTTTAGTTCTGTCATCTCTCCTTTTCATAGGAGTATTCCTTCATGTACATTATTATTCCAAAGTATGTCATCTCTAAATTTCTATGGTAACTACAAACTGTCTTTCCTTTCTTCATGAAGAAAAGTATGCCATTGATCATTGTAATTGCCTGTGCCACTTTATGGGAAGATGCATCAAATGGCAGATTTTCATACATATTAAATGGGCTTGAACAAACTAGCAGATACTCTAGCATTAGAAATGCTTATGAACAGGAGAGGATTTTCAAGGCCAATAAAAAATTTAAGGGGAAATATACATCCAGTGATGTTCTTACACAGTTAACTGTATTAGTCTCATAATTTTTTAATCAGAAAAGGAGACATGTGATTGCAGGGGTGATGTACACTTTTTATATGACCAGCCAGGTAAATTCTGAATAAAATGTAAAAAAACATATCTTGGACATCAGTTTAGAATTTAATTCTGCACCTAATTTCTATTACTATTGTCTCTCTGTATTAGAGAACTATATTAGTCAGAATGATGGAAAACTACCCTTAAAACACACAGAAACATTTTTTGGCCAACAAATTTAAGTCTAAAAATGAATGTATTAATCAGTTCAATTATTGCTTTCATCCTGTTTTGCTGATGGCAAAAGTAGCATGACCTTCTGGGGAAGGGGTTCTTGGTGTGGATTGTAAAGATGGCTGATATATCGTTTCAGATGTGTCATACATTCTATTTTGTTTTTTAGGAAGCTGTACTACCTCAATTTTTTTTGAAGGATTTGTTGAACTCTTTCAGCTGATTAAAGAAAAAGGAAAGGTGCAATTAATTACCAAAACATGAGCTGTTGATCCTGTTTGCTGAAAACTGCACTGGCCCAGGGTGCAGTAAGAGCACCATCTGTTTTCGCTTCTTTGATCATTCCTGCAGCCCTTGGCTGAGTGCGCAGTAGTGTAAACATACAGCCTTTTCATTCTAATTGGGTGTTTCACTCTACTGTGCATGTGTTTCTGGACTATATCATAGAGAGGTTCTAGTGCTCCTACAATGGTACTTTGGGCACATGCAATTTTCAGTGAACAGGAGCACTGGCTGAGGGTCTCAGATAAGCCATTATAACATTCAGGCATCACATCGTGATTATTATTTGCTTCTCCTTTAAATTGATTTCAACATTTTTTGGAGATTTAGGGGCACATTTTATAAGTTCGAGTGAAGGATTAGAATAAAAAATACTTTGAATTTCGATGTTTTTTTTTGGCTATTTTGACCATGAAATTGGCTACTTCGACTTCGAAACGAACGATTCGAACTAAAAATCGTTCGACTATTCGACCATTCGACCATTCGATAGTCAAAGTACTGTCTCTTTAAAAAAAACTTCGACCACCTACATCGCCACCTAAAACCTACCGAGCACCAATGTTAGCCTATGGGGAAGGTCCCCATGGGCTTTCTAGGCAATTTGGGATCGAAGGAAAATCGTTCAATTGATGGATTAAAATCCTTTGAATCATTCGATTCGAAGGATTTAATTGTTCGATCGAACGATTTTTCCTACGATCGTTCAAACAAACGAATTACGGTAAATCCTTTGGGTTAATTAACCCTCGATATTCGACCAATAGTAAATGTGCCCCTTAATGTCTGGCTGACACAGCATTTTGGTATTTGTCTGTTACAATTTTTTATACAAGGAGACTAAATTAATAACAAATCACCTCCACAGATGTCAGTATTAAAAACTATGCAAAAATGTCAGCTCTCGGTTTTACACGAGTTAATAAACAAAGCAAAACTCTTAAAACTCTATATGTTCCATATACAATACCTTGGGTATTTTACTTTGCCCAAAGGTTTGCAAAAAAGCAGAATTTCCCCATAATGTACTGGAAATTACATTAGCATTAAGGCATTTTTTGCTTTATATTGCCCTTTATTGTTAGAGAAGTTTCTTTCCACTATGCTACAACTGTTCTTCAGAGTACGAAATGGTATTGTATATTTTCTCTCAGTTGCTCAGAAGAAAAATACTCCAAACCAGGGTGACCAACACCCCATTTTAATTCTTCATTAATTAGGCAGTGTAGTTCATGCAACTGACTCTCCATATTGCAAAGAAGCAGCAGATGTGGAATGCAAAGAGTGAATTAATGATGTCGGCTGGGAGCATTCTTTCTCCAGTCAAACAGACACAATGGATTTGTGAAAAAGCTCACCGTTGGCAAAACCACAGCTTTTGCTGCAAACAAATTCACTTGTCCCTTTCCACAACCCTTATTTCTCAGAACTGCTATAAATAAGAAATTAGGGGTAATTTATGGTGCAGACCCCGTCTGAGGCAAGCAAGGCATGTAGGCACTTTGCACAGAGGGAGCTGTGTTCTTTTTGCCTCTCCAGAGATTTCCATTGACACCAATGCAAAGGAAATTGGGAAGATGACAAATCTTCCCATGTGCCATCACCTTTAAGTTCAGAGTGTTGGGAGGTATTTCATCTACAGTAAATTATAAAAAAAATATATACCGTAAGAGTTTTTATATTGTTTTGTAACAAATTACATTCATCGCTTTAAATATATCAAGAATTGTTTAGCTGTCCTTTGGGATTTGTTTTTCTGTACAAACCTGCTAGAGTAAAGAAATAATACAGAAAATTCTAAGAAAATATATCTTACATGCAAATGATATGCATGGGTGCACTGGTTATCTCAAAAGTCACCTTCATTTGTACCTGGTCAAAATATATAAAACAAAGTATTAACTCTAAGTGAATCATATGCAGGAAGACTTGACAGAATACCATGAATATGTATTCCAATGAATAAGTCATGAATTTTTTGACAAAAATAAGAGGCAACCGTACATACACAAGTGCCAAATGTAAATGTAAGTATTTTCAAAAATCTTGTCTACTGAAAGGGGAACTGTTGCTATAATAATAATAATTAAGTAAGCTGTAGGGTATGTTTAATAAATCAGTTTCACATACAGTATAGTATAAGTTTTTTATGTTTTTTTAACAGTTTTAACACATTTAATATTTATCTTAAAAATCTTCAGCAATTGCCTGCAATCCCACTTTTGACCTAGTGTTCAGTTAAGGCTGGATTTGGGCTCATGTCAGTTAACATTTCTGTTGAGTCGCCATTATTATGTGACTGCATCAACAATATTGTTCTATCACTAATTCTCAACACAACACTGCAGTTTTAAAGTGCATAATCACAAGATATTGATCATAAGTCATAACATTCTTATATGGACAATTTGAATGTTTCAGAACTGTCGGAAGATGATAAGATGGGCCTCTCCTGCCAAAATGTATTGATTTCTAGAATATAAAAAGGTGAGCATTGAGGCAGAAGCAGGGCACTGTAAGGTTGCGGGTGGGGTGGGAGGAGGCTAAAGTTGCCCTTAGCCTGCAAACATTGTGCGGAAGTCAGCCTGAACATGGCCTTTGGGCTGACCAACACATCACTAACTGCAACACTACATACAGTAAATATGTGATATTAAGTATTTTTTCTGCCTGCACTTTTTATGCAAATCTGGCAAAATTGTATGTCTGCAAATTTCCAATTCTCCAAAACTCTATGTTAGTCTTCAATTATGAAATCTCAAGTTCTATTCAGATTTGACAAATTGGTTTCACAATTGCTGGAGGTAATAAATGGCCACAACATAATTCCTTTAGTTGCAAGTTTAATGCCATCCTTATGTTTTCTTATCTCTGTTGACCTTAATGAAGCATACCTGCCACATACTGTAACTGCTTCAGTTTCCCAAATCACAGTTGACAAGCTAGATACCCAAGTTTGGCATATGTAATGGCATATAACAGCCCTTTCCCCAATGTATTTTGTTGCTACTATGATCCCAGTAGCTTTGAGAAAGGCCGGCAGTGCTACTATAATGTAAATCCAAAAAGCATGAGGAAGAAACAGATCCAACATGAATGGTACGCAACTAGACAAAGACTGAACATACTGTATACTATAGAATAGATAGAACAAACCAAATGATACAACTTGGATTTACCAGAAGAGTAAAATGTACAGGATTCAAATGAAAGCTTGCATGGAATAATATTCTATAATGCTACAGGGCAGATAGCAAGGACAGGGCTCCTTAGAACACTTATTCAGCCCAACTGAAGTGTCCTTATTTTAAGGAATTAAGTGAAAAGGGTGCCTGTGGTGGGGATGTAGGAAAATATGGGGCATGCTAAGTAAGCCATTCAACATTTGACTAGCCATGACCACTTCAAAATAATAAAAAAAAACTGCAATGTTAAATTCTAAGACTTTGAACTGCTGTTTAAGTAAAATCTGTATTCTTGAATATGAGACACCACGATGTATTTTTTAAAAAAAGGGGTGATAAGATTAATGGGTCATAGGAGTGCTCAATATATTAGGTGTTAAATAGGTGGAAAGCAGAAAGGCTTAGGGACATTATCCTTAGCTGGAGTCCACAGGAGAACCACTGGTACTTTGAAAGTCTGGTCCAACTTTGTTAACAACATATTTTTTTATTATCCATGTCCTCTTAAACAGGAACTACATATTGATAGGATTGTGTAAAACCCATCACTACCAATGTTCAGTTTGTTATCCATGAACTAAGTAGTTACAGACATGGCCAGTGGCTAGGTACATTAGGCTTTCCTCTTTTCACGTTGAACAACTATTCAATAATTCCATACCCACATAACCATTGTTTATAGAGTTTGTCAACACCATTGACAATATGACACATTTACAGTATCTATCATCACAGAAACATACATATGCTCATTTTAACAGCAACATGCAAGTGCTTCCTTCCCTTGTCAGCTTGTACTCTACAAACCAGCTCAGTTAGCCTGTCAGCCTCTTTCCTCACCATTACCACTTGTAACCCATTGTAAATACTGCCTGATCCTATAGTTTCTGGCTATTTACAGCACTTACATATATACATATCATCTTTTCCCCGTTTGCAGTATCAGGCTCTTGGGTAATAGTTAGTAATGCTTGCCTAGTAGGGGATCACAAGTGGCCATCCCAATAAAGCCTGAGGCAAGGGTCGGCACCTAGAATGGGTTCCAAGAAAGAAAAGAATGGTGGGGAAGGAAGGAAGGACAAAGCTCAGCAACCTAAAGATTTGTGTAGAAAAGAAATGTAAAATGACAGAGCAAGTAAGTGGTCTTGTTTTATCTTTAACATCATACCAAATTATAGACTTTATACAGTTATGCAGACCTTATGACATTTTCTAACAGCTGACAAATACCTTGTAATAACTGGTAATGGCCTGGTGAAGGCCCTAAATGTGTAACAAACAATTTAACATTATTTCACAAGCTGAGAATGCGTTGGTTAATGGGGCTGGTGTGAATTCAATAGGAATCTGCTCTGTTAGATTGGAAGTGAAGAAGACGTGCTTTTATTTGTTACAATAAATGCCACCTTCTCCTCATTCTGCATGGCTAAATTGTCAAATGAATCTGCACATGTAGGCTCATATTGCCAAACATTTTTGTATTTCTCAATCAAAATAGCAAGCCGTTGGTCCAGATATGTGCCAAAATCAATAATGATTCCAGCATGGTTATGGCAGCTATTAACTACAGAGTTTCAGTGGGCCTGACAAGGCACAGCAGCAGAGCAAGGAAAAATTCTATGTTGTCTGATGCCCTAAGGGCTGTGCTTCTGCAGTCCTTAGAGCTCCTGCAGTTGTACATTGTCCTTTGCAAATACATTCCTTTTATGTTCTGAGAGGTAAAAATTTTAAATTAATACTATCATGTTTTTTTTCCAAGCATAAATAAAAGCCAAAATAACTGCCATCATAATATTTTACACAACATTAGTATCTTAAAACTGATTAGATAAAGCATATACTCCTTTTGAAGCCCAAGGGCACTGTGGAAATTTAAATACATATTGTTTGTTCACTTGAACGGTAAAGAACCTTATTCTGTTCCCACCATTCTTTGGCCTCCATTTTCATAAACAATATCATTATCCCCAATTCTTACAAGCAAATGTGACTAAATTATAAAAACTGGAATAAATATAAGTGGAATCAAATCATTGCAGAAGTCTAGCCCATTGTATTCCATTTTGGCCAGTGACACTATGGAGCAGATTTATTTATTACTGAGACTGCGTCCTGCTACAATTTGTGCAAATCAAAGTAAAAATGCAATCACTTTTATTTCAAATAGTGCATGTTTTTTGGACAGTCTGCCCCCCCCCCATTTTTAAGCGCTGCTTAGTACGTTTTGACAGATGTAACCTCACTTTTTGTTGTTTCCAACAAACCTCTAAGCTTAGGTTCTCAGTGTCACTGGCCTAACATGATCATGGGAAGCTGAAGGCTGGTACAGTAAGTTCAGTATATAAAATGTAGTATTTCTAGGATTTAGCTCTTCTTTAAGGCAAGTTCTAATTGTATAAACGTATAAATTGATATTAAACAACCCTAATGAATATGTATATTCATTTTTAAATTTTTGCTCTTAGGGAAAAGTATATTTTAATAAAATACAGTATGAAAAAAAGATATTAAACTAAGATTCCTTTTATATCTCAAAAAGTGGCTATAGTTTACTAATTTCCCCTAAAAATATACATACCGGTGTTATCATCATCATTATTATATAATTATATAGCATAAGCAGTTACACAGTGCTTTATGTTATTTACAGCAAGCAGGAGTTTAGCAATAATTAATGTTTAAAAAACAAAATCAGAGGGTCTGATCACAATCTAAAAGATTCTTATTAAGCACAACGGGCAAGCAATAGTTTTTTTGAAATACTCGCAAGCTGAAGCTATAGACTGACATTCAGAGAGGATGAGTGGGGGAAAATATCCTAGCAGCACTTAGAGGGACAGTAACACCAAAAAAAGAAAGTATATCAAACTAATAAAAATATAATGTACTGTTGTGCTCCACTGGTAAAACTGGTGTGTTTACATTAGAAACACTACTATAGTTCATATAAAGAAGCTACTGTGTAGCCATGGGGACAGCCATTCAAAGCTGAAAAAGCAGAAAAGGCACATGATACAAAGCAGATACCAGATAAGCTCTGTAGTATACAATGGGATTCTTCAGAATGTATCTATCTACTGTATATTTTGTGCTTGAATGGCTGCCCCATGGCTACACGGCAGTTTGTTTCTATAAACTATAGTTGTGTTTCTGAAGCAAGTGCACCAATTTTGCCAGTGCAGCTCAACAGTATATTACATTGTAATTTTTTTTAAAACATTCTAATTTTTTGGTGTTACTGTTTCTATAATGATATAGAGAGTCTCATATAAAACTATGTTAGGCTTGTGGAAAAAAAATAACCTATATTCAGTCCAATCCAATTCCGTGTTGCTGCAGAACTCAGAGGCATCTGCCTGTCATTGTGCCCACCAGGTGTATTTTGTTTAAAATAAATGCAAAACTGCTTTTTTAAACAAAAATCCACCCCATATGTGCAGTGCTGCAATCCAACATTGGATTAGAGCAGAGTGGAAAATGCTCTGTGGCATTATTGTAAAGGATACTGTGGTAGAGTGACTAGGAAAAGGTGGAAAAAGGTCACTCTAGCCTTTAATTTCTCCCCAGGTACTGAGTTAGGCTCCAGGAAGGGAGTTATGAAACAGAGAATCAGCGCTCTGTTTAAAGACTTTAGTAGCCAGGGATTCCATTCTGCAGATCCAGTCCAGAGATTGGAGTTCACCTTCCACAGGAAAGCTGTCCTGTGGAAAGGCTATTTAAAGTTAATTAGAATGGGAGAGTGTGTCTCTCATCAGGGCACAGCAGGTAGGAGACCTGGCTGTGTTAGGAACTCCCAGAGGAGCTGGGAGTGCCGCCTGATCCTGCATGAAGCAGAGGGAGCCTGTGGCTGTGACTAAGAGCCAGATTTGTTGTCTGTGTGGGACATTGAGGAAAAAACAATTGTTGTGGCTCACCCCTGTACTCACAGTCTTTGAGTGAACTTCTTAGTACACAACAATTGTTGTGGCTCACCCCTGTACTCACAGTCTTTGAGTGAACTTCTTAGCCTCCTGGCTTTTCCTCAATGTCCCACACAGACAACAAATCTGGCTCTTAGTCACAGCCACAGGCTCCCTCTGCTTCATGCAGGATCAGGCGGCACTCCCAGCTCCTCTGGGAGTTCCTAACACAGCCAGGTCTCCTACCTGCTGTGCCCTGATGAGAGACACACTCTCCCATTCTAATTAACTTTAAATAGCCTTTCCGCAGGACAGCTTTCCTGTGGAAGGTGAACTCCAATCTCTGGACTGGATCTGCAGAATGGAATCCCTGGCTACTAAAGTCTTTAAACAGAGCGCTGATTCTCTGTTTCATAACTCCCTTCCTGGAGCCTAACTCAGTACCTGGGGAGAAATTAAAGGCTAGAGTGACCTTTTTCCACCTTTTCCTAGTCACTCTACCACAATACACATTTGCTTTTTTTGTATGAAGCCTAAAAGTTCCCTTACCAGCCCTGTCCATATAGGGCTGTCTCCAATAGCTATAAATCTCTAATAAACCTATCTTGATATTATGACAAAAATCTGCTTATGAGAAACTCAATTCCAGAATCTGTAATATAAAAAACAATGTGTGATATTTAGACAAAACAACAATCCAATTTCATTCTAAAAATCAAATGATCTTCCACTTCAGAATTACTCCAGTTTCTTTACAGAAATGCGTGAATTGTTTCTGCAAACTGACAAATCCCAATGAAATATAAAGGCAGGGAAAAAGTGGGTCAAACACTGGCCTTCTGACTAAGCAGGTTAGAAATGATCTTGGTGATCAAAATAATCTTACCAGCAGGGTTTGCAAATACCAGCTGCATGGATTAAATCCACTACTGTGTATAAGGCTCATTACGTTTTTTATTATTGGAACTAAATGTATGATGATAATATTGACCTATTGGTAATTTATTAAATAAAATGCTTTCACACAATCTGGAACAATAACTGCATTGTAATTCATTTTGTTGTATTCTACTTCATGTGAACATGAGTTAATTGACCTGAATCTTCTCTACTGGCAACATATTAAAGAGAGCAAATAAATGCTGCATAATAATAAAATATTATCTGTGATTTGCATTTATGTGATCGATAAAGCCCCCGCAGAGCAAGACTTGGATCAGATCACACAGATGAAAAGTGCAGACAAGCGCCAGTGACTAGCGGGGGTGGGGAAACAAAGGCCCAAACCAGGGGTAGGTCAGAGATGAGGTGTCTCTTCTGCCTACCTCTAGTTCTGGCCCTTATGTATAGAGTGATATTCTAAGAAAATCTGCAATTGGTTTTCATTTGTTATTATTTGTGGTTTTTGAGTTATTTCAAATACTAAAATGTAACTTAAATTAAACTTTAACAATTAATCTGGCTCAAGCTGCTTTACTGGTGCCTACAGTTGCAATGTAATTATTGTACACCAATGCAACTGCTTTGTAAATGAGGCATTTGTAAATAAAATATACTGCACATATTCCTGTATCCTACTACAGAATATTATGTAACTATCAAATGCCTATGTATAGTATCTGGACTATTTGGACCTGGACATTATTTTGCATATATTAGTTGCATAGTGGTTGTGACATTCATTTACAGTGCTAAATTTGATAACAGGAAGGTTAATGCAATCATACTGAAAATGTCATGTATAAAGGGCTGGTCCTATCAAATGCAGGGCCCATGAGAGACAGGAAATAGGGGCACATATGAAAATGAGAGAGAGTGATAATAGAGGCATAGGGAAAGGAGAGAGGAAATAGGGACACACAGGGAAGGAGGATATAAGGGCACATGGACAAGAGAGATAGGAAATGGGACATACAGGGAAAGGGGAGAGAGAGACAGGGGAGAGTAAGGAAATAGGGGCAGAGAGACAGGAGAGAGAGGATATAAGGGCATGCAGGGAAAGGAAATAGAGAAGGAGAGATCAAATAGGGGCACATGGACAGGAGAGAGATGAAATAGAAGCACACAGGGAAAGGAGAGGGAGAGAGAAAATAGGGGCACACAGGTAAAGTAAAGAGTAAGGTAGAGATTGAACATGGGCACAGTGACAGCAGAGAGAGAGAGGTGGGAAGAAATAGGGGCACAGGGGCAGGAGAGAAAGGATATAAGTGCACACAGGGAAAGGAAATAGAGAAGGAGAGATCAAATAGGGGCACAAGGACAGGAGAGAGGGAAGAAATATGGGCACATGGACAGGAGACAGATGAAATAGAAGCACACAGGGAAAGGAAAGAGAGAGTGAGAGAATAAATAGGGGCACTGTGACAGCAGAGAGAGAGGGGGAAGAATAAGGAACACAGGGACAGGAGAGAGGATATAAGGGCACAGAACAGAAGAGAGAGGAAATAGGAACACATGGAAAGGAGAGAGAGAGAGGGGGAGGAAATAGGGGACACACTGGGAAAGGATAGAGGGAATAGGGGCACACTGAAAGAGGAAATAAGGGCACACTAGGAAAGGAAAGAGAGGAAATAGGGGCACAGGGAAAGGAGAAAGAGGAAATAGGGGCACACAGGGAAAGGATAGTTAATCTTGGCATTTACCTTAGCCATATGAATTACTGTAGACTGAGGACCCCCCCACACACTTTGAGAAAAACTTTTTCTTGTTATTTGAAAAAAAAAAAAAAAGAGTTACCGATGCTAGGTGTGAGTAAAGTGACACTAGGAATGCAGTGCTCTGATTTGTCACTCATAGCTATGATTGCTTCCTGAGACAATGAAATGACACAACCAGCCTTCATTTCAGCCTAGACGTTGAGGAAAAATAATCTCTCTTTGGCTCTAGTATAATAACTTTTTTAGTTGGTAAAACATTTTTTTACAGTAGCACTTTACATTTTAGAGAAGGGGAACATACTTGAAAAAATTAAGTATGACACAATGGGGGTAATTTATCAACACTGGGCAAATTTGTCTGTGGCAACCAACCAAATTGTTGCATTCATTGTTCTACTTGCAGCTGTCTGAAACAAGCCAACCACTCCTTGGTTGCTATGGGCAGATTTGGCCAGTGTTGATAAATGAGCGCCAATATGTCTCCTTTAAAGCATTACTCAAGTCAATGGAATTATTGACATTTCCAATGGAACAAGAATGCATTTAAATTCATATGAATGTATAGATGTGATATCATTCATTTGTTAATAGTTATATAATTAATTTGGGTTAAAAAGCAACAACAATCCATTAGGTTCAACCCCTACAATCATCCCAAGTACTTGCATATACAGACACACCTATCAATACACTTGCATACAGTATAAAGTATATATCAGTTCGGTGGCTATATGAGACGTATCTTTAGTAGATGATTGGCTGCAATCATTTTGCTGCATCATGTTTGTAAGTGCTGGGCAAAAATTAAAACCAAATATTCAGTTTCTTTTTTAGCCATTGTTAGAAAATTGTTAATGCTATAGAACTTATACTTATATTTCCAAATACCCATTTAAACTAGTAAGACATATGTTGGCACTATTCCATCTGGGAATAGAGCCATCTCTGTGAACCTAGAAGCATTGGCACCAAAACAAAAGACAGTTAGCGAAAGAGGCCAGGGATTAATTGGTTTCACAGACAAAATTATCTCATCCATTCGTTATAGCTGATTAATTGTAGCCATAACATCTACTAGCTACTGTTTGGTAAATAATCAGAATGGCTACACCGCAGCTTGTTTATATAATTATTGTAGAGTTTCTAAAGCAAACGCACAAGCTGCGGCAGTGCAGCACAACAGATTGTTACATTTTCATTACTTTAAAACACTTTCATTTTTTGGTGTTACTGTTCCTTTAAGAATGCCATTGCAAAATGCAAGGTGTAAAAATGTATACAAATCACAAATTTTACTCACAATACAGTATTTCCCAGGATTTCTGCAATAATAGATTGCCCCCACCAAAATAGTACGTGTTTAACTATAAGCTACTTTTATCGCATGTACCTTGCTGCTTAATTTTTTTCTTTAGTATGGGCTCAAATGGTTCCACTTTTGGCATGCCCATATGTGTTGTACCAACAAAAGTATTAAAATGCATTTCTTTAAGTGAACATTAGTCGCATGTTTATATGCAACATGCAGCGTGCCCTGAAAGTAACACCTCTTCAAGGCAGGTGTTAATTTCAGGACTCCCTTGCATACCCATCATGCATTGTACTTTGCACCTTTCTAACTACTGGCAAAATTGTAACATTATACTGAACATATTTTTCAATGGATCAAATATTTGCGATTTCATTTCTGTTAGAGGGATTCTGCTCAGCAGAGACAAAGATAAGAAATATATCAACTAAATGTATCAAAAAAAAGTATCAATTTAGAACAGTTAAAGAGTCAGCGACTCCCCCCTCCCAGAGCTGCTTTAGAAGGTGAAAAATGAAACTTTTCACTTCAAAATTAGAACTAAAATAATAATAGAAAATAGAAAGTAATTGGAAATTACTTAGTAAATTAAGGTGAACAACCCCTTTAATATAGGTTTTGCAAACCTGTAGAAAATGAAATACACATTTGCAAATGGAAAAAAGATTGCAAATGTTATAGTTTGTACCAGTGTGCTGTGTATGTAACCTTCTTGCTGACAAAATAATTGTATTTATGCCAAAAAAATATACCAGGTCTTTAAAAATGTTCTATGTGTAATGTAATAACGTATGTAATGTCTAATGAAAAATCATGCATTGCAAAATATAAAGTTTTGTTCTTGTTGCAATTATTTTACCATGTTGGACTTATTATTATGTGCGCCATTAGTTGGCAAATTTTGTGTTCTGATCGTCACAGAAAAATCTTGATTTTAATTATAGATTTTTTTTGTAACTTAAATTTTATTTGGTTTTAGCATTTAAGTTTCCAAGCATAATAAAATCACACAATACAGATATAACAGGAAGAAAGGTCATGGTTATCGTTGCCACAGAGTTCTCAGTTGGCAAAGAAAGGGAGTGGGAGCTTACATGGATGCCAGAATAAACTTACAGTGTTACAGAGATGGTTGAAAAATATTGATTAACAATAAGGTATTATGCAGGAGTCAATGTATCAACAAACATTATTCCCCCTATTCCTGTACACGTGTTTGAGACACATAATAATCCCATTTTGACCAAACTTTATCATGCTTAGGTGAGGATCCGTGGTGCTTGGCTGTCATTTCTTCTTAATTATAGATTTTGAACAGAATTTCCCACAGATGTAAATGCTGATTGAGAGTTACTTATGTTTATTCTCGGCAATCAGGACATACTTGATTGTGTGTGACAAGTACCTACAATGCTTCACAGTTCATAAATGTGTCAGGTATTAGATACAATTACGGTAGTGCCTACTCCCAATCGTTATACATGCAATTATCTTTCACAGGTTATATCTGACACAAAGACTTATTTTCATTAGGAAGTCAGAACGTGCCACTTAATTTACAGACGTGTATAAGATCTGTTATCCAGAAACAGATTATCCAGAAAAGCTCCAAATTATGGGATGGCAATTTCCTATAGACTCCATTTTAATCAAATAATTCAAATTTTTAAAACAATTTCCTTTTTCTCTGTAATAATAAAACAACCTTACTTAATCCAATTAATCTACAAAACTACACAAACTAAAATAATTGCTATTCGCAAAAAAAAGAAAAAAAAACTCCTGCAAATCTGGGGAAGGCTTGGCTCTTTCCAAGCTTCAACCAATTAATCTGTGGTCAGTGAGTAGAAAAGGGAGAAAGGAATAGGTAAACCGTCAACCGAAAATTATATTTATAAACACTCTAAAATAGATTAAAAATTGCCCAGAAGGCACAGAATATTAGTCCATAAATAGTTAAAGCCACAGGGAATCCATTCAGGGTCCCTCAGTCAGAGTTTAAAACTAAGATACTTCTTCTCTTTGAAATCTAGAACAGGTATCGGATCCATTATCCAATATCTGAAATACGGGAAGGCCGTCTACCATGACCAACCAACCTTTTCTGTAAAATAAAACTGTATCATGTTAGCTGCTCTGTCAATTTTTTTGCACTCTGAACATTGCATTTTTTAAATGCAAATAACCCTTAGAGTTAGTACTTTTGTTTTGATGGTAACTAAGCTGCATAAATCTACGTCTGTGCCAAAACAAACCTAACGTTTATTTTAAAGATTTTAAATGGTGGATGTGATGGTCTTACAAATTTTAGATAGATACCATGCCTTTATCAGTTATACAGTATTTGTTATGGTTTTACTATATTATATTTATACTCACAGAAACTTGCTAAAATATATCTAAAATTGTATTCACAGAGCTGACTGAATCAGAGAGCCATTATTCTGCTTATTTTAGAGGTGGGATGACAGTATTTCTTTAACTTATTGCTGAAAAATGGTATAGTAGTCATCTGAATAAATCAGAAATATACATGTGTATGAAGTGGCCAAGCTCTTGCTAGTTTAGAAATTTGTAATAATCGTACAGTAAAGTGAATGTAAACTCTACTTATAAATAGTGAATATGTGCACTTTTTGGCATGTGAATAGAGTCCTTCCTCTACAAATGTCATAGTGATGTCTTTATCATATTTATGATGTGACTAATGAGCTGACAGAGCTATTTACATCAAATATATCAACACAACCGTAACCAACCCATATAATTATGTGCAAAAAACAAAAATACTGTTTTAGTATTTCTTGTAGCATGTTTAGTGCTTTGGATAGAAATCAAGACTCAAGCAAAATCTTGCTGAATGGTGGCTCTCCACCAGAAATGCTGAATGTGACCCAATGTTGCATTTAATTAGTTTGCTGCTATATGTATGCAGGCTGATATGAACATTGTTGAGGCTTACATTTTTTTTTTTAAAAAAAAAATGTTTTGGACATTATTTGCTTTTCTGTTCTGCCAGTGCCCAGTTTCAAATATACAATCTTATCACTTGGACAACATTCTCAGGCAGAACATTCTCAGAACCAGTGATCTGCATGTGAAACTTGAGGAGAAATAAGAAATATATGCACAAGGTTAAATACAATACTGAAGAGGAGTTTAACATCAATAAAATGCAAATGTTAAATGTATTTGAGTGAAATTGCACTGATTGATTTAAAAGTATTTAATTAATTTTACACTAAAAATAAGATTATTTGGCATTTCTTGCACTTATCGAGAGCTGTGCTCAGGTTCAATATAAAAGCATGGCATGATAGTAATCTTAAACATGTCTACTTTAATAAGTAACCAAGTATATGTAATACAAAAGGCAACACTTTTTAGTTCAAAGTCCATTTGAAAACCCTCTACAGATACCACAATATTACATAAACATTAATGGTGCTCTGTAATTGAAATATGTTTCTCTTAGGCAGCTTGGTATGTATGACTGTGCCTTTTTATATTAATGCAAATATATTTCTGATAGACGCCTTTTCACACATTTTATAAAAGAAGAAGAGTTTTACAAATAATACAGAATTTCATATTTTTTTCACATACTGTATCTATTCAAATGTTTTCCTCGATGAATTTATATTCATCATTCTGTTGTCAGATTGAAATCTGGGATATGAGGAGTAGTAGAACTCTTCCTAAAATGTATATGGACATGATAGGGATGTCCAACCAAATTTCATCATCCTTTTAAAACCAAAATCACTTGTGTGAAATTACTTCTGTTACAAGTAGTAATGTACACCCTAGTAAGAATATAAAACAAAGAATTTCCATTCTACAGTCTGGTAGGGATGCACCCAGGGTTCAGCCATTTTCATCAGGATTCAGATTTGGCAGAATCCAAGTGCCTGGCCAAACTGAATCCTTAAAACCATGTGATTTTTCGTTACACAAACAAGGAAGTAAACGATTTTTTCAACCCTGCGGTTCTCTATAACCCTTTCTAAACCTAATTTGCATATGCAAACTAAGGTTCGGATTTCCTTTGGTATTTGGCTGTATCTTTCACAAAGAATATTGGCTTTGCCCGAATCCCAAAATAGTGGATTAGGTGCATCTCTCCATTCTAGTAATGCCGAAGTACTACTATTTTAAGCCAAATTCCCATTTTCTGATGTCTAGAAATTGTATAGGGTTGTTTAAAAATATAACTAGTGTTACCAACTTTTTCTGGAAAAAAAGATACAGGACTTATTTTATTTTTATCTTTCTTCCCTATGATTAAAACAGGCATTGAGCATTATTTTTACAGACCAGTTCAAGCAAAATACCATTCAGTTGGCAACCTTAATTATAGTGCAACTACAACTAGCAAGGTATTGTCTGTCCATTTTGGATATAAAAACTTAAGCTCAAAATCATGTGGCTTTCAAGAAATTCTAAGGCAAGTCTCTCTGTGAACTACAATTAGTCTGTATAGGTCTGGATATACAGAACATGGCCATATTGGACAACAGACGAAGGCTCATTACTATTCTATATGGGTAACTTAAATTGTTACATGTATTAACTCAAAGTGCAAAAAACAAATGCAGATTTCTATGTTTTAAAATAGATTTCTAACATTGTTTTGGGATTGCATCTGCTTTGGTAAATTGCATGCAGTTATGGTGCAAGCTTTTCATATTGCATTTGTTTGTTATTGGCGTCACATATGACATTCGGTGTCAATAAGATCTTGACATCTACTGGACATAAGTCAAGTTCCATGTGTTTACACAACCCTAATAATTCAGAGTGCCATTTTGTTGTGTTCTATACTTTGCAGCCTACAGACTAAATAGGGGCCCACCAAAGGGTGTTTAAAGGAACATGTATAAGCACAAGTACTGTATCTTTGTTAATAGCATTTAAATGTGCACATTTTAAGATCATTTTCAGTACTTTGTTCATATTTAAGACCTTATATTCTCTCTTTCATATCAGCGGTACAGCAATTGCAGAAAAGAGTACAGAACTGTTTCTCATCATTTGCAATGGGAAGGGGGATCTCATATTTTTACTTGCTATAGGGACCAATTACTTCAAGCTACTGTCTGCACATGTATGTTTAATAAGAATCTCACAACAGTTACTTATTAAATTCCTCTGTTGAAGCAAGCACTGATACATGTATAAATATATAATTTTTGATCTAACCTGATCACACACTAGTGTAGCAACAGCCGACAGTGGCTGCATTCAGACCCCTGTTCAGTTGATAGTTCCAAAACAAATATAGCTAGAAGTTTTACTATTATAATGCAGATATCAGGAAAGGGTTATTCTCTTTAGCACCATTTGCAATTACATAACAGTAGAGTAGCAATGGAAGCTGCTTCCTGTCAGGGTTTATCTAGGCCATTCTGCAGCTGAGATGACAGAACCAGGTCTGGATGATATCCAGCCCAGACGAAGAAGAGGCTTTCTTATAGCTAAGGAAGGTAATTTTATCCATCTGTAGTAGGAAGGCTGTAATATAATATTAACGTGTGCTTTCTTGATGGAATCTGCTGTATGTGTGCAGTGACAGGCAGATGTCATTTACTGTATGTCAGTTACTGCAAATGGTACAACTTTGCAGTTTAAGACTGCAGGAGTAAATGAATAGTACAACATTAGACCAAGGACTAAACTTACTGTTTAAAACAGGAAATATTAAAAGCTGTATAATCCTATATATAAAGTAAATGAATAAATCCTATATATAAAGTATATAAAGTCCTTTTCAAATTAACAATGAAACCCCCCCCATATATATATATATATATATATATATATATATATATATATATATATATATATATATATATATATATATATATATATATATATATATATATATATAGTGCATTCCCGGTCTCTGCCTGTTTGATTTCCACAAAATGATGTCTGCCTGTATGCTCTAATTCCAAACAAATAGAGAAAAACTATTTAAATAATTTATTTAGTGTAAGTAAGGTTTACTTTGTTCTACAACCACATTAATATAAGATTTGGGACAGGTTCCCTTTAGTGACGTACTTTTTCTGGAGGTGACTGAGGCATCTGCTCATCTTTCAATATGAGAGAGGATCCCCTGATGCCGTGTTTTATATTTCTAGCAACATGTAAAGACAATGGAAAAGATATAGTTGTTTAAAAGTTACAGAAATAACAATTAGTTGTATGCACTAGATAAGTGCCTTATTTCTTTTTTGCATCTGGTACTGCCCAGCATAACAATGGATGCATTTCATTTTGTAATTTACTTTACTAATTTTACTAATTCAAAATAGTTTACAAAAAGTTATTTTACTAACCACTTGGAGAATAATAGTGCTAAGTTTTTTTTTAGTAATGTTTCAATTAAACAAACCAAGAGATGTTCATTCAGCCAAATACAGGTTTTATCACTATTCAAGCTACGAAAAATACAGTATATACATTCAGCTTGTTTACCTTTATGTGCTCCTGTCAAAAAACGGGGGGTTTACAGTTAACCATTGATTAACCAAAGTAGCAGAATGATTAATGTATAATTTGTTCTTGCATCTTACAGGACCTCTTACATGAAATGAAAAGCACAATCTGAAAGAGTATAAACTTAAAAAAAGCAGAGACTTCATCAGAATGAAATAACCTGTCATGTTTCCTCATGAAAGTGCCTTTGTTCAGTTTGTATACAAACCAAGATAAGTATGCTCACAGATTTGGTTTCCATGTAACAATGACTTGGACATATAAACAGTGTGAGTTCAGTAGTAATGCTCAGTTAATCTTTAACCTAATGCTTTCAAAGCTGTATTCAGTGTTTTGTTAAGCTACCCTTTTGACAGTACTATGCATAGCACTAAGTGAAAAGTAATGTATATAATATGTCCAATATATATTAAGATGGGTAAATCAATAGCAAAAAGACTTGAGCTGGCCAAAGATGTAAAGATTTTTAAAAGATCTCGTCCTAATCGTTAGACCAAGCTTATCTTGAAACGATCGTTAAAATGTACGATCAACTAAAAAGACCATTTCAAGCGATATTGTCTAGTTGAAGCCAGAAAAACTGAGGGTAGCTGCCTGCTTGGCCCTGCAAACAATTGGACAATAGATAGATTTCACTGTGACAGATGAAAATTTTCTAAAGCTCCCCATAGACGCGACGATACTTCTTGCCAAACGACCGATTTTAGGGAAGCCCGACCAATCCTTCGAAATTATCGTGCGGTTAGTGGGATTCGAACGATTGTACATCTTATGATTTTTCGGCCGACATCTGTCACGAAATTGATCGGCCAGGTCAAAAAATCTTTGTTGGTCCCAGTGCAATCTATCTATGTTTGCAGGGCCAAGCAGGCAGCTACCCTTTGTTTTCCTGGCAAATTGTTCTTTTTAGTTGATGGTCAATTGTACGATCGTTCCGAGAAAATCGTGGTCTCACGATGAGGATCGGATCTTTTAAAAATCTAAAAACATCTATGGCCAGCTTAACTTGCCCAATCGATTTTCTGACCGATGTTGTTAGATGCATGATCGTTCGATTCCAACTAACCTCATGATAATTTGACAGATTGGATGGATTGCACTAAAATCGGTCATTCATCAAATAAAAATCTTTGCGTCTATGGGGACCGTAATACAAAGTACATTTTTTAAGCATCATGGTTAAATACAAGGCTTGAAAGGGCAATAGCTGTATTATGAAGTTGTGTACTATTAAGCTTCCACAAATATGTCCCAATGTTTGTTTCAGGCAGTTGCTGGGGTTTATTCATAGCTCATACCTTGACACTCTCAGGCTCCCGCAAAACTCTTTAGTAATGTAACTCAGCCTTTCCATACCCCCAGGGGCTATCCTGGGGCTGCCGCCGCCTGAGCAAGCAGCCCCAGTGCTGCCGTCCCTCTTTCACTCCGCTTTTAAAACATCGGTGCAAGTCAAAGGGGGCAACATCTCTAGTGCAATGAGCTTGATATCGCTCTCCGCACTAGTGGAGCCGAGTTTCCAGGTAAAATGGGTAAATTCTGCACATCCTTTTACAAGAGGCAGCTTTTTGCTGCCCCCTTATAACAGGCTGCTTGCTGACGCCTAAGTCAAGGTTCTCACCTTGCCTTGTGGTAGGAGTGATCCTGCATATCCTAGGCCAATTCTGAACGTGCAGTTGTAATGGGAATTATTTAACATCACGGGGCTCAATATTCCAGATCACTTAAATGGGTGTCATAATATGTGTGCCTTGCAAGCACTAGAGGCTGGTAGAAGACCGCCCTGTGAGGCAAATTGTTTATCTTTATTATAGGCTTTCTACATAAAAGTATAAAGACTTCTAATATTGTGAAAAAACAAAGACATATGCGCAGAAAAGCATGACTCAAAAGGTGAAAGAAGGCTGCAGAACTACACAAAGGTAGGAATAGAAGGAAATCCACAGAGTTCTGGAGTTTTGTTATGTAAAGTCACTGATGGAAAGGGACATGTTATAATTATGTAGGTTAGTAGATCAGAATCTGAAAGTGGAAAAAGAGAGAGGGCAATCAGACGATAGAGGATATGCCAAAAATATTAATAATATATTAATAATATAATATTGGGTCAATACTAATGCAGCAAACAGCATGCTTGCTTTGATGCAAAAGATATGTACTAAGCATCATCAGCATAAATAAGTATCATAGCATTAAGTCTACACAAGAGTAACACACAACAGTCTAGTCAGTTGGATGTAAACAAACAAATGCATTTTGTTACAGCTTAAAACAGACATGAGCTTTAGCCTACACATTGCAGCCCCTAGCAAAACAATTGGTCTCTTTTTGTCTGGAGATAATAGCCCTTAAACCTGCATGTCAGTCCCTTTAAAAGTTTATTTATTATATACTGTATACATGCTACCTACTGCTTTCCTCGTGCATTATATATATATATATATATATATATATGTGTGTGTGTGTGTGTGTGTGTGTGTGTGTGTGTGTGTGTGTGTGTGTATATATATATATATATATATATATATATATATATATATATATATATATCACATAAGTACTGGAAACTCATCATAGATGATGATGATGATGAACTCCAAATTTTCAGTGCTTGTGCCATATTAAAACTTCCTATGGCAGTTACAGCTCATGTTTATTTAAGAATTTGATACAGTATCTTCCTACTGTCAAAAGAGTAAAAAGCAGTATCAGCCCCTGGGGACCCTAACCATCCTAACCCTTTTACAGAGGCATATCTCTAAATCAATTACAAAAATCAAATGCTGATTTCAATTATGGATAAAGATAGTATAATTAATTATTCAGGTTCTTCTACATGACAGAAAAACATGTTTCAGGGGAATCTAGGCTGGAGGGCGGACATTTTGGTTGTCCTAAAAAGAAGTCGAATAAAGAGATGTGAATCTTTGTGTGTATATAGTTCTATTGTAAACATAAATATGGAAAGACTTTTTTATACTCCATGTCTCAGACCTTCCACAAAATACCTAAGACCCTCAATTCTCATTTGTTTTATATGTGTCCCTAAAGGATTTTAGTACTTGCTAGCACTATTTCCAGTTTTACACTTTATCCCTTCTGCTACATGGGCAAACATGTGAAACCAAAAGCAATGTCTTATGTATGATCCTAGTGATTGTATTATGTTTCCACAGCAGCCAAGAACAGAGATAGAAAATCACAAGGTTTGTTATACTATCATCTTTGGTTGCATTAATAATTCTCAAAAGCATCAATTACATGGGAAGTCTTTAAAATGCTGCTTAATAAATATACTTGTCAGTATATTCCACTTGTAAGCAAGGAACGTCGTTGCAAAGCAAAACCTTTTTGGTTCAATAGGAGCGTTGGTGTTGAGGTGGGTAAGAAAAGACGTGCTTTTAAGGCTTTCAAGTTAGCTGGTACAGCAGAAACATTTATAAGGTACAAGGAGGCCAATAAATCATGCAAGGAAGCTATAAGGCAAGCTAAAATTGCTATAGAAAAGGATATTGCAGCTAGCAGTAAAAAAAGTCCAAAATTATTTTTTAAATATGTTAATAGTAAAAAAATGAAGCAGGAAGGGGTGGGACCCTTACTATCAGAGGGGGGTCAGCTGGTTGATGAAAACAAAATAAAAGCGCAGATTTTGAACTCATATTTTTCATCTGTCTACACAAATGAGGAACCAGTAAGTGAAGGTTTCCTTCTTAACAGTCCCAATTCTAGTAATACAACTAATGATGCATGGTTCACACATGAAGAAATTCAAAAGAGACTAGAACATGTTAAGATTAACAAAGGTCCAGGGCCAGATGGTATTCATCCCATAGTAATTAGCGAGCTTAGCTCTGTGATTGCCAAACCTCTTTACTTAATTTTTCAGGATTCATTGAGTACTGGCATAGTGCCGAGAGACTGGCGAATTGCTAGTTGGTGCCTCTATTCAAAAAAGGATCCCGTTCTCAGCCTCAAAACTATAGGCCAGTTAGTCTGACGTCAGTGGTAGGAAAGCTTTTCAAAGGGTTAATAAAGGATAAGATACTGGACTTCATAGCAAATCATAATACTATGAGTTTGTGCCAGCATGGTTTTATGCGTAATAGATCTTGCCAGACTAACTTAATTTCTTTTTATGAGAATGTAAGTAGAGACCTCGATTCTGGGATGGCAGTGGATGTGATTTACTTAGACTTTGCTAAAGCATTTGATACAGTGCCACACAAAAGGTTACTGGTTAAATTAAGGAATGTTGGCCTGTAACATAGTATTTGTACCTGGATAGAGAACTGGCTAAAAGATAGACTACAAAGAGTGGTGGTAAATGGAACATTTTCTAATTGGACCAGTGTTGTTAGTGGAGTACCGCGGGGCTCTGTACTAGGTCCCTTGCTTTTCAACTTGTTAATTAATGACCTGGCGGTGGGCATTGAAAGTACTGTTTCTATTTTTGCAGATGATACTAAATTGTGCAGAACTATAGGTTCCATGCAGGATGCTGCCACTTTGCAGAGTGATTTGTCTAAACTGGAAAACTGGGCAGCAAACTGGAAAATGAGGTTCAATGTTGATAAATGCAAGGTTATGCACTTTGGCAAAAATAATATAAATGCAAGTTATACACTAAATGGCAGTGTGTTGGGAGTTTCCTTAAATGAGAAGGATCTCATAACACGTTGTCTAATTCTGGGCAGTGTCATTCTGTGGCTACTAAAGCAAATAAAGTTCTGTCTTGCATAAAAAAGGGCATTAACTCAAGGGATGAAAACATAATTATGCCTCTTTATAGGTCCCTGGTAAGGACTCATCTGGAGTATGCAGTTCAGTTTTGGACTCCAGGCCTTAAGAGGGATATAAATGAGCTGGAGAGAGTGCAGAGACGTGCAACTAAATTGTTTAGAGGGACCGAAGACTTAAATTATGAGGGTAGACTGTCAAGGTTGGGGTTGTTTTCTCTGGAAAAAAGGCGCTTGCGAGGGGACATGATTACACTTTACAAGTACATTAGAGGACATTATAGACAAATGGCAGGGGACCTTTTTACCCATAAAGAGGATCACCGTACCAGAGGCCACCCCTTTAGACTACAAGAAAAGAACTTTCATTTGAAGCAACTTAGGGGGTTCTTCACAGTCAGGACAGTGAGGTTGTGGAATGCACTGCCGGGTGATGTTGTGATGGCTGATTCAGTTAATGCCTTTAAGAATGGCTTGGATGATTTTTTGGACAGACATAATATCAAAGGCTATTGTGATACTAAGCTCTATAGTTAGTATAGGTATGGGTATATAGAATTTAATTAAAAGTAGGGATGGGTGTATGTATGGATGCTGGGTTTTCATTTGGAGGGGTTGAACTTGATGGACTTTGTCTTTTTTCAACCCAATTTAACTATGTAACTATGTAACTATGTAACTATTATTTACTTTATGTATAGTTTTTCTCTAACATTTAAAAACTGCTGCTATAACCCAATAGGATGGGACATTTTCTCATTACATAAGCTAACAGAATATTTTTTCATATTAACTGCATTGCCTATAGTTCTGGTATACATACATTTTGTTAGATTTAGAATGGAAGGCAGTTTCTTAATAATTATCTTAAAAATATATAAGAAGCAAAACAGATGTCAAGTTCTGCAGCTTTAGGAGTACAGAACCCTACAAATTCTACCCACAGACTTTCAAATTTTGTGTGATGGACCCTTTGTTGTCCATCAACAGGTCAGACAAAACCTTAACTTTATTTAAAAAATATACCTTTATATAAAACATTTGATGGTGGTGTTATAATTTCAGGAATTCCCCAGTATAGCATATAACCCAAGGTTTTCAACTATTGCCATTAATTTTGCACCCCAATCCTGTGCCTAATATTAAAGCTACACCCTGCCTATACATTTAGACCTCCTAGAAAGGGTGGGTGGTCTAAATGTACCTAAGGTTAGCAAATATAAACAGTATATGATATGACTAAATCAAATGCAGTTAATGCATCAGTAGAAAACCACAATACACCCTTGCACTGACTAATTTAGATAACATATAAAGGTCACTTCATTCATCTCAGCATAGCAGTTTCCTGTCATTTACTGCCATAATAGCAGTTGTTCTTTCAGTCAAGTCAATCTTTTCTGGGGCATGGAACTGCTGTGTTTTTAATCACCGCATCTGAGGTTGCTATGGTTTCCTCAGATCTTACTAAACTCAGAGTGGACATCCGTTTTAACCTTACTGACGCTCCTAAACAGAGCACTGGATTAAATGAGCATAACAAAAATCTACTTCCAAAACAACAGGATAATCTGTAGAAGTAAATACAATTCTCTGAACAGGCCAGAAGCTCCAAAAAGATAACTGAAAGAACATCATAAGAACTTTAGTGGCTGAATCAGGTGTTAATGTAAAAAAGATCAGATATGTTGTACCGACTCCATCATCTACAGATCAGAAAGCAGGCTATACTAAGAATACATAAATACTATGAATAATATGACATTGCAGTTGTTAAAACTTAGAAACTGAGTTATGGAGACAGGGAATTGTGGCCCAAGTTCCTAAAAAAGGTGCATAACCCTGGTATTATCATTAATTGCTTACATATTATTTTTCTATAGAGAGAGCAGTAGCTTTCTGTGGTTGGCCAAGGGTTTAATCATTTCTGTGCATCCAATTTCACCAATTCTCATACAGGACAAGCCAACGTGACTTCAGCTTAATGTTCCAAGGTAAACCAGTACTAGTAGCTTTATTAGGGGCTGAGGAAATGTGATAATGATTGCTTAGGGGGCAGGGGATGGGAAGGGGTGGGTTGTCCTACACAGCATTATTTAAGAGAAATCACCTCTTTTGTCTGCATTGTAGAACTGTAAACTGATCAATTAGCTCATAGTTCTGATTTAAACTTAATTAGAATGTTTAAATATTAGTTAGTTTAAGCAGATTTAAAGATATTTTAATGTAATATGGTTTGGGCCAGGCTAGCACTGTACTGTGAGAGCACACCAATACAGTGAGCTATAAAATCTGTAATAATAGTACAGGTATAGGACACTCGGGACCTGGGGTTTTCTGAATAATGCATCTTTATGTAATTTGGATCTTCATACCTAGAAAATCATTTAAACATTAAATAAACCCAATAGGTTGGTTCGTTCGGTACAGGGTAATGTTTTATTATTACAGAGAAAAAGGAAATTATTTTTATAAAATTGGATTATTTGGATAAAATGGAGTCTATGGGAGATGGCCTTTCTGTAATTAAGATCTTTCTGGAAAATGGTTTTCTGGATAACAGATCTCATACCTGTAAAAATGCCCCTACATTCATTTTCAATAAAACGTGAATTTCAGCCATGTGCCATATAAAGACCTTTGATCATGAAACAACACTTATGGAAATTCGTTTAATAAGACTGACCCTGGAGTATGTTAAACTAACCAAGAATGAACTTTGAAGGTCAGTAGGTTCCAGAGTACAAGCCAAGGTAAATTTAATCAGTCTATGCAACACTTTTCTTTCTCTGCTAATTAATGTTCTTTGATACATTTTCATTAAATCAGGAACAACTTTGTGCTGCAACAGCTCAGGAGTCATTCACTTAAAGGGCACCTGTTGGGAAAAAAAAGTTATCCCCAACCACACGTGCGGGCTAATAGAGCCCACATTCTGGTTTTTTTTAAAATGCCCCCTGCCAGCACTAGGCTACCCACACCGGGAGGGAGCTCCCCGTGCGAGCAGCCATGTCCGGTCACTCGCACTCACATGCACACATGTGCTCCAAATTGCTTGTTATGCACATGCGTGGGACATCACATGCGTGTTATGCACATGCAAGTGATACAACATGGCTGCTTTCACCAGGAGACATTATTTTAAATAAAAATTTTATCCCCAACCAGAACGAGGGCTCTATTAGCCCGCGCTTTTGGTTTGGGTCAACAGGTGCTCTTTAAATTGTGGGTATTTTATTGAGTGCTCAGTAAGATGTTTTAGTAAAAGCAACAAAACCCTATTAATATGATTATGTTTATGCAGACATATACAATAAAATCTGCTTAAGCCTCTGCTTCTCTGATTCTGTCAGAAATCATGGATAAAATCAATAAATCAATAATTTTACTTCTCATATTCATTTAGAAATTCCTTCACCTACACTGAGCTACTAAAGAACTGTAAACATTTTTTTAAGAATTGTAAAAATATTGTAAAATATAAGAATATTATAAGTCACAGATGATTTCCATAACCATACAAAAGCACAAGGCCAACTACTTTTATACAGGTTATGGACTATTCTTCCATACTTCTAATATCCTTATATTTTTAACAGGGGATACTTTATTTGTTATAGTACAAGTTTAAGTGAGTCACAAAGCACAGTTTATATAGTGAATAATGTACCCCCTATTGTAAAATATAGGGATATTATAAATCAGTGAGGAGTTCCATGACCATATAAAAGCATGAAGCCGAACTACGAGGTTACTTCTAATATCCTCATATTTTCCAACAAGGGGTATATTATTTATTATAATACACAAGTTTTAGTGAGTCATGTGACAAATATTACATCACTAAGCTTCACTAACTGACATCACTAAGAGCTGCTTATAAGGATATCATTTACAGGATATTCATGGTTTTGTGTATTATATATGGATATAATTTACAGGATATTCATGGCTCTTGTTTATTATAAGCAAATCATTCTGTGCTTTAAAAATAATTTCCTTTTACTCTATCATAATAAAACAGTACATTGTACTAGATGTTAACTGCATGAATTCATACTGGAGGCAAAACAATCCTATTGGTTTAATACATTGTTTTAGCAGACTTAGGGTATGGTGATCCAAATTACAGAAAGGTCCCTTATCTGGAAAATTCCATGTCCCAAGCATCCTGGAAAATAAATCTTATACCTGTATCCAGAAAGCTTTGAATCAAGGGAAAACATTTTTATATAGTGCTTTTCACCCATGGGACTCAAAGCGCTTTTACAGCAAGGAAGGCAGCCATTATAGGCACACAAAACAGCTGGTATACCAGGAGATTAAGTGACTTGTCCAGGGTCACAAGGAGTTGCCACGGACAATTGAACCAGGGTCTCTAGCATGAGATCCACATCAAAGGCTAATTACTTAATCTCTAGGCCAGCTCTTCCTCACTTTTACTAACTACACGAAAGTCATCTTCCATATGGTCCATTTTAAGCAAATAATTACATTTTAATAAATGATTTTCTTTTGTCTCTAGTAAAAAAAAGTACCTTGTATGCAATGGTAACACTTGCATACAGAAGCAGCTGCTGACATTTCCAAATACACCAGCTAATGGAGGAGGAGGAAAAGCAGAAGAGATACAGGAAGCTTACTAAGACATTTGGCAACTGGCTTAGAGTCTTTTGTATCCTAGCCAGCATTATTGGGAAAAAGCTCCCGAAAAATGCTCGGCCCTCTTTTGTTACATAGAAGGTATTTGGACGGCTTTTGGGGTTTATGGTGGGTTGGCATGGTGGCGCTAAGACAAGCAATTCCATCAGAGGCTAGTGGCCAACCCAACCATGATATGGGACCAGATGGACATTACCCTCTGGCATGAAACTCGTGATGGCCCAAACATTATCCCCCTTTCAGAGGGGGCGGGGCACAATAAAGTGCCACCTCGGCCTCAAATTTGGAGATTGTTGCCAGTTCAATGATAGCCAATGCAAGTGGCTGAATTCATGCAGGTTTAAGCACGCATGCTCGGGGTGCTGGGGTATACACGCTTACAGTAGGTGTTTCAAGCGGGGAAAGCCATCAGGTAAACAAATGGAGGCTCCAAAAGGGAAAGACAGCAGTGCGGGTAGACGCGATGCTACCTTGGCTAAACTGCTACAGTAAGAGGGGAAGCAGAGGCCTTAGAACAGGGTTTTCAGGAGGAATTCAGGATACCATTCAAGTACAGGGAGGTTTCACAGCCCCGCGAAATCTCAAGTCCGCAGAACAATTTCCAGAAATAATTTGCCAAAAATTGATCAAGGAAATGAAGTTGGGCAGGATGGTGGGCCCCTTTTCTAGCCTGCCGTTGCACAACTGGAGAATTTCATCCTTGGGTGTGGTACCAAATAAGGAGCCGGAAAATTCCGGCTGATTCATTATTTGTCACACCCTGTGTCATATATTTCATTCAATCAACCAGTAAACCTGGTACAGAAAGTGGGTTGGGGGCCACAACCCAAAATTAGGATGGTTTGGAAAAAAACATTTTGTAATGAGTTTATGTGATGGTAATGTTTCCTTACCTTTTTAGTGTCACTAGCTGCGTCTATGCCCATTTCAAAAAGTCATAGGTCCATGCTGGTTTTGTAATATTTCATAATGTTACAAGGCAAACGTGGGCCTATTTCTATCTATTGTACTCCTAGGTCCTGCAATTTTATTGCTGTGGCCATAAGCAGATGTCACTGATATCATCCCAAAATGTCATACTTTAACATCCCTGATTATAGCACCAGTACTGTGACCCCTTTCACAGGTACCCTTCTGTAAATGCATTAAAACTTCTTGTTCTGCAGGACAATAAAATATATATGCTCTTTCAAGGGAACAGATATTGTTAAGGTGTATGGGGGCTATAACTATGAGGAATGGGAACAATTGCAAACATCTTCAACAGAGACAATGTACTCAACCTTTAGCTGACAACCCCCTTTCTTGTTTAGGGAGCAGATTAACATTTGTTGATAATGTACAGTATATGGAAAATGAAGTTGGTGATGTGTCTCCAGACATCAGAATTATTCAAGAAATGTACAGGAGATACTAAGGATATTAAAGCTGTTATGTGGGAGATTCACCAAGAGAGAGAGAGAGGTCAAGATAACTACAGAGTGTTAGAGAACATGTCATTAATCTTGTTATTTCACAGAACCTATTTATCAAACTGGACACTTGATTAATAAGCTGCATGCACTGACTGACATACCTTAAAGGCTACTCTCACTAAGGAGACATCTATTCTAAGATTGTATTTTGAGGCTGGATGGTGCTTGCTTTTTTCATCTTTACATAACAAAATAAAAACTTACATTTATTTTACAGACCAGCTCCCTAGTAGGATTTATTTTGTACACCAGCATTTCTGATTTGATTTATTGCTATTATAAGAAGGATGGAAGCTCCTTGGCACTGAGGTCAGTGTTCTGTTCTCTCCTTTGTTCCTCAGGACATTATTAATTGTGTTGACATGTTCATCAGTTCTTTTATATCACTGTAAGATAAGAATCCAGAAATACCAATGGCATCATGCTGTTTCAAGAAATTCTAAAAAGCAAGGTTTTTAAACAATCATTTTTATCATTAGTTTTTACTATACAAGCTCTTCTGTATAATTCAGAGGGAATAAATTCCTAATCCATAAGTATCTTTATTAGTATATTTATATCTTTATCAGCAATTATTTTTCCTTCAGTGAGTTCAAAATATCTGTTTTTATGTCTTGAACCATCTTTGTCATTGGACATCAAGGGAGTTATTTATCAAAATCGAATTTATCTCTCTATTTTTGGAATGCCACCATAATGAAAATTTACCAAAAAATTCTTGTGCGGTAAAAGTCTGAATAAGAAAGTATAAAAATTCGAATTTTTTGGGAGTTGACTCCTGAATACCGAAACTTTTTTGGATTTGACGCCCGAATACTGCAACTTTTTTGGAAACCCAGACCGAAGCAGGATATCTTTGGGACATGTGCCATTGACTTCTACATGAATTCTGCAGGACTGAGTTGGAGTACATTTTTAATTTGGTCTTTTAACACCATCAGAGTTTAATGGTGGTCCAACAAGATAAAATCAGACATTGATAAATAACCCCCTAAAAGCCAATTAGAATGCTTGCGGGTGTTGGGCTGGAGTGAAGGATTCTTTCTGATTCAATTTTAGACTTCCCCAGGCCTTGCTGAACCCCTGGGTCTTATTGCAGATGACAAGGCAGGGGGAAATTCTTCAGTGTGAATGCTGGAAGCGTGCCACCAGTGGTGATCCTGGGCATTTTGCCATCTGAGGCGGCCTTCATTTTGGTAGTCCATGCCACTAGTGCAGAAGAGTCGATTTCCCGGGATTAAAAACGGAAATTCAGGTCATAGTTACAAGGAGAAGCATTTTTGCTGCCCCTGGCAACCAAGGGGACGTCTCATTGGTGTAGCTCCCCTTGCGCGCCAAGGTGCTATTCTGTGGGGGGGGGGGCAAGGGCACATCCTGCACCCAGGACCAATGGTGCCTAGTTACATCTCTGTCAAGGATATAAATGAAATGCGAACCAATGTATCCTCTTCTCTCGTCAAAACCCAAAACCTGCATTCAACTATACAGTTATGTAAATCAATGAAATAAAAATCTTGCTATGATAATATAAAGGCTCCCCACTTCTACACTGTGTTCTGGATGCATAAACCTTATGCCTTACACATACCTTTAGTCTAAACACCTAAACAGTTTAACCTCTGCCTTTCTGATGTTTGAGTGTTACATTAGTGGGCACTTATTAATCAGTAATTTCGGGTGGAAACCTCTAGCATTTGTAATTAAGTTTGCAATAGCTACTTTGGGGAACATTTTTGGGTAAAGTTACATAACACAAGGTTAATAGTATATAAACATTTCTTTCATTGTCTTTAAAGAAAAAGTGATAACCTAAGGTTGCCAAATAAATAGAAAATGTAGGTACATTTCTAAGGCTAATTGCAAAAGTGTTTCCTGCTGGTGTATTTTCACCAACTGAGCTAATGGTATCCAGCCTCAAATCAAACATGCATTTTCACATTGAAACCTACACAGTGTTGGACTGGGACACCAGGGGCCCACCCAAAAATCCTAGACCAGAGGCCCACCAAATGACCTTAGATCAGGGGCCCACTCTCAGTACTATTATAATTCCTCTCCTCACTCAACCTCTATTCTCCTAGTCTCTTTTCTTTACTTACTATAATCTGTTATTCAATCTATTTAGTCTCGTTGTTCTCATAGAAATAGGTAATGGCCATGAAATATGCCAAATGTTTTGAAGCAGGAGGGCCCACTGAAACCTGGCCCACCGGGTGTTTTCCTGGTATCCCTGTGGGCCAGTCCGACACTGAACCTACAGGTTTCAGCAAGTGACACAGTTTCTATTCATGTCAATGACAGGAGGCACTGGAGCTGTTGGGTGTTTTTTCTTTGACTGAAATATGCTTGTAGAGTAATAACACATGTGCCATTATGCTAATAAATACACTTATCAGGGCTGCACTGATTGCAAACTGATTGTAAAATAATGACATGCAATCAGAACAGACCTGAATTTTCTAGAACTGTCCCAGATTTTTCAGAAGACCTGGTGACTCTATTATAACAAAGTAATGTCATTTAGATATGCTCTATGCAAGAATAAAAAGCTTGTTGCAGCAGCTACAACTTTAAATGGCAACCTTGCAAGGAAGTGTGACACTTTGAGAACACTGCTTGAGTGTCATTTTAGTGATATTTTAAATCTGTAAGGAACTAATATTGGCTATGACATGCACACGTGGCCCTGCATAGAAATACAATGAACCACTTATTTAAGAAGGTTGAAAAGAAGTAAAGCATCTTTCATAAAAAGGACAACATTATTTTGTGCCTCAAGCTGATTGTTAGATTCATTATTTTATTGTTACAGAACAGAATTGATGGATGCCTTGATCTAGGATGAATGAGGTTTTAATTTGTGATTTAAATTTAAATGTTCTTTAATTCAGTGAAAAGTCCATGAATTTATGCTCTCACTTATGCCTGGACAAGAGATTGGAGATACTTGGTCACATCCCCTGAATGCATTGAAGTGAATCGGTGTTTTTCACAATGACACAATGACTTTTTCAGAGGTGACTTTGCTGTGACTTTTTCATGCATAATACATTGTAGTCTATGAGCATTTTTACAAGGCATTTTTTACTGCAGTAGCTTTTTTTATTGGTGACACCTTTTTCCATGCTGGAGTCAATGGGTGTTTTTTTGCCTTGACTTTTTAAGTGCAAATTTCATTGGGATCTATGGACGTTTTGTTGTGGGAAAATGTTGCTGTGGTTTTGTGAAAATAATCACTGATTGTAAAATGCAGAATCCATTCCCCCTGTAATAAGTTGCTTATCACTAGGGATTAGGGTTCTTTCATGGACCAGTTGTGCTGTGGCAATGGACTGAGCACAACTATTTGCTCTCTATTCTAGGATCTAACCTCAACTGTAATAAAAGGAACTACGTTTGCCCAGGTGCATAACAATCAATAAGATATTTTCTTTAAAACAGGTGACCAGTAAATGCTAGTTGTTGATTGGTTGCTATGTGTTACTGCACCTGGGAAAAAATAGTCTTTTTTAATACATAATACTCGAAAAGTTGCACTTTAGGGCACAGACAATGAGGCAACATGCAAAATGCAAAAAAACGTATTCCCTGAACCTAATTTTTTCACTCTGCATGTTGCTCCATGAGAGATAAGCAATATTTGCAAACTATGGTATGAAGTAGAGGGAAAGGAATACCTAGCAGATAAGTTTTATTTAGATTTAAACATAAATGGGGGAATGTTGTATGTGTTGTTAGCTCAAAAAACATTCACAGACACTTTTGCGAACACTATCGACCATGTTTGCGTCCTTTTTGACGGACTACAGAATCAACGATTTCCTTGCAAAGTTTGCGACCAAATGGCTGTTGCGAACATTCACAGTGTATACATTCAAATTTCCCACTCGCAGAAAGGGTTTTTCTGTCACAAAAACAAAAACATTCCCCCAAAAGGACATTTAATTACAGTAAATAAGAATGCCTTATTTTCTTATCAATTCCATGTTTTTCCCATAGTGCCAGAACCAATCCAGCGAGAAAAATGTCTCACTCTTAGGGGGTTATTTATATTTTTGAAAAATTCTCATTATTTTAGTAAAACCCCTTATTTATCAATAAATGAATTCAAAAAAAATCTTGTTACTGGAAAAGATTTGATAAAACCATGAAAAAAGTCTGTATTGTATGATTTTTTCAGTTTTGATGCCAAAAACTCAGACTTATCCCCTGAAAACCACATTTTGTATTATTGTATGAAGCCCAGCACAGATCATGATATCTTACAATTGTAAAAGGGATGTCTGCCATTGACTTTTACATGACTTCAGCAGGTTTGAGATGGAGTACTTTTTTATTCCAACTTTTAGCAGCCTCAGAGTTTAATAGATCTCGATTTACTAAGCTTGAGTGAAGGATTTGAGGTAAAAAAAAACTTAGAATTTCAAAGTTTTTTGGGTACTTCGACCATCGAATAGGCTACTACAACCTTCGACTACGACTTCAATTCGAACGATTCAAACTAAAAATCGTTCGACTATTCGACCATTCGATAGTCGGAGTACTGTCTCTTTAAAAAAAACTTTGACTACATACTTCGCCACTTTAAACCTACCGAGCTACAGTGTTAGCCTATGGGGACCTTCCCAATCAGTTTGTTAAGCTTTTTGTGATCGAAGAAAAATCGTTTGATCGATTAAAATCCTTCGAATCATTCGCTTCGAAGGATTTAATCGTCCAATCGAATGATTTTTACTTTGATCGATCGAAAGTATTTCTGCAAAATCCTTTGAATTCATTATTCGAATTCTAAGGATTTAACTTTGAGTGTCGAATTCGAGGGTTAATTAAAGTTAATTTGTCCCTTAAAGTTTTTCTTTTTCTACGAATATTTCTTTCCCTTTAAAACTCCGACCAGAAAAAATTGGACTTTAGTAAATAACCCTTTTACTGTTCTCACTTGTCATTCACTCACTGTTTATCAAATGAAAACTCTATTAACTAAAAGAAACTGGAACTGATTTAGTTTTTTAACAGACATTTATTTAATTTGTACCAAAATGCATTACCTTATTTATCAACATTGATCTTAATTTGCCAGTTTGCTGCCCAGTTTTCCAATTTAGTCAAGTCTCACTTCAAAGTGGCAACAACCTGCATTGTACATACTTTTGCACACTTTAATATAATCAGCAAAAATAGGGACATTACTTATAATGCCCACATTAAAGTAATTAATAAACAAGTTAAAAAGCAAAGGGCCAAGGACAGACACTTGCAATACTCCAATAACAACACTGGTCCAATTAGAAAATGCCACTCCAGAGTCTAGAGGTTTCTGCTTACCTCCTCAGTTAGATTGGTTTGGCAATATCTGTTATATATTATAAATTAACCTCAGCATGTTTGCAATTTATGATATTATTATTTTTTTTATATTAAATGAGCTGGACAGTTTCTTCAACAATTAATTATCTCTATAGGGCAGCCCTTTATAGTTGGTATCTTTGGTCCGAATCATCCTGCAATGAGTTCCCTTCATCTCCTTTGGAATCCTGTCATCCTGAGAGTACTTAATTCCAAATAGTTCACCAGCTCCATGTCACATGTTGGTAAAAACTGTGTTAACCAGCCATAAGAGATTTCAAATTACTTTAAAGCATGCAAGATAATCAGTAGCACTCACAGGCGTGTCATAAAAATATCAAATCTGGGGTCCCCTTTGCCATAAGTTACACGACACAAACCTCCTAATTTTAAATAACCTTTCAAGAAGCTTGAAGGTGCTATTAGCCTGCACAGACAGATATCATGAATTTATAACCACATAAGTATTCTCCTATGCTTTACCAATAATTCAATTTAATATTAATTTGCTCACACCGTGAGCTATTTAAGCTATTTCTGGATTGTTTTTGTATTGTCTGTTTTACATTTGCTCTTAGAAGCAACATGCTAGACTCTGAAAGTGTGGGTAAAAAATAATGTTTAATGCGAAGACACATAAAAGGGCCCCTTAATTATATGTTAATTGGTCAAACATATTTTAAAGAGCCAATCACATTCAGCGTATAAAATGTATCCTGAATATGAGCCAGTCATATTCCATGTATCAAATATATCACTTAGTAAAAATGCCAGTAATATTTCTTTGCTTAAACGGTTAAATCATTTCTAATAATGTGGTCACAAGGACTCCGATTCAATTTCACCACTTGCTATAAATGGCCTGTCCATTTACAGGTTGAATAATATAGAAAGTTTTGACAGACATCTATATCTCTAGGGACTTCTTCACAACAATTTTTTTTTCCTTCTCCTTAAAAACTAAGAACAACATGGCTGCAATACATAGTGCATCTGCATGTGGATCAATATGCAATGTGTGCACCAGAAGATGAGAGCAGTCCTGCTGAAGAACATTTTCCTTTACTCTGATCTGGCACTCTAGACCCTGCGTTTGTGTGAGATCTTTGCTTTGAACTGTAAATAAAATCTGCTGGGACTGTTGGAAAAGTAGAACACTGCTTTTTATAGAGAAAGAACTAGATCAGATCTAGGAGAAGCAAAGGTAACCTTCAGAACTACAGTTGTTGAGTGGAATAAACTCCCAGCATGCCCCTGCCAAGCTACACAGGTCCTGTAATTCTGTAACAGCTGGAGGGCTTAGCAAGGATTTTCCACAACCATTTACATGTATGAAGAGATTTTGGTAGGATTCAACACTGAGTAACAGCCAAATGGGAAGCCTTTGTTGGTAATCTTGTAACGCAAACTATTATTTACATCAGGGAGCTGAATTTGTTTTATCCTTGCATTCTTCTTTTCCTGTGCTACTTCCCATCTGTATGATGATAAATAGCATCCCTTACATTTACTAAGTAATGCCTTATACACATATATAGATATAAACATAGCCAGTTTCCATTAATTATGTTAGATACAGTTTCATTATCTATGCAGAAAAAAAAGAGAAATATTGCTATAAGGATGCTATTTCCCACATCAGACCCTATAACTGAACCTTGATATTTGTCCTTGACAGTGTGCAGTGAAAATGAAGAGGATGCTGGGAGGTAGCCTGAAGCACAAATAAAATAAAGACAGCAGCTGCAACTGTACCTTGGCAAAATACCTGTCGCAAGGTTAAACTTGAGAACAGGGGTGATAGTGTCCTTTTCAATGAGAAAAAAAAAATAGGTTTGGTGCAGCACTGAATTGAAAACAGAATGAACTCACAACAATAATTCCTTTACAGACTTATAGACCATAACTCGAGTCTTAATCCAAAGTCATACTGTGCTAACAAAGTGACAAAACGCACTGGTGCTGCTGGGGTGGGGGAATGAGAACATAGGACCCAAAAGGGCAGTATACAAATACCAGATTCATTATTTTTGGTGGGGACATAGAAAACATCCACCTGCTCCTTCTGGAGCCCTATTTCTTATCTCTTTCTTATCTGATACTGCCTTACCTGAGAATACAATATGTATGCACCCAGGGACGTAACTATCAGGGGTGCAGTGGGTGCACGACCTGCACCTGGGCCTGACCCAGCTTAGTTACCCATTGATTATATAGGCATATGATCCATTATCCGGACACCCATTATCCAGAAAGCTCCAAGTTATGTGAAGGTCATCTTCCATAGACTCTATAATCAAATGATTCATTTTTTTAAAATGTATTTCCTTTTTCTCTATAGTTTAAAAACAGTACATTGTACATCCCAGCTAACATATAATTAATGCCCATTGAAGGCAAAAACATTTTTTTTAGTAGACTTAAGATATGGAGATCCAAATTATGGGAAGACCCTTTATCCAGAAAACTCCAGGTCCCATGTTTTCTGGATAACAGGTCCCATACCTGTATTATAATAACTACACCTTACACAAAAATAGCTCAATACAAAGGTGGAACTGCAGTAAATATTCTTTTATCAAGAATTGAGCAAAGCAGGCATTTTATTACATACAAACAATGTCAATACCAGTGGTATACAAGTCAGAGAGCACCACAACGCTGTAGCAAAAAGCCTTTGTCAATGGGAATTCCTGTTTTGTGAAACATAGGAGTCATTTTCTTGCCTAAAGTATCCACTTTCTGATTTGTATGCTATGTGTGCTGGGTGTCATGTTTATAATCTTTTGTGGAAATTGTCACAGGCATAAACACTGTTTCTGTATAACGTAATGCCTGTTTTGCACAATACTTTCAAACCTAAAGATGCTACACAGCCCGAAGGAAAGCCTGACAAATCAATATTTTATTAATGGACACAGAAACATCATCTATAACTGCCAGTTAAACTGTATCCTAAAAAATGTAAGCCTTGAAGAAGAATAAAATTACTGGCTGCCTGTTAATGCCTCTCAGAGCAAGACACCCTAATGATTTGGTGAGGGACGTGCCAAGGACATTTAAGAGCGTGGCTGACTGAGCTGAATGTATGCTGTTTGATGCAGGTCTGTTCAACCTTAAACATTGTTCTTGTGAGAGCAGAAATATAGATAGGAAGAAAAACTGGCAGTGAAATTACTTCCTATTCTGAGACATTATATAGATACTATACACTTCTCTGGTTTTATATTGCTATGAGAGCAGTTTTTTGCTTCCCTTAGATTCATTGTGTACAGGGCTTCAGGCTTTTGTGCCTCTATAAGAATATTACATTTGTTTTATAGTTAAATTATATTCCAGAAATATTTTTTTAAGTAGACAGCAAGCATAATTGGCTTTGTATATTCACCACTTCCTTTCTTTATACTGCCTTTTTCAAGAGAGATGTCATGTTGCCTTCCTAAGCTAATGTATTCTCTATAGCAGTACTGTCCAATGTCTTTCTTGTTGTGAGCCAATTATCTTGTATACATATTCTCTGTGATCAGTTTGTTACATTAATGAAAATGTCTGGGGCTTTTGGTATTGCTGGGGGCCATAAAAACTACTTGAAGAGACTTATCTGACTCAGGAGCCTCCAGTTGGGCAAGAAAAGCAGCTCTATGGATAAGAACAAGCAAGAAGATTTTGATTCTGTTAAAAAACATATCTAGCTAGTGTTTATCAAGATGGCAGCTTGGCAGCTCTGTATGTTTGTATGTATATATATATATATATATATATATATATATATGTGTAGATGCAGTAAATTATGCTTTTGCATTTGGCAGCATTTAAATAGGCAACTTGCTGATCATTTACTAGGGTTTAGTTGGGCTTATAATGATGAGTTTCCCATTGAAGAAATATTGCAGTCCCTTGTTCATAATATAACTAACTTTCCTGTTTCTCTGGAGTGACCTGCATCTTCTTCTGTGCCTGGATAAATCAGCACTTACAGTGCGCTGCCCTAAGGAACAATATACCAGTGCACAAAAAAAATGGGTACCTGGCATCATAGAGAAGTTCACTGAATGAGCGTGGTGCATAGAAGAATGTGTTAAGAAGGTGTTAAGAGGGCATATTTTGGGCATGAGGCACTGAGACCTGTAAAATTAGTATTTCTGTCATTTGGCTCACCATACCTAAAGTCCTAAAGTCTACTAATGAAATATTTAAATATGAAATAAACCCAATGGGATATTTTTATGCAACCATCAAATAGGTGTTTTTGTTTTATTATTAAAAATAATGAAATTAGAATTTTACTCTTTGGGAGATGTCCTTCCCGTAATTCAGAGCTTTAGTGATATTGGGTTTTCCCATACATTTGTTCAAAATATCAGTGGAAACCTGGTTGATTAGTTCACATACTGTATATATAATGTGTCCGTTCTGCACATAAATGGGGTGTAGGCTGTAAATATGAGACATACTGGGGTCACCTGGACACAAGTGCAAGAGCATTTAGGGTTGCAAAAACATACCCATTAGTGTTCCTTTAAAATACAATTGAAGCCAGAGTCTGGTTGTGCCAAATTAAGCCACATGCCAGCAGGCACAAAACAGCCCTGCTTTTACTTGCTGCTATTGGGTGATGGAGAAATTCAGTTGCATGTTCAATAATTAACTTTTACTGGCTGCTATAGGGTGATAGTGAGGATTCTTCCTATCAATGCTAAATCATCATCATCATAATCATCATTAAGTCATCTTGCTATTACACACAAAAGCAGAATGCTGTTCATGCACTCACATTGATTTTGGCATGTTGCTTACTGTAAACTCAATATTGAAATCCACCCTTACTGTGAAGATTGGAATTCTGGTAGAAGCTCATATGTGCATAAGTCAGTATTTTGACATTTTGACTCTCAGAGTGTACTGTAGGCCTTAGAGCTTTGGTGTAAAAAATGTGTTTGAAGCCTTCAAATGGTAATAGCATTAACAAAAACAGAAGTTGGGTGTATATAGATTACAGGATTCATTGGACGGTTCTCTTGCAATAAGTGGAACACTGATCCTAGAGAGGATCCTGGAAATTGTGTAAATTTCACAGAACAGTTTTATACATTTCAAATGTTGCAGGATTACAATCTCCAGCATGCTTTATTCCTTAATAATAAGTCAGAGAATGCTGGGAGTTAAAGTTCAGCAACATTTGAACCACTGGTCAAACAATATCCGCTATCAAGAATCATTAATAACTTGCTAATGAATTATTATTTTTCTTGTCCATTGTTATAAAGAGATCAAAACATTTCTATATCACACAAATAAAACAGAGCTATGTGCCAAAATAAAACTGCATTTGTAAATACCAATATAATGAGTTTATTGATATATAATGTATTATCATCTTGATTTTCTTTGTAAAATATATCTTGTAAAATATTAAAAAAAAGAAACTGCCCTTCACTTGAATTGCTTCTCACCATTTAGTTAATGAGTGGAACTGAATTGAAGCAGGCATTGTCTTTGTGAAAGGGCAAGGCGAAACAGCCACCTGTACAATATTTAATATTCTGCAGCAGGTTTTCTATTTGCGTATTCTGTCCCCCAACCCCCACAAAAAAAATCCACTGGCTGTACGTCTCATTGCTGTTGCTTTCAATGATGAGTGAGCTATGGATAATAATTAATCTTAATGAAATGCAGATTAGAAGGATACAGAACATAAGGCTTGCTTTTAACCCAGATAAACCAGAAAAGTGAATTTTACACTTTATAAATAATCTACACTAAAACGCACCTTAACGCAGGGAATCCCATACTGGAACCCGGCGCTCTTAGTGAACTCTCGGCATGCTCAGGTAAATATAGGTTGTAAAGGGATGCTGGGAAATGTAGTACAGCAATAACTGTAGAGTTGTAGTGACTGCATCCATTATTTCTGATTTCAGTGGTGAAATCATTGGATTGCCTTACAAAGTTTAACTGCAATGACTGTATCAAATGAGGAAGGCTATAAAACTGCAAATGTGCATCACAAAAAAAGAAAACACACACACAGGGAACTTCCTCACGGAAATGTTAATCCCCCCTCCCTCTGTGACACCTGGTGCCACCCAGTATCATAGAACATATGTCATTGTGTGTATGAAACCAAACAAATAGTTTTCCTGCTATGTAGAGCAGCTGTATCCAGCACAGTCCCTTAGAGCTGTCTGCATCCCAAGCCAGGCAACAGGAGAATTCATGTATTTTGTAGGTGCCAATCAATTCCCCTGAGGAAAAGGCAGCTTTCACTGGTAAACATTCAATGACTGCTATGTCCTTTGCTCTATTTATTATCACCTAAAGAGCAACTCATTAACCGCAGTGGCAAATAAACCAATTTAGGGCATTCTTCAATGGGTTTTTTTTTAAAATACATATTAGCATATATTCTTATATATCTATATTTCTTGACCTTGTGTATGTCCAAAAGTAGCATTCTTGGGGGCAGGATGGATTGTTTGGGACTTCACCTTATTTTCTATCCATCTCCATTGATGTCCTATCCTTGCCTACATCAGGAAAGATGGCAGGTAGGTAGCCTAGCTTGCAGTCTTGATGACCTACTAGTTTAAAGTGCCTTTTACAAAAGTATTGCACATGACAATACACTGCAACGAAATTCATATTTATGAAAAAATGTGGCACACTTTAGCAATATTCACCATGCCATCCTTAATGAATGCCCCCCAATGAGCCATTAGCATTCATATCTCCATCTAAGCTGTAGACATGCTGCACATTAAACAAAATATCATCGCACCAGTATTCTATTCATCTTACCTATGGCTATCTGAGAAAAACCACATAGCGATCATGACCAGTCTAGGGGACTTTGCCTTTTTTTCAGGAATTATTAAAACAAAAGCAAGATTCACTGCAAATGATGTTGATGGCATCTTTCTAAAACTCAATTCAATGTCTCCAAAGCAACTCGCTTTCATGGCTTTAGAGCAATAATGTCTAAATACCTATAATCCAAAACACATCTGTTAGGGTGCACCGGCTTACCTTTAGTCCGAACCCTCCATGCAAAAGGCAAAAATTGATCTTGTCTGAAAATTCTTCATTGGGAACTAGGATGTTACTGTAAATCCAATAGTCAGAGAGATGCCCAGATATCCTAGCACAGTTCTTCAGCCCAGGGATGGGAGGCACAGCCTGTTTTATCTAGTTCCCTATGAATGATGAGAGCTGTTATGATCAGTGAGCACGGCTTGCCTGTTTGTATGCTCTGCATGTACAAGAATCTCTGGCTATTTTTTCCAGGAGCTTCGCACAGCAGCACAGCAGCTCCACAGGGAAGCGTTTCGGCTCCCAGTTCTGACACGCCTCCAGTGATGCTGCCTGTCACTCAGCAGGGCGACTGCAAGACTGGGAGTGGATCACAAACCATTTGCACATTTCATTTTAATGCACCAACAACAGCAGGCAGCCACATTTAAATTATATAAATAAATTCAAGAATGCAAATATTGCATTATCTCTCTTGCTTTAGTTTTACCATTTACCCTTTACAATTTGGTTCCTCTGTTTGCTTTGGTTCTGTGATTTTTTTTATTTCATAACTGCAGATTTTTCTCATTCTGCAGCTTCTGCCTCTCTAGCTATTGTGACCAGTGATTACAGCCTGGACCGGGAAAATCTACCTGATGCATATCTGGGGAGGGCACTGTTATCAGTATATATTACAAATGGAATTTGCTGGAATGCAAATAATTCACTCAATTAAAAACAGGATTAATCCCATTAGTCCCATCAGAGCTTCAAATTATTATATAATTTTTTTCCAACCAGTTGTGAATATGTTTAAAAAAAAAGGTATAAGGGATGATTACAAATCAGTCCTTTGTTTATAGTACACAAATTGGTGTGCAGTAAGGTAAAGAAACAATCTCTCTGAAAATATTTGGAATTGATCTGAATTTTCAATGTAACATTCATAGCAATTTAACAATGTTTTAAATGACCTGATTAGCATGCTATTTTCACATATGGTCATTTTTTCAAAGTAGAATTACCTGATACATTTTTGGTTGGTAATTGCCTGCTCAGGGCAACCTGCAGCACATAAAATTTAATGGTAAGAAATTTAAGCTTCTCTTCAGTTAGAGCTGCAGTACATGGTACAATGTGCAGTACATGCACAATATTTATGGCAAAGGAAAGAGCTCCACAGCTGGTAGTGGGCACATAGTAGCATTCAAAATTCCCTGGTAGCCCTGAGCAACTAAAAATGAAAAGTATTTTTTTTACATTATCCTCTGCTCCAGTGCTGTCATTATAACTTGACATTTTGCTTATGACGCCAACCTGCAGGGAATAGGGGTTGTGCTGGCCCAAGTCCAAGTGGGGAAATAGAGAATGATAGCATATGCCAGTCGAAGCCTGTGACCCACCAAGTGAAATTACAGTTTGTTCAAGTTGGAGCTACTGGCTATTGTTTGGTCTGTCACCGAGGAGTTTGCTGAAGCATGTGGACATTTACACAGGCAATAACCCATTGGTCTATGGACTCTGCAGGGCTGGGGGCCTTGGAGCAGTGTTGGTGGCCCGCTATCCAGTTTTTATACAGTTTGACTATGAGATTCACTATAAACCTGGAAAGTCTCACCAAAACACATATGCTCTGGTTCGTAAACCAACAGATGTGCAGGTTGGGCAGTGGGATGAGGAATATGAGGGGGTTGAGATTCCACCACTGGAATTAAGGGTTCGAGGGAGGCAGGAGGCCTCTAATACACAGGTTGCGGGGGTGGAAGGCCCCATGCAAGAAATCTACACTGTGGACTAGTGGAAAGAGGCCCAAAAAAAGGATCAAGCACTCCAACAGGTACTTAATTGAGTGAGGAAGGGGCAACACCCCCCATACCAGGTGAGGGTCTGAATGGCTCCAGTGGCTGGGGCAGCTGCAGTATTGGGACAGGCTGCTAGAGTACCATGGGCTGCTATACTGCCAAAGTGAATGGGAGAAGTAATTGCAGAAGACATGGCAGTTTGTGGTCCCTGATGCCCAGCTGCGGGAGGTGTGCTGTATTATGCCTGAGACTGAGGGCAGCTTCATGGCAGAAAAGATTGAGCAGCTAGTTCGCCCTTGATTCTTTGCTCTAGGACTAGATGTGGTCATTAAGGAAGTGTGCCAGCAGTGCCCACAATGTGCTATTCATAAGGCTCGACCAAATAATACAACCCCTCTGCAGACTGCTGCCTGCATTTCACAAAACACTCTGTCAGTAGCCTGTTTTAAACTTTGCAAAGGTGCCAACAGAACTCAATTTACTGGAGAGTATATGGATACCCTAAATGTCAGCATGCCTTCATAAACTGCTAGTTTATTCTTTTATAGCTATGTCATGATCACATTCCTGCATATGAACTCAAACCCCTCTACTATACACTTAAGTCCAGTCATCAACACATGGCCGAATGGCTGCCCTTGCATATACTGAAATATCCAGCATTCCTTGCAAACCAAGAATAATGGTAATCATCCAGTTACATGGCAGTAAAGACACTTCCTTGATGTGGCAAAGTGTCCTGAAAAGAGGGCCAGATTACCTGTTATGTGAACTAGGTACCACTTAGGACCTGTCTGATGCACAGGCCTAGAAATGGTGGGGCTTTGGTGTGTCTTGGAGAGGCTGCATGTAGTGGCCAAAAATTGTCCAAAAATTAAACATTGATCCAGTTTCCCTCACAATGCATTTGGCAATAACACTCTCTTTGTGCAGGACTTCTTTCTGATTGAACAGTAAGTTTATTTTTGTCCACTTGGAGAGTAGTTCATGCACAAGGAGACATTTTTTGCTGAATGAACATTGTTGAAAGGAGGTGCGAGGAGAAGATTTGACCCCAAAAGACAACCCATTTTAATAATGCTTAAATTGTGTTAATCTTGTGGCTCTTCAGAAGGACATATACTGTAAATGTGCAAAAGCACTTCACTGCATGTTGCAGACAATATCTTTATTATAACCAGAAACTATGTGCATACTTACAACCAGTAATAAAACAATATTTATACACAAAAAGGACAGATAATCAGAGAAAGTGTAAATGCATCATCTCATTTTTGGAAGTTGTATGTAAGAAGCAAAATTATCAGTACGACTGTCAGCCATTTCTCTCTCTACAGACTGAAAACATTTTAAAAATTGGATCCTAGTTCCACTGTCATTAACTATTATGCTAATTACACCAAGCAAGGCACTATGTAGAAGCTACTGGAAAAAATATCTGAAATATTGCTCTCCAAAAAGTGAATCATGTTACTGGGTGCCAGATAATCATTTGAAGTTTATCAGAATATTAGTTGACTGCAAATTTATTAAACACAGTCACCCTCTCCCCATTCCCTTTCATCATATTGTAAATCATATTCCACATCTGTATTATCAGCTGGACCACACCCTGCTTTTACCTTTTACTAGAAGACTCCATTCCTAAGTATCAAAGCCTGAAGCATCTCATTGGGGTATAAACCAAAAGGAAGTTTAGTTATCTTCAAGATGTAAGCTATTATTCTTTGAACACTCAAGATGATTGTCAGTTTTACAATTTGGCAAAGACAGAAATAATAGGAAATAATATAATATGAATAATAACAATTATAGGAATAATAATAATAGATATGTGAATAATAGGAAAATACAGATAATTATCTATCCACACCCATACCCCAATGCATCATCAACTATTATCTTTTAGGCTGTATGGACTTCACCCAACATGATCTAGATTGTTGATAGCTCTAGAGAGAAGCTGGTTATAATTGCAGTGCTAAGTACTCTAACTATTTGCTGTGCTATGGTGTTTCCATCTTGTAATTTTAACAAGCCATAACCCACAATGCAAATAGAAAATTCTGCATATAGACAAGCAGCTATTGGGGTAATGTACTGTGCAGTATTTTAAAGAATATGTCTCTGGTAACTCCTAATAGGTGGTCGCTGGCAAGTCCCCCTTCAAAATACATTCAAGCAAAGTATATACTGCATTCTTATGGTATTTATTGTGGCAAGAAAGGACTTTGTAGGCAAATTTAACTTCATGAGAGCATAATAAAAAATGTTTAACCCAAGTTAACAAGCACCTGGTGGGTGCAGTCTGGCTTGTGTTTCTAACAGGCAATCTAACTGCTTTGCATGCTATGGTAAATTAAATTCACTTATGCATTTTGAAGATTCACAGACTCCTTTTACTGGTGAAGGGTGCTCAAACTATGAGAACGTCTGGTTATATGTTACAATAAAACAAATATTGAACTTGGCCCTGATTGTTCTTACTTCACATATTTGGACTATACCCACAATCTGTTCTTGATCTTAAAGGGAATCTGACGTCATTTTAAACTTTCTCATTTGCTTTTTTTTCTAAAATGGGACTCAATAAACACTGGCAAATGAATTGTTAATTCACAAATCTATTCATAAGTTATTATTGTTTTTATTTTCAAGATAGATAGCAGCACTCCCATATAGCATAAAAACGCCTTTATTCCAAAATATTCATCTGGCACAGCAACATTTCAGACCACCTGGTCCTTTTTCAAGCTGACAAAGTTTTATTTTGTCAAGGGGGCTTCCATATCTGCTCATTATACATTTCCTCCTGTGCTGCACTAACAGGAGGCACAACATTATATCTGTGCTTGGAGGATAGTAGCTTATGCCTATAGGGAGGGCTTTTGCTTGTTGCCAAGAACATATGCAATGTGAAAGTTGTTTTCTGAGCAGTTTCAGAATATGTTCTACAATTTCCTTCTTATTGTAGAATGAAGCTTGAAGGGTGGTTATTTTACTTACACTAGACCAATACATCTAACTGCTGATTTATTGCAAACTTTTTTTTTTTTTAAAAAAAAAAAAAACAAATCTGTGTACAGTGTATAAGAAACAATTAAAGGAAATGTATGAGTTTATATTGCCTTTAACTATATTGAATTTATTTTTGTCTGGAAAAACAGCTATCAGTTGGATTTATAAAAATATCAAAATGTTAAAATTATATTTGAAAATATTAAAATATAACCTTCCACATTCCTGAGAAGTAAAAGAGGCGTTTTCAAGTTTTAATATGCAAATCTGACCTAGTTTGAGTATTTCAGCATCTCATAGATCCTCGTTATTCAGTGCATTTGCATCATACCATGGTCTTAACAGAAAATTTCAATACATGTATATAAAATAGTAACTTTTAAAAAGTCAATTAAGATGCATTCAAAGCATGCTGTTTCTTTTGGTATTGACTGCATAAGAATTTAGATATTATCTTCATAAGACAATACCCAGAATACAATCATGGTATAAATATATTCCTGTTTCCCATACCCTATAAAATGCTTTACAAAAAAACAGATCGCTATGATTTATAATAAATGTAATGTTTGATCGGCCAGGACCAATAGGTTTCCTTATACCCTTATAATCTTATGCCACAAAGGCTTTGAAAATGAGCTAAACCTAAGAAGTGTATAATTAAAAACATATCACAGTGTCTTCCAAATCCAATAATGCTGACTCAAGCTGAATATTGGTATACTGCAAGACAACATCCATTATAAACAAGAAGGAGGAATTATTATGTTTTGGGTAGCGAGGATGAGTAGAGTATAACAGTGCTTTATTAGCAGAGTCAGACAGCCATTACATTACAGTAAGCTTAACTCTCAAGCTGTACAGAAAGTCCTGTGTATGCACAGCACAAGTCCTGTGCACAGTGACACCCGCAGGCCATTTGTATGAACACCACAGGAATTCTTTCATATTTGGAGTTTTTCCAATAAATGCAGTGGGTAAATATGAAAACACTTCATTTTTGGTGCTACATAAAAACTACAACTTTTTCCTATAGTCACACAAAAGCCAGGGTAAAAAGCACCCGAAAACCTTTAAAACCACAAATCGAAGAAAGATCTTCCAGGGACATCTGCCATTGACTTCTACATGATTTTGACAGGGTATAGCTAGAGTATTTTCGAATTTGGGTTTTATGACATAATAAACAGTCATAGGCTAATCTGACCAGTTTCGGTTTGGTGAAAATTCGCAAAACACCAAATATTCCCCAAAATGCAAAGACTATGGGTGAGAACATTTTTTCACGTCAAACTGCACCACAAATTTTTGACGCAATACAAATTTTTTCACCCATTAGAGTCTAAATTTCCCTCATCACTAATAATAATTCCTGGAAAAGTTTAATAAACCGCAGACAATTAACAAAACAATATTTTTAATAAAATACTGGTCTTCTTTACTATTGTTTGGTTTCTGTTTTTTTTTATACACATCGCGTTATAACTGATAAATGATAGCACAAGATAGCAAAAAAGTCATGATTGTCAGAGGTAGAGATGTCAAAGTTGAAATCCAGAAGCTTTCATTTTCCAGTAAAATTGCCAGTGATATTAAAGCTTTCATGCTAGAAGATAAGAGGCAATGGAGGCAATGTCACAAGTAAATTGAGGTTATAATAAGGCAATATGGAGCCAGGCTTGGCTGTTGACAGCTGGGGCCATTGGCACAGGTGTGACTTACTAGAGTATAAAATATGTACAAAAGTCTTTAGGGGATTGAAGCACAGACATTCAGAATATATTCTGTAGAAGTAAAGTTATGAGAATGAAGAAGTATGATCAAATAATTTGTATGTATGTAATTCCTGAATGGTAGCTTTAACCATTAACCTGAATACCAGATTATACATATATGTCAGTGAGCATACGCTGTACCAGGTGTCCCAGTTCTGCTTCTGCAAAGACATACTGGAAGGGATTGTGTGGGATATCTGTAGATCCCAAACATATCTAAAATGATGTGATTTATTTATAAAGTATGTTGCTTTTCAATTGAAATTGCATATTTTCTGAGTCTGAGTAATATGTTGTGTGTTAAATTGTACCCCATGATTTATGCAGTAACTCCCGGCCTTATTTTGCTATTTGCTATTATGATTCCAGCTGGGTGAATTTTGGATTCAGCTACACAATGACTGTATACACTTTATCACAAAAATAAAGTCCAGCTTGTACTGCTTTGCGATGCTTTGCACTTGGTAAGGGAATACTTCTACTGTACCCCATAGAGTAGCCATGTAGAATACAAACTGACAGCAAATGCACATTGATTTTTTATATTCAATCTTCTGTGTTTATTCATGTATTCTCCACTTGGATTTCTTATTAATATACATTATGTGAGTATAATCTTCTAGTATTTTGGAAGCCAAAGAGATTGTTTCTCCCAGACTTCACTGTGTTAAGCCTGCAGTCATTTTACTGACATGCTGAGCAAGGGTGTTGCTTAGCAAGTCAGTTCCATCCTGGAGCACTTTATTAATTGAATATGAATTCATAAAATCAAGCTTATAGCATTAAAAGACAAAGTTAATATTATTAATGACAGTGTTAGTAAGTAGGGATGTAGCGAACGTCGGAAAAAAAGTTCGCGAACATATTCGCGAACTTGCGCAAAAATGCGAGCGGTTCGCGAACGGTTCGCGAACCCCATAGACTTCAATGGGAAGGCGAACTTTAACATCTAAAAAAGACATTTCTGGCCAGAAAAATGATTTTAAAGTTGTTTAAAGGGTGCAACGACCTGGACAGTGGCATGCCAGAGGGGGATCAAGGGCAAAAATGTATCTGAAAAATCTGCCTGTGTGTGCTTGGAAGAGATAGTGTAGGGGGAGAGCTGTTAGTGATTTCAGGAACAGATGATAGTAAGTTTGCTGGCTAGTAATCTGCTTGATACTGCTCTGTATTGGAGGGACAGAAGTCTGCAGGGATTTGAGGGACATTTTAGCTTAGGTAGCTTTGCCCAAAAAAACTGGGCAAACAGCTTTGCCCAAAAAAACTGGGCAAACAGCTTTTGCCCAAAAAAACTGGGCTTTGCCCAAAAAAACTGGGCAAACAATGCCTACAAGGTCAACGTCGTTGACCTTGTAGGCATTGTTTGCCCAGTTTTTTTGGCCGCAGCCACTGAAGCACAGAGGCCAGAAAAAATATGCCATATAAATGCTGAAAATAGTCATTTTTTTGGTCGCAGCCACTGAAGCACAGTTGCCAGAAAAATTATGCCATATAAATGCTGAAAATATAAATTTTTTTGGTTGCAGCCACTGAAGCACAGAGGCCAGAAAAATTATGCCATATAAATGCAGAAAATATGCATTTTTTTGGTCGCAGCCACTGAAGCACAGTTGACAGAAAAATTATGCCATATAAATGCTGAAAATATAAATTTTTTTGGTTGCAGCCACTGAAGCACAGAGGCCAGAAAAATTATGCCATATAAATGCAGAAAATATGCATTTTTTTGGTCGCAGCCACTGAAGCACAGTTGACAGAAAAATTATGCCATATAAATGCTGAAAATATAAATTTTTTTGGTTGCAGCCACTGAAGCACAGAGGCCAGAAAAATTATGCCATATAAATGCAGAAAATATGCATTTTTTTGGTCGCAGCCACTGAAGCACAGTTGACAGAAAAATTATGCCATATAAATGCTGAAAATATAAATTTTTTTGGTTGCAGCCACTGAAGCACAGAGGCCAGAAAAATTATGCCATATAAATGCAGAAAATATGCATTTTTTTGGTTGCAGCCACTGAAGCACAGAGGCCAGAAAAATTATGCCATATAAATGCAGAAAATATGCATTTTTTTGGACGCAGCCACTGAAGCACAGTTGCCAGAAAAAATATGCCATATAAATGCTGAAAATAGTCATTTTTCGCCATACGTTGACCTTGTAGACATTGTTTGCCCAGTTTTTTTGGTTGCAGCCACTGAAGCACAGAGGCCAGAAAAAATTAAACCAGTAGGGTTTGCACCCTAGTTTGTAACGGTGGCGGAGGGAGGAGGACGCTAAAGGACAGCTGTGTGTGGAGTCATGAGGCTTGAAGAGAAGGACAGCTGCATAGAAGTCAGAACAAGTCTTCCGGCGTGCAGTAACCCTCCGAGATCCACCCCTCATTCATTTTAATAAAGGTCAGGTAATCGACACTTTTGTGACCTAGGCGAGTTCTCTTCTCAGTTACAATCCCTCCTGCTGCACTGAAGGTCCTTTCTGAGAGCACACTTGAGGCTGGGCAAGACAAGAGGTTCATGGCAAATTGTGACAGCTCTGGCCACAGATCAAGCCTGCGCACCCAGTAGTCCAGGGGTTCATCGCTCCTCAGAGTGTCGATATCTGCAGTTAATGCCAGGTAGTCCGCTACCTGCCGGTCGAGGCGTTCTTTGAGGGTGGATCCAGAAGGGTTGTGGCGCTTCCTTGGACAGAAAAACATTTGCATGTCTGACGTTACAGACCGGCCAAAGGGCTTTGTCCTTGCAGGTGTGCTCGTGGCAGGATTACTGGCACCTCTGCCCCTGGAATGTTGATGAGTTCCTGAAGTGACATCACCCTTAAAAGCATTGTACAACATGTTTTGCAGGCTGGTTTGTAAATGCCGCATCTTTTCGGACTTGTGGTATGTTGGTAACATTTCTGACACTTTATGCTTGTACCGAGGGTCTAGTAGCGTTGCGACCCAGTACAGGTCCTTCTCCTTAAGCCTCTTGATACGGGGGTCCTTCAACAGGCATGACAGCATGAAAGACCCCATTCTCACAAGGTTGGATGCAGAGCTATCCATCTCCGCTTCCTCATTATCAAGGACTGCATCATCCACGGTCTCCTCCCCCCAGCCACGTACAAGACCAGGGGTCCCCAAAAGGTCACCACTAGCCCCCTGGGAAGCCTGCTCCTGTTGGTCCTCCTCCTCCACAAAGCCACCTTCCTCCTCTGACTCCACTTCTGGCACCTCTCCCTGCGTTGCAGCAGGTGCCTGGGTTCGTTCTGGTGATTCCGACCATAAATCGTGCGCTTCCAGCTCCTCGTCACGCTGGTCTACAGCCTCATCTGTCACTCGTCGCACGGCACGCTCCAGGAAGAAAGCGAAGGGTATTAGGTCGCTGATGGTGCCTTCGGTGCGACTGACCATATTTGTCACCTCTTCAAAAGGTCGCATGAGCCTGCAGGCATCGCGCATAAGCACCCAGTAACGGGGGAAAAAAATCCCCAGCTCTGCAGATCCAGGCCTACCACCCAGTTCAAAAAGGTACTCGTTGACGGCCCTTTGTTGTTGCAGCAGACGTTCCAACATAAGGAGCGTTGAATTCCAGCGAGTCTGGCTGTCAGAAATCAAACGCCTGACTGGCATGTTGTAGCGCTGCTGAATGTCAGCAAGGCGTGCCATGGCTGTGTAGGAACGTCTGAAATGGGCCGACACCTTTCTGGACTGGGTGAGAACGTCCTGGAATCCTGGGTACTTGGAGACAAAACGTTGGACTATTAAATTTAACACATGTGCCATGCAGGGCACATGTGTTAAATTGCCCAGTCTCAACGCTGCCAACAGATTGCTTCCATTGTCACACACCACTTTTCCGATCTGCAGTTGGTGTGGGGTCAGCCACCGATCGGCCTGTGACTGCAGAGATGACAGGAGTACAGATCCGGTATGGTTTTTGCTTTCCAGGCACGTCATCCCCAAGACAGCGTGACAACGGCGTACCTGGCACGTCGAATAGCCTAGGGGGAGCTGGGGGTGCACAGGTGTGGAGGAGGAGAAGGAGGACCCAGCAGCAGAGTAAGAAGAAGAAGAGGAAGAAGACGAGGTAGAGAGCGATGGAGGAGTAGAGGTGGTGGCAGAACCGCGTGCAATCCGTGGCGGTGACACCAACTCCACTGTTGTTGTTGTTGAGCTACCCATTCCCTGCTTCCCAGCCATTACCAAGTTCACCCAGTGGGCAGTGTAGGTGACATACCTGCCCTGACCATGCTTGGAGGACCATGCGTCAGTAGTCATATGGACCTTTGGCCCAACACTAAGTGACAGAGATGCGGTAACTTGGCTCTGCACATGTTGGTACAGGTGTGGTATTCCCTTTTTAGAAAAAAAATTGCGGCTGGGTACCTTCCACTGCGGTGTCCCAATTGCTACAAATTTGCGGAAGGCCTCAGAGTCCACCAGCTGGTATGGTAAAAGCTGGCGGGCTAAGAGTGCAGACAAGCCAGCTGTCAGACGCCGGGCAAGGGGGTGACAGTCAGACATTGGCTTCTTACGCTCAAACATGGCCTTCACAGAAACTTGGCTGGTGGCAGATGACTGGGAATGGGAACAGGTGGTCAAGGTGGAAGGCGGAGTGGAGGGTGGTTCAGATGGGTCAAGGAGAGCAGAGGTAGAGCAGTAAGATGCTGGACCAGAAGGAGTGTGGCTTTTAGTTTGCCTGTTGCCTTTGAGGTGTTGCTCCCAAAGTGCTTTGTGCTTGCCGCTCATGTGCCTTCGCATAGAAGTTGTACCTATGTGGCTGTTGGGCTTACCAAGGCTCAGTTTCTGACTGCACTCATTGCAAATTACAATGCTTTTGTCAGAGGCACACACATTAAAAAAATCCCACACTGCTGACTTTTTGGAAGTGTGCGATCTGGCGCTAACAGTAGAAGTTGGCGGCATTGGCGGCAATGGCGGGTGCGTTGGCCGGCTGAACACAGGTGCCGATACATGTTGTTGCCCTACTGATCCCCTGCGGGCTGTCCTCCCTGCTTCTTCTAAGTCTTATTCTCCTACTGCCTCTCTGACTCTCCGTCTCTCCATCTGAACTACCCTCCTCTTGCTCTCTTCTACTAGGCACCCACAAAACATCAATCTCCTCATCATCATTCTCCTCAGATGCATCAATTTCTTCTGACACATCACAGAAGGAAGCAGCAGCGGGGACCTCCTCCTCATCACTCCTCATCACTCATCATACGTAAAATATATGAATGCTGCTTGAAAAAAAGTAACTCAAGTGGTTTTTCTAGAGACGATAATATTATCAATATTTAGACAAAATGTGAACAAGCTCACACAGCTAGATGGCGGTTTGAAGAAAACACTGTGCAAATACTGCCCACAAGATCAACGTATACACTACTACAGCGGTGGATACGGATCTCGTAAAATTTATTATGGCTGCTTGAAAAAAGTCACTCCGGTGTTTTTTCTGGAGACGGTAATATTATGGATATTTAGACAGAATGTGAACAAGGTCACACAGCTAGATGGCAGTTGGTTGAATAACACACTGGGCAAAAAATGCCTACAGGGCAAATAATGCCTAAAAGGTCAACTTATACACTACTACAGCGATGGATACGGATTACGTAAAATTTATTATGGCTGCTTGAAAAAAGTCACTCCGGTGTTTTTTCTGGAGACGGTAATATTATGGATATTTAGACAGAATGTGAACAAGGTCACACAGCTAGATGGCAGTTGGTTGAATAACACACTGGGCAAAAAATGCCTACAGGGCAAATAATGCCTAAAAGGTCAACTTATACACTACTACAGCGGTAGTAAAATAAAAAAAAGTAAAATAAAAAAAAAATGAATATTAAAAAAAAAAAAATTAAAGTTGGTGCTGCTGAACTACTAGGAGCAGCAGATTAGCACACCAGTCCCACTCCCCAACACTGCTAGACTAATAGCACTGGGCTCTTATAGTAGTAGTAGTAGTAGTAGTAAAACAACAAAAAAATAAATAAAAGCAGTCCTTACAAGGACTACTGTTATTGCAGCAGTCAGCAGATGAGATCAGAAGCAGGACAGCTGCCCACTGCAGCTACATACAGAGCACTGCAGTAGAAGGTAGATTACTAGCCAGCAAAGCTACCTAAGCTTAAATGTCCCTCAAACCCCTGCAGACTTCTGTCCCTCCAATAACAGAGCAGTATCAAAACGATTACTAGCCAGCAAACTTTCAACTGTCCCTGAAATCACTAACAGGCAGCAGCTCTCTCCCTACACTATCTCTTCAGCACACACAGGCAGAGTGAAAAAACGCTGCAGGGCTTCGGTTTTTATAGGGAAGGGGAGTGGTCCAGGGGAGAGCTTCCTGATTGGCTGCCATGTACCTGCTGGTCTGGGGTGAGAGGGCAAAAAAAAGCGCCAACAATGGCGAACCCAAAATGGCGAACGTCGCGCGACGTTCGCGAACTTCCGGCGAGCGCGAACACCCGATGTTCGCGCGAACACCCGATGTTCGCTGCGAACAAGTTCGCCGGCGAACAGTTCGCGCCATCCCTATTAGTAAGGAATCAATTGTACTGACCCAAAATAATCAACCATAATACCGTAAATATTCTCCTATAACAACACCTATATTCCCCATGGGTATAAAAACACCACATATACTGTATCATTGCTTATTTGTTTATAAGCGCCACAGAAAAGAAAGTCAGAAAAAAATAATAAACAACTGACATGTCACAGAGGGGTGTGTTCTTGCAACCCCTTGGGGCTCTTGGACTTCTTCATAAGAAATAACTAGAGGGGGAAATTTCACATGGAAGCTCCTTAGGCTGTTCTTATACAGCTGCCAGCTTCCATTACTGCAAATCATCAAGCAAGCTGATTGTAAGGGTACCTGGTGGTCCAGTGGTACGTCGGGGGCGCCTGTCATGCTCCCTGTGGGTATGCCTGCAGCATTTGCTGCTTCCTGCTGTATGATGTGCATGTCCTCTTTTTTTCGTTATTGTTGCATGACGTCACCGTGGTGTGAAATTCAAATATTTAAAGAGCGGGCCCTTGTCCTACCACTTGCCCAATATAGATCTATTTTCTGTAGTTCCTGGGTGCAATATCTAGTTGTCTTGTCTGTTTCTGATCTTGCCTGTCCCTGACCAATCCCAGCTTGCTGCCTGTCCTGACCCTTCTTGTTCCCCGTGCTACCCGCTAATGTTTGGTTTCCTAGCCTGCCCAGAACTCTCTTCTTGGTCCTCTCACTTGAAGACCAGGCGGCATCTGAGTAGAGGAGGGCTCCTCCTGAAGCCAAAGGCGGCTGCTATAGGCAGATCATGAGCAGAGGCCGGGCTTTGGGGTTTGTTCTGGGTTTGGGATACTATGTTTAACACTCATGCAGAGGCCTAGCAAATATAAATATACAGTTAAGTAAAATATATTATATATAATTTTCTTGGTCAGAGGCAAATTTGTTAAAAAGTATATCCCATGATGTACAGATCAAATCGGGCAAAAATCGGGCAAGCAATTGGCAAGAACATACCTATTAGCTGCGTTAATTTATTGTTGATATGTGATGAGCTTATTCCCTAAAAGGGGTCAGGAAATATCCATCCATATACAGGTGGTATAGCATTTGGGTGTTATAGTGCCCAATTTTTCTTATGTCTTTTTATGTTTTATTTTCTTTTCACCAAAAATTAGGAGTTTGACTAATACACACTATCACATATCTAAACGCAAAGATTCACTAAAGTATACTACAATATGTTGTTGCTTCCATCCCATAGCCTTTGGCCATGAGGTTTTCTTTGTCTGCTTTATTTATAGTCTCTTCAATGTTGTTATCAAACGGTTAGAGCTGCCATTATCATATGGTTCCCTATTTTACTGAAATTTACAATCTTTATCAGATGTAAGCTTCCTAACATAGCTAAGGTTTCAGAATGTGTACATCTATAACACATACAACAATAACTGTTATTATACAATGTACAATAACAGTGCATAAAGTCCTCTTATATTGTGTATGTTAGTTACCCTCTGTACTATGCCACCATACAGTATTACACACAATCATAGCTGAAGCATTTTACAAGTCTACTGTAATCCCCCTAAAAGCATCAGGCATACATACAGTAGTTAATAATAAAGTATGTGATCACACACAATAATCCTTCCAAGGAAAATTCCCAGATACTACACTAGATTAGTATAGCAATAACTGCTAATGACAATATTTGGTCACCTCTGCACTCAATCTTCTGCAGACCGCAGTCTTGCATTCTCGCCTCTAAATTGTATTATGGCAGTTATGCAATACAGAATGAATTCTACTACATCAAATTCACAACTTCCAGATGTTTTCAGGATCACATGGTCTTTTTAAAGGTTGATATATGTTTTTTTAAATGTTCCCTTTTGACATGTCTATTGGATATATTAAAAGTTGCACATCGTGTATATTTATCTTCCTATCCTCCACCAGCGTATATGATGGTATTGGCTCAGTATTTATAGCCTAACCTAAGAGGCTATAGTCTCAGTGACTGTGAACTTCTTTATCACACCCCTTACCCCTCCTATTGTTCTATAATCCCCTATACAAGAAAGCAAATAGTGGGACATTCAGGTTCAGATTTATACATAGGGGTCCCCCAAGGCTGGGGCCACTCTTCACCCCTCTTTTCCCCTTTACGCATGAGTAAGTCCTATCTCGTCATGTCTGAAGCGCAGGGAGATTTAAAGAGCAAATCTCTTGAAGTTCCCCAGTGCTTGCGAACCCATTGCAATGTGACTGGGCGGCATGATGCCCCTAAAATTCTGCCGCCCTAGGCCTGAGCCTTTGTGTCCTTTCCACAAAGGCGGGCCTGTGGACATTACATAGCAATCTAGAGGGTACAGTATTATGTTATTATAGTCATGGCAGCTGGAAAAATGTACTTTCAATAGCTTAGATAATTCTACTGGTTTTCTGCATGTAGAGAGAGATACAGGCCAAATATTTCCTTGTAGTCAGGACTGATAAATATGAGGTATATTGTCATTTATGACTACATCAGAAAAAGTTATAAGGAGTAGAGATGGCGCGAACTGTTCGCCGGCGAACTTGTTCGCGCGAACATCGGGTGTTCGCGCTCGCCGGAAGTTCGCGAACGTCGCGCGACGTTCGCCATTTTGGGTTCGCCATTGTTGGCGCTTTTTTTTGCCCTCTCACCCCAGACCAGCAGGTACATGGCAGCCAATCAGGAAGCTCTCCCCTGGACCACTCCCCTTCCCTATAAAAACCGAAGCCCTGCAGCGTTTTTTTCACTCTGCCTGTGTGTGCTGAAGAGATAGTGTAGGGAGAGAGCTGCTGCCTGTTAGTGATTTCAGGGACAGTTGAAAGTTTGCTGGCTAGTAATCGTTTTGATACTGCTCTGTTATTGGAGGGACAGAAGTCTGCAGGGGTTTGAGGGACATTTAAGCTTAGGTAGCTTTGCTGGCTAGTAATCTACCTTCTACTGCAGTGCTCTGTATGTAGCTGCAGTGGGCAGCTGTCCTGCTTCTGATCTCATCTGCTGACTGCTGCAATAACAGTAGTCCTTGTAAGGACTGCTTTTATTTATTTTTTTGTTGTTTTACTACTACTACTACTACTACTACTACTACTACTATAAGAGCCCAGTGCTATTAGTCTAGCAGTGTTGGGGAGTGGGACTGGTGTGCTAATCTGCTGCTCCTAGTAGTTCAGCAGCACCAACTGTAATTTTTTTTTTTTAATATTCATTTTTTTTTTATTTTACTTTTTTTTATTTTACTACCGCTGTAGTAGTGTATAAGTTGACCTTTTAGGCATTATTTGCCCTGTAGGCATTTTTTGCCCAGTGTGTTATTCAACCAACAGCCATCTAGCTGTGTGACCTTGTTCACATTCTGTCTAAATATCCATAATATTACCGTCTCCAGAAAAAACACCGGAGTGACTTTTTTCAAGCAGCCATAATAAATTTTACGTAATCCGTATCCATCGCTGTAGTAGTGTATAAGTTGACCTTTTAGGCATTATTTGCCCTGTAGGCATTTTTTGCCCAGTGTGTTATTCAACCAACAGCCATCTAGCTGTGTGACCTTGTTCACATTCTGTCTAAATATCCATAATATTACCGTCTCCAGAAAAAACACCGGAGTGACTTTTTTCAAGCAGCCATAATAAATTTTACGTAATCCGTATCCATCGCTGTAGTAGTGTATAAGTTGACCTTTTAGGCATTATTTGCCCTGTAGGCATTTTTTGCCCAGTGTGTTATTCAACCAACAGCCATCTAGCTGTGTGACCTTGTTCACATTCTGTCTAAATATCCATAATATTACCGTCTCCAGAAAAAACACCGGAGTGACTTTTTTCAAGCAGCCATAATAAATTTTACGTAATCCGTATCCATCGCTGTAGTAGTGTATAAGTTGACCTTTTAGGCATTATTTGCCCTGTAGGCATTTTTTGCCCAGTGTGTTATTCAACCAACTGCCATCTAGCTGTGTGACCTTGTTCACATTCTGTCTAAATATCCATAATATTACCGTCTCCAGAAAAAACACCGGAGTGACTTTTTTCAAGCAGCCATAATAAATTTTACGTAATCCGTATCCATCGCTGTAGTAGTGTATAAGTTGACCTTTTAGGCATTATTTGCCCTGTAGGCATTTTTTGCCCAGTGTGTTATTCAACCAACTGCCATCTAGCTGTGTGACCTTGTTCACATTCTGTCTAAATATCCATAATATTACCGTCTCCAGAAAAAACACCGGAGTGACTTTTTTCAAGCAGCCATAATATATTTTACGTAATCCGTATCCACCGCTGTAGTAGTGTATACGTTGATCTTGTGGGCATTATTTGCACAGTGTTTTCTTCAAACCGCCATCTAGCTGTGTGAGCTTGTTCACATTTTGTCTAAATATTGATAATATTATCGTCTCTAGAAAAACCACTTGAGTTACTTTTTTTCAAGCAGCATTCTTATATTTTACGTAATCCGTATCCACCGCTGTGTATACGTTGACCTTGTAGGCATTATTTGCACAGTGTTTTCTTCAAACCGCCATCTAGCTGTGTGAGCTTGTTCACATTTTGTCTAAATATTGATAATATTATCGTCTCTAGAAAAACCACTTGAGTTACTTTTTTTCAAGCAGCATTCTTATATTTTACGTAATCCGTATCCACCGCTGTGTATACGTTGACCTTGTAGGCATTATTTGCACAGTGTTTTCTTCAAACCGCCATCTAGCTGTGTGAGCTTGTTCACATTTTGTCTAAATATTGATAATATTATCGTCTCTAGAAAAACCACTTGAGTTACTTTTTTTCAAGCAGCATTCTTATATTTTACGTAATCCGTATCCACCGCTGTGTATACGTTGACCTTGTAGGCATTATTTGCACAGTGTTTTCTTCAAACCGCCATCTAGCTGTGTGAGCTTGTTCACATTTTGTCTAAATATTGATAATATTATCGTCTCTAGAAAAACCACTTGAGTTACTTTTTTTCAAGCAGCATTCTTATATTTTACGTAATCCGTATCCACCGCTGTGTATACGTTGACCTTGTAGGCATTATTTGCACAGTGTTTTCTTCAAACCGCCATCTAGCTGTGTGAGCTTGTTCACATTTTGTCTAAATATTGATAATATTATCGTCTCTAGAAAAACCACTTGAGTTACTTTTTTTCAAGCAGCATTCTTATATTTTACGTAATCCGTATCCACCGCTGTGTATACGTTGACCTTGTAGGCATTATTTGCACAGTGTTTTCTTCAAACCGCCATCTAGCTGTGTGAGCTTGTTCACATTTTGTCTAAATATTGATAATATTATCGTCTCTAGAAAAACCACTTGAGTTACTTTTTTTCAAGCAGCATTCTTATATTTTACGTAATCCGTATCCACCGCTGTGTATACGTTGACCTTGTAGGCATTATTTGCACAGTGTTTTCTTCAAACCGCCATCTAGCTGTGTGAGCTTGTTCACATTTTGTCTAAATATTGATAATATTATCGTCTCTAGAAAAACCACTTGAGTTACTTTTTTTCAAGCAGCATTCTTATATTTTACGTAATCCGTATCCACCGCTGTGTATACGTTGACCTTGTAGGCATTATTTGCACAGTGTTTTCTTCAAACCGCCATCTAGCTGTGTGAGCTTGTTCACATTTTGTCTAAATATTGATAATATTATCGTCTCTAGAAAAACCACTTGAGTTACTTTTTTTCAAGCAGCATTCTTATATTTTACGTAATCCGTATCCACCGCTGTGTATACGTTGACCTTGTAGGCATTATTTGCACAGTGTTTTCTTCAAACCGCCATCTAGCTGTGTGTATTATCGTTTCCAGAAAAACCAACTGAGTTTTTGTTGTTGTTGTTTTTTTAAAAATAATGCCAGGCAAAGGCAGGCCGCCACGCAGAGGCCGTGCTAGGGGCCGTGCTGCTATGCAATCCTGTGGCCCTAGCAAATTGCCCAGTTTTAAAAAGCCAATGACCCTGAACTCCCAAAATGCTGAAGAGGTAGTTGACTGGCTTACACAGCACACCCCATCCTCTACCGTTTCTAACTTTACCACAACATCCTCCTCATCCTCCACTGCTATGGCCACCCCACGTAACACTTCCTCCACCACCGGTGCCCCTTCTTCACTGGAGTCAGAAGAGTTATTTTCCCATGAGTTTCTTGAACTGAGTAATGCGCAACCATTATTGCCAGAAGAAGATGAAGGAGATGAGGACGTTACACCAGATTTAATTCTGGCAGAGAACACGACAGAGATGGACATAATGAGTGATGAGGAGGAGGTCCCCGCTGCTGCTTCCTTCTGTGATGTGTCAGAAGAAATTGATGCATCTGAGGAGAATGATGATGAGGAGATTGATGTTTTGTGGGTGCCTAGTAGAAGAGAGCAAGAGGAGGGTAGTTCAGATGGAGAGACGGAGAGTCAGAGAGGCAGTAGGAGAATAAGACTTAGAAGAAGCAGGGAGGACAGCCCGCAGGGATCAGTAGGGCAACAACATGTATCGGCACCTGTGTTCAGCCGGCCAACGCACCCGCCATTGCCGCCAATGCCGCCAACTTCTACTGTTACCGCCAGATCGCACACTTCCAAAAAGTCAGCAGTGTGGGATTTTTTTAATGTGTGTGCCTCTGACAAAAGCATTGTAATTTGCAATGAGTGCAGTCAGAAACTGAGCCTTGGTAAGCCCAACAGCCACATAGGTACAACTTCTATGCGAAGGCACATGAGCGGCAAGCACAAAGCACTTTGGGAGCAACACCTCAAAGGCAACAGGCAAACTAAAAGCCACACTCCTTCTGGTCCAGCATCTTACTGCTCTACCTCTGCTCTCCTTGACCCATCTGAACCACCCTCCACTCCGCCTTCCACCTTGACCACCTGTTCCCATTCCCAGTCATCTGCCACCAGCCAAGTTTCTGTGAAGGCCATGTTTGAGCGTAAGAAGCCAATGTCTGACTGTCACCCCCTTGCCCGGCGTCTGACAGCTGGCTTGTCTGCACTCTTAGCCCGCCAGCTTTTACCATACCAGCTGGTGGACTCTGAGGCCTTCCGCAAATTTGTAGCAATTGGGACACCGCAGTGGAAGGTACCCAGCCGCAATTTTTTTTCTAAAAAGGGAATACCACACCTGTACCAACATGTGCAGAGCCAAGTTACCGCATCTCTGTCACTTAGTGTTGGGCCAAAGGTCCATATGACTACTGACGCATGGTCCTCCAAGCATGGTCAGGGCAGGTATGTCACCTACACTGCCCACTGGGTGAACTTGGTAATGGCTGGGAATGGGAAGCAGGGAATGGGTAGCTCAACAACAACAACAACAGTGGAGTTGGTGTCACCGCCACGGATTGCACGCGGTTCTGCCACCACCTCTACTCCTCCATCGCTCTCTACCTCGTCTTCTTCCTCTTCTTCTTCTTACTCTGCTGCTGGGTCCTCCTTCTCCTCCTCCACACCTGTGCACCCCCAGCTCCCCCTAGGCTATTCGACGTGCCAGGTACGCCGTTGTCACGCTGTCTTGGGGATGACGTGCCTGGAAAGCAAAAACCATACCGGATCTTTACTCCTGTCATCTCTGCAGTCACAGGCCGATCGGTGGCTGACTCCACACCAACTGCAGATCGGAAAAGTGGTGTGTGACAATGGAAGCAATCTGTTGGCAGCGTTGAGACTGGGAAATTTAACACATGTGCCCTGCATGGCACATGTGTTAAATTTAATAGTCCAACGTTTTGTCTCCAAGTACCCAGGATTCCAGGACGTTCTCACCCAGTCCAGAAAGGTGTCGGCCCATTTCAGACGTTCCTACACAGCCATGGCACGGCTTGCTGACATTCAGCAGCGCTACAACATGCCAGTCAGGCGTTTGATTTCTGACAGCCAGACTCGCTGGAATTCAACGCTCCTTATGTTGGAACGTCTGCTGCAACAACAAAGGGCCGTCAACGAGTACCTTTTTGAACTGGGTGGTAGGACTGGATCTGCAGAGCTGGGGATTTTTTTCCCCCGTTACTGGGTGCTTATGCGCGATGCCTGCAGGCTCATGCGACCTTTTGAAGAGGTGACAAATATGGTCAGTCGCACCGAAGGCACCATCAGCGACCTAATACCCTTCGCTTTCTTCCTGGAGCGTGCCGTGCGACGAGTGACAGATGAGGCTGTAGACCAGCGTGACGAGGAGCTGGAAGCGCACGATTTATGGTCGGAATCACCAGAACGAACCCAGGCACCTGCTGCAACGCAGGGAGAGGTGCCAGAAGTGGAGTCAGAGGAGGAAGGTGGCTTTGTGGAGGAGGAGGAGGAGGACCAACAGGAGCAGGCTTCCCAGGGGGCTAGTGGTGACCTTTTGGGGACCCCTGGTCTTGTACGTGGCTGGGGGGAGGAGACCGTGGATGATGCAGTCCTTGATAATGAGGAAGCGGAGATGGATAGCTCTGCATCCAACCTTGTGAGAATGGGGTCTTTCATGCTGTCATGCCTGTTGAAGGACCCCCGTATCAAGAGGCTTAAGGAGAAGGACCTGTACTGGGTCGCAACGCTACTAGACCCTCGGTACAAGCATAAAGTGGCAGAAATGTTACCAACATACCACAAGTCCGAAAAGATGCGGCATTTACAAACCAGCCTGCAAAACATGTTGTACAATGCTTTTAAGGGTGATGTCACTTCAGGAACTCATCAACATTCCAGGGGCAGAGGTGCCAGTAATCCTGCCACGAGCACACCTGCAAGGACAAAGCCCTTTGGCCGGTCTGTAACATCAGACATGCAAATGTTTTTCTGTCCAAGGCAGCGCCACAACCCTTCTGGATCCACCCTCAAAGAACGCCTCGACCGGCAGGTAGCGGACTACCTGGCATTAACTGCAGATATCGACACTCTGAGGAGCGATGAACCCCTGGACTACTGGGTGCGCAGGCTTGATCTGTGGCCAGAGCTGTCACAATTTGCCATGAACCTCTTGTCTTGCCCAGCCTCAAGTGTGCTCTCAGAAAGGACCTTCAGTGCAGCAGGAGGGATTGTAACTGAGAAGAGAACTCGCCTAGGTCACAAAAGTGTCGATTACCTGACCTTTATTAAAATGAATGAGGGGTGGATCTCGGAGGGTTACTGCACGCCGGAAGACTTGTTCTGACTTCTATGCAGCTGTCCTTCTCTTCAAGCCTCATGACTCCACACACAGCTGTCCTTTAGCGTCCTCCTCCCTCCGCCACCGTTACAAACTAGGGTGCAAACCCTACTGGTTTAATTTTTTCTGGCCTCTGTGCTTCAGTGGCTGCAACCAAAAAAACTGGGCAAATAATGTCTACAAGGTCAACGTATGGCGAAAAATGACTATTTTCAGCATTTATATGGCATATTTTTTCTGGCAACTGTGCTTCAGTGGCTGCGTCCAAAAAAATGCATATTTTCTGCATTTATATGGCATAATTTTTCTGGCCTCTGTGCTTCAGTGGCTGCAACCAAAAAAATGCATATTTTCTGCATTTATATGGCATAATTTTTCTGGCCTCTGTGCTTCAGTGGCTGCAACCAAAAAAATTTATATTTTCAGCATTTATATGGCATAATTTTTCTGTCAACTGTGCTTCAGTGGCTGCGACCAAAAAAATGCATATTTTCTGCATTTATATGGCATAATTTTTCTGGCCTCTGTGCTTCAGTGGCTGCAACCAAAAAAATGCATATTTTCAGCATTTATATGGCATATTTTTTCTGGCCTCTGTGCTTCAGTGGCTGCGGCCAAAAAAACTGGGCAAACAATGCCTACAAGGTCAACGACGTTGACCTTGTAGGCATTGTTTGCCCAGTTTTTTTGGCCGCAGCCACTGAAGCACAGAGGCCAGAAAAAATATGCCACATAAATGCTGAAAATAGTCATTTTTTGCCATACGTTGACTCAACGTATATGGCAAAAAATGACTATTTTCAGCATTTATATGGCATATTTTTTCTGGCAACTGTGCTTCAGTGGCTGCAACCAAAAAAACTGGGCAAACAATGTCTACAAGGTCAACGTATGGCGAAAAATTACTATTTTCAGCATTTATATGGCATATTTTTTCTGGCAACTGTGCTTCAGTGGCTGCGTCCAAAAAAACTGGGCAAACAATGTCTACAAGGTCAACGTATGGCGAAAAATTACTATTTTCAGCATTTATATGGCATATTTTTTCTGGCAACTGTGCTTCAGTGGCTGCGTCCAAAAAAACTGGGCAAACAATGCCTACAAGGTCAATGTATGGCAGTTGTTTAAAGAGAACAGTAGATTACTAGCCAGCAAAGCTACCTAAGCTAAAATGTCCCTCAAATCCCTGACTTCTGTCCCTCCAATACAGAGCAGTATCAAGCAGATTACTAGCCAGCAAACTTACTATCATCTGTCCCTGAAATCACTAACAGCTCTCCCCCTACACTATCTCTTCCAAGCACACACAGGCAGATTTTTCAGATACATTTTTGCCCTTGATCCCCCTCTGGCATGCCACTGTCCAGGTCGTTGCACCCTTTAAACAACTTTAAAATCATTTTTCTGGCCAGAAATGTCTTTTTTAGATGTTAAAGTTCGCCTTCCCATTGAAGTCTATGGGGTTCGCGAACCGTTCGCGAACCGCTCGCATTTTTACGCAAGTTCGCGAATATGTTCGCAAACTTTTTTTCCGACGTTCGCTACATCCCTAATAAGGAGTATAGCTGTCACTAAAGACATGCATGTGATGGATGAATATAGCTTGACTACCCTCCTCATGGAATATTTTCATTTGGAACTGACATGGTTAAAAAATATTATCATTTCTGATACTCTAGTATTACAGTCCTGTGGAACATAATCATATATGAAGTGACAGAGAAGGTTTCAGAAAAAACTATACTTAGAATCATGAAATCTCATTACATTTTAGCATTCAACTGAATGCTGCAAGACTGATATTTAAGCGAGCAAATCTGCCCAGGAGCCTAATTAATAAAACCTCTAATAGGAACATTTGGCAAGAGATGGATGAATAGTGCCTAAATATGAAATCTGCCTTTGAGATGTTCACTATGGGAATTTTTTCCCCACTAATCCTCTGTTTTGCCAACTGAATCATACTGCCCTCAATAAGTCAAAGACATAGCATGGGAACAGAGTGCAAGTAAAATGACAGGTTATTATACTGCCTAACACCCAGCTGCTCAGGCTTGCCGAAGGTCCTTGTTTTAAGCAAACACGAGAGAGCACATCTTTTATCTTCTAGATATGCTTGTTTTAATGATGAGTCTGCTGTGAGAGACAAACACATTTTTAATTTTGTTGTTGTATAAATGACATTCATATTCATAATTGATGTTGTTGAGTAAATCTTTTTCATCCTAAGGACTTCAAATGATAGACTCTGGGTCTTATTTACCTAAGTGAGCTGGTATTGTCTATAACTCATCACATATTCTGGCAGCAAATCATTATTCACCTAAAGTAACTCTGGTCCCATGTTTGTTAAAATAATAGTCAAAATGTATTTTCACTCTTCTCTGTTAAGGCCCTTATTCATCCAGGTTATAATATGCATCTGTTTGAGGTAAATCTAAAGTAACTGGAAAGTCCAGACCTACCTCTACTAGATACTATTTCTGCAGTTACATAATCAGCTGTCAGAATCTGCTGTTTTTCCTGGAATTTTTCCTGGCAATGCGTTTTTGTTTAACTACAGCGAGCAGATGCCTAAATCTTGATTTCTTACAAATATTTTACATATCAATTTCCAGGACATTTTAAATACAAGCTGATGTATGAATTCCATATAATGAGTAGTGACGGGCGAATTTTTTCGCCAAGCGCAAATTCATGTGGGAATTACCGCGATTCGCCACCGGCGAATTTGGAACAGACTTGCCCTAGGCCCCTAGCCCTCCCCCTCCCTTTTCACTTGCCTGAGCAAACAGGTTCTTTCTGTGAGTTAGGGTTTTACAGCAATCTGGTTAGACTGTTGTGATCTACCAGTTGTGTGTGATTTTTGTCTGACTCTTTTGCTGGCAATTTCTGGTTCATTTACCCAAGTTCTATGCATCACTCAGCCTGTTCTGTGACTATCCCTCTATAACGTCTTAGTAAATTGTTTGTATTGAACTGAACTGCAAGCCTCCATTCATCAACTGTGAATCCTCCAGATAAAGGGTTGTTAATATCATTAGTTACATTTGTATCAAAAGGCTGTGCTGTGTAATCTGTGCATTGTGCCAAAAGCCTCTGGGTTTTAATTACATTTTATAACTTTGTAACCTTTTCAGGCAGTGTTCAGCGCACCTGTCTACCAGGGAATTGCCTGCTCTCTAGTCATATAACTACTGATTATCTATACCCAGCCGTTAGGATAAACTTCATATAGATATTCATAGATGCCACTGGGAAAGAGAAGGATTTAACTAGCTTTACCCAGCAGATTGCATTAATGTTAAAGTTTATGCACAACCTGCAAATTCAGTAGCTACAGGGACAGGTTGCTCAGGCTGTGGCTAATCCTACAGCTGTTACACACACACACATATACACATATATATATATATATATATATATATAGACAAATACAAGAGTCCTCTGCACTCAACCCATTATCAATATATTTAAGACAGAGACTTAAATACTGAAAAATGCCTTACCCTTTAAACAAAACAGGGATTATTTGTCCATATATTGCAATATATTTAAACTGGCCAACTATGTCAAAGTCATCCCATATCTGGCAAGTCCTAAACTCAATTTTCATCTTTCATTAAGAATTATATTGCTTCATTATACATTTTACAAAGGGACTAAGTTTTACCTGAAACTTACTAGTTGCTTTCAAAGTAAAACTCCCAAACTTGGCTGCCCTTTTATTAGACACCAGTGGGATCACCTGACTATAGTTGGGAATTGTGGGAGCTACAACATGGAGCTGGTCACTGCTCCTGTATAACTATAACAAACAAGAGAAAGTTGTGCTCACCACTAATTTTTTAAACCATTAGGCGGGGGTGCAATGAGGCTGTGACCACAAAATACATATAGACAAATACAAGAGTCCTCTGCACTCAACCCATTATCAATATATTTAAGAGAGAGACATTTTGTGCATACTGCTACTGAAAAATGCCTTACCCTTTAAACAAAACAGGGATTGTTTGTCCATATATTGCAATATAAGCTGGCCAACTACATCAAAGTCATCCCATATCTGGCCAGTCCTATGCTCAATTTTCATCTGATTCATTAAGAATTCTATTGCTTCATTATACATTTTACAAACGGACTAGGTTTTACCTGCAACTTACTAGCTGCTTTCAAAGTAAAAATCCCAAACTGCTGCCCTTTTATTAGACACCAGTGGGATCACCTGACTATAGCTGGGAGGGGTGGGAGCTACAACATGGAGCTGGTCACTGCTCCTGTATAACTATAACAAACAAGGGAAAGTTGTGCTCACCACTAATTTTTAAAACCATTAGGCGGGGGTGCAATGAGGCTGAGACCACGAAATACATATAGACAAATACAAGAGTCCTCTGCACTCAACCCATTATCAATATATGTACTTGGTCCTTTATAAAGTTGTTTAATAATCTCAAAGGAGGCCATGTTATGATTACTTTTCCTTAAACACTCAGCCACACAAATGCTAAAGATGAGTTTGCTATTATTAGGTATAACAAGATTCAAAAGAGAATCATTCCTAGTAGGTATTTGAATGAGCTGAAATAAAAAGTTGTAATTTAGAATATTTTATATATTATATAATTAATGACCTGATAGCTTTTTCTGACTTGGCAATCCCATTACCCCAGTCAATGTCTGGATAATGAATTACTTAATAAATAATTATAATTAAGTTTGTCTTAGCCTGTTCTCCTTGAACAGGCTAATACAGCTGGTAGCTGGTAAATTGCATGCCCCCCTTACTCCTCCCCCATGACCCTTTACTAATTCCATTTCCTAGTCTACCCTAGCTTCCCCATAATTTGTTAGCTCATCCCCCTTGCCTAGTTTAAACACCCCTCCAACCTCTTCTTTCCCTAGTACAGTAGACCGTCTTCCATTGAGTGCCAATCCGTCACTAGTATAAAGGTTGTACCCCAAGGAAAAATCATCTTGGTACTCTAGGAACCCAAACCCATCCCTTTCTACACCAAGACCTGAGCCGCACATTTAGCTCCCTAAACTTTGCACGTAACTTTGCATGTGGCACGAGCAAAATTTCAGAAAAAATTACATTGGATGACCTTCCCATGATCATAGAGGTTAGATCGTTGAACTTATTCTTTAAGGTCTTCCATCTACCATTAATTTTGTCATTAGTATAAATATGTAGTAAGACAGTTGGGCCATGCGGGGTCGGATACTCTCTATCCGACCCCACTAGGTCCTGCTCAGTGAGCAAGAGACTACTCTCAGGATTATCAATTAACCGCAGTGTTGCAATTTGTTGCTCTAGGGCTTTAACAGTGGCAATTTGCTCACTACCGTCACAGAGGTAAGCAGTTTGGAACATCCAATAGTTCAAAAGACCGTGGCTACCTTGTCGTGGTGCTCTATCCAGAAACCTTGCTGTTTAACTTGGTTCCAGTATTCCATATAGTATAAGAAGTGGGATGGCACACACTGTGGCAATTTTGCTAAAACATAAGTGATTTATTTGGATCTCAACATGGTTAAGATCCAAATAAATCATTTTTGTTTTAGTACAATTGCCACAGTGTGTGCCATCCCACTTCTTATACTATATGTAAGCAGTTTGGAACTCTAGCTCCATCTTCACAGCTCTCTCACAGTGTAAAAAAACCCTTCAGAATATTTAGCCAGAACTTTTTTTCATATAATCGGAATGGGTGACCTTGAGTCAGTTGGAAAGATGTACTGGTATATAAAGCATTAGAGAGATTATTATATGATACCCTCATATATAAATAAATGATGATGATGATATATTTATACATAGTTATCATATCAACCCATGAGCTCCTATTCTCAAGCATAAACAACCCCAACTTGGCCAGTCTTTCCTCATAGCCAAGTCTTCCCATACTTTTTACCAGCTTAGTTGCCCTTCTCGGCACCCTCTCTAATTCAATAATGTTTTGTTTGAGCGCTGGAGACCAAAACTGTATGGCATATTCTAGAGGCTTTCTAGGAGCCTTACCTGCACTCTGTACAGTGGAAGAATAACCCCCCTTTTAGTATAGCTCAAGAATTTATTTGCCCTTAATTCTGCTGACTGGCATTGCTTGCTACAGCCAAGTTCATTATCTACAAGGACTCCATGGCCCTTTTCCATTATGAATTTGCATAGTTCAATGACTTGGATGACCTATCCTTCATAAAGCCATGCTGATTGCTGCTCATAATGCCATTCACTAGGACAAAAGTTTGAATGTGATCCCTTAACAAGCCTTCAATTAATTTACCCACCACAGATGTCAAATTTACTGGCCTATAATTGCCAGGCTGAGATCTTAATCCCTTTTTAAATATTGGAATGACATTAGCTTTCCTCCAATCCATAGGTACCATACCAGATGAAAGCTAAAATGAGAAATAGAGGCCGATCTAAAATTGAACTAAGCTCTCTTAGAACCCGGGGTTGTATACCATCTGGCCCTTGAGCCTTGTGCACATTAATTTTCACTAAAGCTTTATGAACCATATCAGGAGTCAGCAGCTGACTCGATTGAGTTAAGCCAACAGAGCATCTATGAGGTAGGCCTGGTAACTCTGACTCTTTATTAAGTCCATTCAAGAAAAGAACTGATTTAGCACATTTGCCTTTTCTGTATCTGTTACAAACATACTGGTACCATTATTTAAAGGAGCAACACTCTCAATCCACATCTTTTTATTATTAATATACTTAAAAAACTTTTTGGGTTGTCTTAGCCTTTGCCGCAATGCGATCCTTATTTTCTATCTTTGCCTTCTGTATTGCAGTTTAACAACATTTATTATCGTGTTTATATTTGTTAAATGCAGCTTCTACCCCCACAAACTTGTAGTTTTTAAATGCCTTTCTCTTATTTTCTATTAACTTCTTTACTTCTATAATAAGCCACATAGGGTGATTATTGGTGCGTCTATGTTTACTTCTTCAGGGAATAAATTGAGAACAGTAACAATTAAATATAATTTTTAGATAAAAACATATTGCCACAATTTATGTTCTGATAGGCAGCCCTAAAGGCACTAAAATTAGCTTTTCTGAAATTCAGGGTTTTTGTTGACCTAATGTATATTTGTTTTTTGGACCAATCATTAAATGGTACATTAAACTTGTACATTTACTATATGTTGTGAGTCATTAGCGATAACTAGATCCAGAATAGCTTTTTTTCTGGTTGGCTTCTCAACAACTTGTGCCATAAAATTGTCATGCAACAGATTTATAAACTTGTTCCCATTAACTGTCTTGGCTGTACTGTTGCACCAGTCAATATCTGGGTAATTCCAATCACCCGTTAGCATTACTTTCCCAAAACCAGCAACCTTTTCTATTTGCATCAGGAGCTTAGCCTCCTCCTCACTTACAGTACATTAGGGTGTCTATACCATACTCTACAATTAATTTTCTGGACTCTTTACAACCAGTGAAGAGCTCCAGCCATATGACTTCAATCCCCCTCTTTTTCTAACATCACCTCCTCCTTTATATTAGCTTTTAGCTTTTAAATCCTGCCTAACAAACAGACAGACACCTCCTCCTTTTCTATTGCCTCTGTCCCTCCAACCAAATATCCTCCACCATTTTCCCTTCCTTTGCCCACTACTTCATTTAACCTGTCTTCCATGTAATCCTTTACTGAGAAATCAGCCCAGTTCTCCAAAAACATAACACGCTCTTCCCTACACCAATCTCTCAAAAGATAGTTAGAGTGTCAATTTCTAGCAATTGTGTATCATTTTGGCTTATCTGACTTTGTGCTTCTAAAATAGTTACAGTGTTATTTGATTCATAATTAGTGTATTACCCAGTCTGTTTCTCCAACACAGACTCATGTGTTCAGTGTCCCTGTCACTTGGCACCCATCCCTGCAGCTTCTGAGCTGAACTACAAGTCTCTCTACTCTTCAGCTATTCATCCAAAAAGCCATGTTGTCTGGTCACTCAAAAGCCTCTGTGTTTTAATCAAGTTTTTCTAACTTTGTAACCTTTTCAGGCAGCATTCAGAGAACCTGTCTACCAGGGAATTGCCTGTTCTCTAGTCATAGAACTACTGATTATTTATACCCAGTCACTGGGATCCACTCCTATGATTTTTATTTCTTTCTATGTAATTTTGAATATGGGGTTTTGTATTTATAAAAACAAAGGCAGCCTTTGTTCAGTAACCTGTAGCAATGAGATATTAGCCTTCCCTAGACTGGTCTCCTATAACTTCATAAAATACTAATATCCTCCTCCCCATATGTATATTAAATCACACACAGTAATTGTTTCGTAAAAATAATCTTTATTCTGTTCCATGTAAGTCCCTTGGTCTTACATTAATGTTGATAAGAATAAGAGGATGCATTTACATAAGCATTAAATGATTACTTTTATCCAGCTTTGAACTTACACTGCGAAAATATAAAGGGCCTAGGCAAGAGTGCATTAAAAATTAAACAAGTTGGTTTTGTCTCCTTCTGTGGACCAAATGCTCAACCCAAACATCTGCTTAAGTGTTAATTTATTATAATGCTTTGCCTTTATTTTTAGCCACAGACAGTGTATGATATGCATATAATGGCATAATGTTTCATTTAATACAGTTAATAAGTACCACTTGCTTTTATTTCCTTATACTCTGATATAGCCTTATTTATCTGCTTAACCGCATTTATGAATACACGTGGTATAAGCTAAACTGCTTCTTCTGACATTGTACAATGAAATAAACAATTCACATGCACAGACATACAGTTGTTGTACTTAGCAAGGAGCTCTGAAAATATATTTTCAGAGTCTGCAAATACAGCCATAAAACCAACCGCTGGATTATTACCGCAACAGATTGACACAATTTTTATTCTCAATGAAATTTTTTTTTAATTTGATTTTGCAAACACTTTTCATGCCTTATTGCTATAAACACACAACAAATCCTGATGCAGTTAAGGCTTTATCTTTTTGTTACCTTTCTCTTTATCTTTTCTGTAACCTTTTTCTATGGCAAAGTTGGCCTGGAAATGTAGGTGCAAGTGCAGTGAGAATATGATAATTGGTTGTGCTCGTTGATTACCTCAGCTGAAATGGTGACTAGTACTATAGAGTCAGAAGGTTGCATGAAAAGAGATGATGAATAAAATGGCCTCTTTGAGACTCTCTGAGCTCTACTGACACTGCCCTTTGTTGGTTTCGTTAAGGTTTCTCTCTCTTTTAAGATATCTATTTTTCTTGTACTATTTCACAGTGCTGCAAGGCTCTAAAACATGTTTAAGTAAACTGACTGAAACTGCAACTGTTCTAGAATAATCCTTCTGCAGAACCTTGGATTTATCTCTAAAGTAGATGTCACTTTTCTGTAACCAGGTCACCAAAGGTTCCCTCTCAATTATCTTCTCCATTTCTCCAAAACTAAAGCAATTTTTTTTCACCATCATTATCTTTTATAGTCTCTAAACTTCCTCTTTTAGTTAACAGTCAAATTTTATTCAAACACTTTGAATCACTGGGAAGGAGTCATCATTGTATATCTGTATCATAACTTCCTGTATTATCATGTGATACAGAAAGGGATAGAGCCTCATTTTTATGGTAATGTTTTATATAACAAGGAGCCAGCCATGTTTGCCTACTCCAAATAGCCAATAATGCTGCTTTTAATTTGTTACATGAAAATGAGTGGAAAAGTTTCCACCTTACCAGCCCTGGAGCTAGGTGCACTGTTCAGAAGGAGATCTCCCCAGTTTTAACCCCATTTGTAGCCTTATCCAAACTATCACAACTTGTATTTCCATTTGGCATTTGCTGAGTTTCTCTTACAAAACTGAATGGATTTGCACCCTGTTTCCATACTTATGTTTAAATACAGCCACACAATTCTTGCCCTTTACCCTCTGTACATGAGAAATCTTTTGAATTCCAGGAAACTCACATACCCCGCGAGCAGGCATGGCATAAGAAAGATAGGCTTTATGCATTTCATGCACAAATACACTTATAGACATTAGATTAGGTAAATGTGTGCACTAAATGTTTAGGGTTGTAATTTTTAATCAAATGTTATTGTCAATAAGCCTATATTTCTTTTTTTTAAAAAAAATATTTACTATTCATGCTTGTGGGATCTGTGAGTGCCTAGAGATCCTTGGTTCAAATTGTCTCCTTAAACTGCAGGTCTGGTACATGTTAACCTCAATACCACGTTTTTATTGGTGAGCTTACATTTTATTGAGTCTACCACTATACACCTTCTTTTTGACTAAAATATGAATGCACCATTAGATTTATATTTTATTGTTACAGGCACATGACAGGCACATGACAGAAAAGCACACATTCTCTGAGAAATGTAAACAGTCTGTTTAAAATCGTTTCTCATTTTCACAGGTGGAAGAGACAGGAGGGGATATGATCCATTTTATTTGAGATTGCACTGTGTTTATTTATTATACTCCCATCTATCTATGATTTTATTATGTTAGTCTTTTTTTCCAGTACCATGGACAGCTAACACTTCTTTACAAGGTTTGTGTGAAAAAACAAAATTCTGGCCTGATAATCTGGGTTGATTCATGCAGATTATTGAATTTGTCAGGAGAACTGTGCAATAATTGTAGAGACACAAAAAATAAACTATATTTCATTGTATCTTGACCTTTGCCCCCAATGTCCGTAATGCACTTCTGTAAACACTAGAACCACCGAAGATTCATTTTAATAGGGATGAGAAATCTGAAGATTCTGAAAACTGACAGGAAATATCTGCAAAAGATTTCCGGAAAACAAGAAAAAAACTCCACTACAAATAACCTGAATTAGTCTGGCCATTATACATAATGGTTAAAGTTTGCCTTTCTCACAATATGTATACATTTATTTTACTATAACAATAAATATAGTTAAAGTATATTATTTCTTGTTACCTTTAAATGCTTTTTTGCTCTTGGGAAAATATTTTTTGTAAAATGACGCCTCTGAAAATAGTACAAAGTAATCATCAGGGATTTACTGTGCTGGTAAACTGTAGTTTTTCAAAGCAGCAATAAATCATTCCTTTTTATTATATATTACACATACTGTACATAATGCTGGGTGTCAGGAGTAATGCATGCCATATTTAAAGAAAAAAGAGCCACAAAAATCAATATGAATTAATAGTAAAGTCTAAACAAAGCATTTTAGATTAGGTATATTACATAACAACACTATAAAAGAAACACAAGCTTAGAAAATATAAGAAGACAATTTTTTAATGTATATTTAATAAAAAAATATTTCCTGAGAACAGCAGTGGGTCCGTTATGAATTTGAAGCACCAATTTATCATTGTAAAATGCATCAATAATTAGGATTGTTGATGCACTTGCAACACACATTAGTTGCAAACATATACAGTATATGCACACACAAAAATAAAATAATTTGTGCAGGCAATTTGTTTTTTATGCATTACTCATCCATAGGTTACTCATTATTTACAGTATGTCTCTTAGACAGCAGTTCTGACAAATTGTCATGCAATCCCACTGGATTACAGTGGCCTCCCAGGACCTTCAAATCTAGTTTAATTACCTGTATCATAGTGTGAACATCACTAAGTTCTTAGAAGGTGCCCGTTATTGCCCTTTGGTCATCAAGTCAATATGATCATGGCAATGTATTTGGCTTTGTACCACAGATGCTGCCATAGACTCCAAGCCTTCAAACATGCTTTTCAAACACAGTTCTTCATCCAAGCAAGTGCAAAATATCTACAGTATAGAAACCAGGACCTCTGCTACAACTATCGTCACCAACACCTGATACCTGATCAGTTACCTTGCCCTTTTAGATGGTAAGCTTTTGTAAACATGGCCTTCATTGCTGTTCAGTTCATTAATACATAGATGCCTTTGTTGTTTTTATTTTCCAAATTAGTTATGGTTTGGTGCATTATAATAATAATGTGTGAACAAATTGTAAGATTTGTTTGCTCAGCTACTTGCATAGGATTAGCTCCTTTCTGAGCAACTGGACTGCCACTAACATAAAAAAACAATGAAACGCAAGGCTAAAAGGGGCAAATCAATTTGTGTTTATTGCATTATTTTACTGGGCTTTATTTGTATGTTTCATTTTATATATTGTAAATACATAATACCACCAAATAAAGCACTGTGTAAACTTCCAAATCACCCTCTAATGAAATCTGGGTAGTTACTTACCTAGTAATTTTGCTGGATTTCAGATTCTTAACACTGCAGTCTGCTACTCTTTCCAGCTTCTAGCATTTATTGGAAAAGAAGGGAGAAACACAGATAAAATAACATATTTATTACTATTTTAGATCATGTTTTTATTATTAAAAATGCTACTTCTGTGGTCAATCAATACATTTTAAAAATACAGACATAGAGAAAAAGAAAAAAGATTGATCAATGCACATTCCCTGGTCCCCTGTCACATAAGTCATTTATGCAGATGCATGTATTTACAAAGATAGGGTTTTTTTTGTTAGAAAATTATGATCATAAGATTGATAAGTCACCATACCACTTCAAGGTAAAACCCATATGGCAGTCCCTAACTATTCACCTCTGGTCATAATACTCAAATGCTAAAGCCTCCCGGCATAACAGCATTACCTGAAATAAAGGTCTCAAAATTGTCATAATTAAAAAAAACCCTTTCTTTTTAAATACATGCCTCTGCATAAATTACTTATGCGACAGGGGACCAGGGAATGTGCATTGATCAATCTTTTTTTCTTTTTCTCTATGTCTGTAGTTAATTTGGCCAGATCAGTAGCACTTTACTTCTAGTACATGGAGTGCTCCCACAACCTTTCCTTTTTACTTTCTCAAAAATAGCATAGAATTTATACAACTATAGGCCTTTATTTTACCCTATAATAAATTACTGCCAATTTTCTTATGTGTTTATTGAAATATAGCTTTTCCAGCTCATGCAGTTGACATATGGATTAAATGTAATATTTTACATTTTGCCAGTATGTTTTTGGCAAAAATATGATTGTGGTAGATTTCCCAGAAGCATTGACTGTGCTGCCATTATGATGCACTTAGTTCCTTCATTGTGTATTATATATACAGGTAGAAGACCTTTAATCCAGAATAAGGGGTAATTTTGTTCTCTATACCTTACTAAAAATTATTTAAACATTAATTAATCCCAATTTGGATCAAATAAGGATTAATAATGTCTTAGTTAGGATCAAGAACAAGGTACTTTTTATTATTGCAGAGAAAAATGAAATCATTTTTAAAAATATGGATTATTTAATTAAAACGGATTATGTAGGAGACAATCTTCACATAATTTTGGAGCTTTCTGAATAAAAGAATTCCGGATAATGGATCCCATACCTGTACCATTATATAATATAACAATATAAATAGACTTGGTACCTGTTGCTGGGCACTCTGAGCAGCAACACAACACTGTGTAGGGGTGCTTACTGAAGCAATGCTCACAATGCACATGCACAGGTTCAGCCATGATAGAATCTGTGATCTTGCATGCAGGTGCTTGCGTTCTAGGATGTGTCAAAGTTTACGCACCATTGCTCATAGTGATGCTCTTGCATCCCTTTGTTCTGCTAACTGACAGTGAGACTTTACTTGGTTATCAAGTTTACCCTTGTGCCTGGTGTTCCTGTAACTTGATCTGATTCCTGTTGTGACCTTTGGCCTGATTAACCGTCGCTGCCCTCCTTGACCCAGATCTACTTACATAGTTACATAGTTAAATTGGGTTGAAAAAAGACAAAAATCCATCAAGTTCAACCCCTCCAAATGAAAACCCAGCATTCATACACACACCCCTCCCTACTTTTAATTAAATTCTATATACCTATACTAACTATAGAGCTTAGTATCACAATAGCCTTTGATATTATGTCTGTCCAAAAAATCATCGAAGCCATTCTTAAAGGCATTAACTGAATCAGCCATCACAACATCACCTTACTTGACTACTCTTCTGTCTTACCCCTGGTACTTTGTATTGGCTTTCCGGCCTTTCTCCACTACTGCACTTCTGGGCAGATTTGCTAAAGGGTGAAGTGGCTGTCGCTAGTGAAAATTCACCAGAAATCCAATCCGCAGAGACAACGCCAATTTAATAACAGGGTGGGCTCATGTCTAGGGCATTAGAGGATGTCTTTTGACTTTATTTTGCTTTCTTGGACATTTTAATAATACATGGTCACTTCAAGTATTTGCAACAACACCACTTATAAAGATATATATATATATATATATATATATATATATATATATATATATATATATATATGACCTATATGTACCCACTCTATTCAAATTGACCTGTGAAGTGTAAGTGTATTAACGAAGCTAGGCAGAAATGAACATTATCCAAAGTTTGCTATGAAATGCTCGCGCTGAAGACTTTATACTACCGAAACTTCTCAAACGTTCATCTGTCGAGATGCAACTTTGCATTTTAGTGAATAAGTGTGCTGGTAGCAAATTTGCGCCTGGCAAAGTTAGGCGAAGTACACACCTACAGATGAAAATTTGCCCTTAATGAATTTGCTCCTTCCTTTCCTCAACTCCAGGTCAGTCCCCGGTTAGAATGAGGTGCTTGTGAGCTTGATTTTCATCTGTTGTTTTCTTTGGTCTGACACAGCTCTCTAAATAACATAATGTATCCAAATATAATATATACCCCCACACATTGTTTAATAATACATATTTATTGCAAAGCACAAATAATAAGTAGCCAGCCTACCAAGTCATCAGTGTTTTATATAAAAACTAATAAAATAAATTGTTATCCATTTCATAAATAAGCACCATTTCATAATTATTACCAAGTCATCAGTGTTTGACATGAACAGATAAAATAACTCTTCATTTTTAAAGAAGGAAAGATATCTAAGAAGAGTGACCATGAGTTTTCAATAAATGGGACAATAAAGCACAATTAATATTTGTAAGAATAGAAAAGATGATAGGTTGAACAAACTGAATAAAAAAATATGATCACAATTAGTTATTCAACAAGTTCAAGGCAGTGTTCTTCTTCTATCACCACCAAGTGTACAGTTTGACTCATTTTATGACAGATGCATATTTCTACAGCTTTTCTGTATTTAAATAAAAGAGGTCAGGTTATACACCAGTAACAATGGCATGTTAAATGCTGTGCATTTTGTTGCTATGGTAAACTTTGCATTTGGAGACATTTTTGAAGACAATTATGGTTGCCACATCCAACAGAGTTCTACAGTAGAAGCGCTGTGTATCAAAGCACTGATAAAACAAGCAATGAACAACAACAAAGCAAGGGAGATCTGCCATTCTCAATCATACTGTTCCAGTACAACAATCCACAATAATGATATGAAGAAAAAAACTGGAAAATCTTGAAATTACCTCATGGTAAAAAAATAAATATTAAGCTACCAAAGTTTTTCATAAAAGTTTGCTGAAATAACCCAAAAAGAATAGTACATTACTTTGTTTTGCAGAAGACAGTTTCCAAATCAATATCCACTTATTTTTATCTTCAGAGCGCAGATTGCACTGAAGCAATTTCCCATCATGTTTTAATTGCCTAGGTAGGCTAGAATTTCCAAACCACTTTTTCAAACGCTGCAATTTTTTTAGGACAGCAGTGATTACACTTAAAGGCTGAGACATTACATTGATTTAATTATATTCACAGAAAAAGAGAAAAATCATGTATTTCGCCGACAGAAAGCAACTCTCGAAAACAGAGAGGTTACAATTTTGAATCGACATTATTCTTTCTAGGTGTAAAACAAAACCAGAACATTTAAACCTGAGGATTTAAATCAATGTCTAGACTGTTGGTACTTGGGCTGTAGTTACATATAATAACATACTGTTATTTATTATTTTTTTAAAGGTATCTCACCTTGTCTACGATAGGCCCCTGATTTTTTTTTCATACTAACTCAAAACAGGCCATTTCCAGTTAGTAAGAAAGAACATAGATCACACAAGATGAGCCTTTGCTAAGTGGAAGAATGAGTGTGATTTTGAAATAAACCTTTCTTGCTCTTGTGTATAAGTAAAACAGAGGATGCCAGACAATCTTGCAAATAAAACATAACAAAGCCTGTATTGTCAAAGCACCACAGGGTAATTGTCACGTACGGCTCCCTAAATCCAGAACAAGTGCTAGGCTCCCGGTCATGGCTCCGTTTCCGCCTGTAGCAGCCGCCTTTGGCCTCGGGAGGAGCCCTAAGCTACTCAGATGCCGCCAGGCAAGAGCCAAGCAAGAGTTCTGGACAGGCAAAGGGGCACGTGCATTTCCAAGGATTTTGAATGGAAGGCAACAGTTCAGGGAATAGTCGAAAAGCGTAGTCAGTACAGGCAGCATTCAAAGAGTAGTCAGGCAGGCAAGGGTCAATACCGGTAGAGTTCAGAATCATCAGGCAGGCAAGTCTCGGGATTAGCACAGTTCAGAATAGTCAGGCAGGCAAGGATCAAAACTGGAACCAGACAGAACAAAAATCGCACCCAGGATACTAACAAGTTAGACCTAACAACGTGCAATGGTCACTGGCCCGAAGCCCCTTTAAATACATTCAAATTTCAAATTTGAATTGAGTTACTAGATCTGGTACATTACCTAACTGCAAACTCTTCATAACATTAACAAACTTTCAATTATGTCATAACTCACAAACCTTTAGCATGTATAGTATCTATTTAACTATATATATATGTTTCCTTGTTCTCTATAAAATGCCTGAAATCTAAAAATACATTTATGCATTCAAGTAAATCATTGATGAAGAAGTAGCTAGAAGTACTTGTAGGTAATTGACTTTGTGCTTTCAAGCAGTGACAATCTGCGGAATTTCCAGAATACTATTCTATATTACAAGGGACATAGAGTCAAGGGAGGAGAAAGTAAGGCACTTCCAGGTCCTTTTATCTAATACAGTAGAATTTGGGCTCCAGTAAGCAAATTAATAGGGACCTGCAAACTTCATGTTGGGTTTGTTAAATATAAGAATCAACTGAAGTGCTTGACTTGTGCAGTGAAAATCATATCATTGTTTCATGGAGGAGCAAACCTTCCCCTCATAAGGAAAGGGTGAGAAAGGAGGTTTTCCCCCGAAACATTGATTTTCACTGCACTAGTCAGTCTGTGACTTGACATAAAAGGCAAAATGCTGGAATATTATATGTGAGTGCCATTTATGAATGCAACATGGCAGTGTTTATCCAAGACATTCAGGGAACCTAGGCACTGCAGAAAAGTGTGGGGGACATTTCTATATGTGTCTTACATAGCAATATAGTAACTTAGGCTGAAAGACACATCCATTGATTTCAACATTACATGTCTAAATGAAATCTCACTAACTGGTAGTTGATCCAGAGGAAGGATACAAACCCCATACAAAGACTCTCCAATTTGACTCAGAGGGGGAACAAATTCCTTTCTGACTCCATGATGGCAAACCAGTCCTATATTAACTTTGTACTAGAAGCTATTTCCAGAAAATGTTTATTGTTTCTCTTGCTAAAAAGCCATCCAACTCCTTCTTGAAGCTATTTAATGTATCCCAAAACCAAGAAAGGACGGCACTCCGAAGAAAAGCAGGTTTATTGCTTTTCTTCGGAGTGCCGTCCTTTCTTGGTTTTGGAAATTGAATGCACAGTGGGGTTGCTGTGGACAGAGCAACCTGACCTATGTGGGTGAACAGTTAAGGGAGCGTGAGTTTTTGAGTGGTGGCCATTGTTTTTTTCTTCTATTCAATGTATCCACCAGTACAACTACCTCAGAAAGGATTTTACAACAGCTTTTACTCATATTAAAATGGAACCTCCGTTCTTCTAATTGTGATACCCTTGTGTCTGTTGTAAGGACCTACTGGTAAATAAAGTATTAAAAATCTGGGGGCGTGGCATGGCAGCCTAAGAGAGCAGACGTGTGCAGATAGAGCTCCGTTGGTAACTCATTCTGATATTACCCTGATATCCTCGACTGGGTTAATTGTCGCCTGGGATATTGTCGGCATTGCCATACTGTACTGTACTACCGGAGCTGATGGGAGGCAAAAGTGGTCCGCGCAACAAGACTGTAATCACTCAAAAACTTAGTGCGTATGCCAGAGAGCAGAAGCAAGATGGCGGTGAGGAGCCTGTGTGCCTACCACGCCCAAAGAGCAATCACAAGCCACGCAGCAACCTGCACCAGATTTGCCGATAGAGGAATGCCAGGCAACCCTGATGGCCACATTTACCAATAAAATAGACGAGTTACGAGTTCTCCATACTGCATCAAGATACTCAAAACATAAGAGAACGCACAGCGGCGGCAGAATCCCGCATCAGCATTCTAGAGGACTCCTATGCCCCACTGCGGGAGGAAGTTTCACAACTTTGCACCCAAATTGAACAAGCAATCGCACACATGGAGGACCTAGAGAATCGGCACAGGCGCAACAATGTGAGAGTGGTGGGCCTACCGGAGGGAGTGGAGGGCCAAGATCCTGAGGCCTTCTTTACGGAGTGGCTGAAACAGCACTTGGGTGAGTCCACCTTCTCCTCTTTTCTGGTGGTTGAAAGAGCCCACAGGGTCCCAACTAAGCCGGCACCACCGGGGGCCCCCCGCGCCCATTCCTGGCCAAGTTATTGAACTATAAGGATCGCGATGCAGCTCTATCGGCAGTGAGGCGCATTGGTGACATACAATACCAAGGCAAAAAAATTTCACTCTACCCAGACTTTTCTACTGATATACAGAAAAAAAGGCCACCTTTGTTGGTGCCAAGAAGCGACTCAGAGATAATAATGTTCCATATGCAATGTTTTACCCTGCCAAGCTGCGGATACAGGCAGATGGGAAAAAACTTTTTTTCACTGAGCCACAAGAAATAAACGAATGGATGGATGGGAAAGGTCTGAAGTAGGGTTGCCACCCTCATGATAGTATTGCCACGGTATGTTACGCATTTGGCTTGCTCGAAGCCAAATGCTTTGTACCCCACACAGTAACCACTCAGTTGACTTCTCTTGTACGGCTTTGGTTTTGTTCAGCCCAGGAGGATATCCAGGAAGGAGCCAGGACATGTCTGTTCCTCTAGGGAAGGTTTGACCTGCCTATTGGATATACATTGAGGGGCATATATATTGTTAAAGTTAAGGGTAGTATCTCTATTATGATGATACCGGGTGGGATCGGGAAACTTATGGGATGTTTAGTTAGGTTGTTTTACTATGTTTTTTTATTGAATGTAATTGCCAATTGTACTCTTCATGCCATAGCTTCCACAGGTAGGTGTTTGACGAGACGGATTGTAATATCACTGGTGACTGAGAGTGGATGCACTCCTGTCCCCCATGCCTCTCCAATAGGTTCCCTGGTGTTGACCGCTCCCCCAACTTAAGCTAACTTCGTGGAACGTGAGGGATCTCAATGACAGAATAAAGAGGACAGTTATACTGAAATATCTCAAAGATCACAATACTGACATAGCTCTGTTGCAAGAGACCCACCTCACTGGTAGCAAAATTATGTCCCTCAGAAAACCATGGGTGGCACATCATTATCATGCGCACTACTCCTCCTATTCATCTGGCGTAGCTATTCTTATATGAAAGAGAATCCCGTTTACATTTCAAGCAGTGCAGTCAGACCAGAAGGGTCGCTATCTTATCCTGCATTGTATCTTAGCACACTGTCCAATTACTATAGTCTGTGTTTATAACCCACCTCCATTTGACATAGGTCTACTCAATCAAATTGCAGAGAAGGTACAGAGCCCTAACCCCAGACCTATCATCCTGGCGGGCGACTTTAATGATGTGCCCGACACACGGCTTGATTGCCACCCCCCTGAAAAGAGATGGGCCTCTGGGCTACAGGCTTGGTCTGAGGCTCTGGGTCTGACAGACCTATGGCGGTGGAATTGGTAAAGCAATTTGGGGAGTACTCCGGTTTACGTGTCAACTGGAATAAGTCCAGCATCTTTCCTATAGACCCTAACCCGTGCCCCAGAATAGATCTACCCCTGAAATGGGTTACTGAAATGAAGTATCTTGGCATAACTGTCTCCCTAGACAAAACTAGCTATACTAGATTAAACTTGCAACCTATTTTAGCGACTCTTAAAGCCGAAATCCCTACGTGGGCATTGTTGCCCTTGTCCTTGGTGGGCCGTGTGAATCTCATTAAAATGCTATGTCTACCTAAATTGCTTTATGTGTTAGCTAATGCTCCAACTTATGTACCTCTCCGATGGTTCAATGACATTGACAAGCTGCTTCAGAAACTACTGTGGCCCAACTCTAAACCGAGACTGGCACGGGCAATTATGCAGGCACCGTGGAACCAAGGTGGTTTGGCACTACCTAATTTTAGGAACTATTATCTAGCGGCTCAATTATCCAATTTGCAACAATGGTGGCACCCCAGTCTGGACAATCGCGTGTTGACTCTTGAAATGCACATCATGGGCTCCGAGGGTGGACTACAAACTCTCCCATTTGCCGGCCTCAGGCCAGGTCATGACTTACCTGATACGGTCCTATCCACATACAAATGCTGGCAAATTGTGTCAAAGAAGGCATATCTTAACACCAATCAATGGTCCCCAGCAATGCCATTGTGGCACAACAGACTATTAGGGCAATTTCTCCAGATCCCCAATCCGAGCATTTGGGCGAATAAAGGAGTCACAGAACTTCGCCATATTCTTATTGGGAATGCACTCAAAACATTTGACCAGCTCAAACGTGAATTTGACTTGCCCAACCACTATTTATTTCGATATCTGCAACTTAAGCACGCCTTCTCTGCACAATTCCCAGGCAATGCAGTGCAACTTAGAGAGCCTCGAATAGAGAAACTTCTTAAATTGGAAGGGATCCGCCATCTGACCTCTAACCTCTATGGAGGGCTGATGGACTTAATGCCTGATCCACTGGCTAGAGCTAAATCTCAGTGGACTCAGGATTTGGGAGAAATACCCCAGGATGCTTGGTCAGATATTCTCAGTCAAGTGAAAGACATTTCAATACCAGCTAGAGACCGGCTTATTCAAATAAAGTTTCTTAACCGCATTTACTACACGCCAGTGAGATTGGCAAGAATCTTTCCAAATTCGATGGACACCTGCTTCAGAGGCTGTTCGGGGGAGGGTACTTACTACCACATGTTTTGGCAATGCTCTCATATACAGAAGTACTGGAAAGATATTTGGGACTTTTTGCATATCCACTTGGGCCTTCCACATGTTGCCACGGCGACACTAAGTCTTTTGGGCCTTAGAGAGGACCTACCCAAACACCAGGAACAGACTTTTACTCCTCCAACTTTTATTCTTTGCCAAGAAACTCATTCTCCTCCACTGGAAGGACACTCAGGCCCCCCGGATGAGGGAATGGAAGCAGTTTGTCAATTCTAATCTGCCACATATTAAAGGAAAACTATACCCCCAAACAATGTAGGTCTCTATTAAAAGATACTGAGTAAAACAGCTCATGTGTAAAACCCTGCTTCATGTAAATGAACCATTATCATAATAATATACGTAATATACTGGTCTAAATGTGCTGTATGATAATATGTTGTGAGTTCTAGAGGGATGATGGCAATGTGACAATGCAACTGTTTACCCTACCCCCTCTCTCTTATCGACAGACACCGACTGTACACAATCCTACCTAGGTAATAATTGGAAGCGTAAACATGGCAATTTTATTTATTTTTTTATTTTTTTGACTGTAATTAAAATTTATTTTCTTGTTTGTTGGAAATAAATAAACAGAATTTGGAAGAAAAAAAAAAGTATTAAAAATCTAAGTAAATGCCTCTTCTCCAGTTTAAATAACTAACTTGGCAGCCTTTCTTCATAACTGAGACTTTCCATAAGCTTTACTAGCGTATTTGCCCTTATTTGAATTCTCTCTAATTCAATACTTTCAGTATTATTCTAGTTGAGCACTGGAGACCAAAACTGCACTTCATATTTTACGTACATGGAGCCTTACCAGTGCCTTGTAAAAGTGAAGAACGATCGTCTCCCACAAATGTTTTTAAAAGTACCTGTATGTCCTTCTCTATTATAGATTCCTATAACGTTACTTGTATATTTTTATATTTTAACCCAGGTGATTCCCTTACATTTATGTATCAGTATTGAATGTCATTTGCAACTTAGCCAGAATGCCAATTTGTCAAGATCCTGTTGAAAGGATGCCACATCCTAAACGGAAATAATTGGGCTGCATAGTTTTGGGTCATCTCCAAACACTGATAGATTACTTACAATACCCTCCCCTAAAACAATAATCAGCAAATTAGATTAAAGTGGTCCCAATACAGAAGCCAGTGGGACTAAAAACCCTACTCCAAGTAGAGAATGTACTATTAACAACCACCCTCTATAAACAATCATGTAGCCAGTTTCCTATCTATGTACAAACCACTTTACTAAGACCAACAGCCCTTAGTTTAGACAGCAGTGGTATCTGTGATCACTTAACAAACCCTCAAATAACTTGCCCACTACAGAGGTCAAACTCATGGGTTTATAAAACATATGTGAAAATCATATGTGCATATGTGCATCAAGTGAGTTTTCTTAACTAATATACCTGTTGAATGCAAACAGATCCAATTCATTTTGGCTTCTTTTTATGTCCCTCTGTCGTAGAAGCTCATTATGCAAATGAGAATAGATAAGGCATTGCAAGGTTATTTTAAATGCAAAGTGCTGCAGTGATGAGCGGAGTGGTGGGGTGGGTAGAAGGAGAATTATTGAAGACAGATGAGAAGTGTTGAATAAAAATGTGCATTCCAATTAGAAAAATGGAAGTAGGAAATTATTTTTATAAGCTAAAACAAAATGAAGTGTAAAATCTCAGTGATGAAATGTAAAATATTCAATTTGAGTTGCCAGCAATTTAGGAACTAAAAACAATTTCAAAAAAATCTCAATTTAATACAAGATTAAGATATGAATTAAAGTGTTTGCCATTTTTAATGGAGCCATTGCAAATTGTTTTATTTTTCTACAAAGAATATTTTACATGGAAACCAAAATACTCATGAGGAGGGATAAAGAACAATAGATGTACGTTTTGCATTGGCTCTAAGACTTTAGTTACAATGATGTTTTCTCATTAAAGGGTTAGTTACTTGAAGGTAGGAACATTTTGGGAGTTATTTATTTTTGTCAGACTTTTTAAGGGAGAAAAAAAACTCTATTTTTAGATACTTAGTAAACTCAGAAGGTACTCCAACTCAGACCTGCCGAGTTCATGTAGAAGTCAATGGCAGATGTCCTATTGCCATTTTGAGGATATCATGGTCTGCACTGGGTTTCATACAATAATCTAAAGATTTTGGACTTTTTGAACTTTTCGGACTTCAAATCCGACAAAATCACAGGATTCTGATTTTTTTAGGATTTTATTGTGACTTTTCCCACACAAGATATTATTGTCAAAATGTAAATACTGGGAAAAAGTCTGTACAGATTTGGTCGGAGTGGTTTTCAGAAAATAGTGAGAATATTTTGGATTTTGATAAAAAAACAAAACCCAAAATGTTATTACTGTGCCTTATTTAGAAAATATTACTGCATTTCCTATGTGCCATTGATGGAAATTCCAATTGTTTTGGGGGTCTTAAACATGTTGAGTTTATCTTTTGGGTTATGAAACTTCTTAACTATGGCTGAATAAACACATCAGGTAAAGCCTCATTTGTGGCAGCAACCACAAAGGCAGCATTCTAAAATGGACACAAATAAGTTTACTTATTATAAAATATATCAAAAAGAGAGAAGAGTTGATTCCAAGTAGTATAGGTGATAATGACATAGTTGTGGCAAGTTAAGTGCGCTATGTGGATGTAATAAGGTGGGAATTCTAATGGAAAAAACATTTTCATTGTGGGATAAGATATGGTTTATTAATATTTGACTGGAATTCATGATTGGCCAGATAGACTTTGGGTCCTTGTTAGATATTGACACCAGACAGGGATGCAGAGACAAGTCCAAAAACGGAACTAGAGGGGGGCGGGCCCTGGCGCAGGACGCGCAGCCGGGCCCCCGCCCCCCTCCGTAAACCCGGAAGTGGCCGCCGAACATGAGGCGGGCGGACTGCCGGGGGGCCCTGGGGGGTGCGGGCCCTGGCCCACTCGCACCCCCTGCTCCCCCGGTAGTTCCGCCCCTGGACAAGTCCAAGTTAATCACTGCATCTAAGTTACAGTAACACAGAATAAGGATTTTTAAAGGATGATAAATGACTAAAGTCTTCACATGCTCCCAGCCAACAGGGCATAGGTCATGACTCGATTACAGTATGTTGTAGATGACTATTACACAGTGCCTAGATTGATAAATTACTCTGAATTACAAATGAGGTTTGATCTCTAAATTAACATTGTAGCTAGTACAGTGGAACACTGTTTTTCCGCTGCTTTTGGTAAAGCCTTTAATTGGTTTAGCATCACTTCCCATTGGCATGAATGGAAAGCACCACCAGTGGTGTTTTGATTTCTTTGTTCAGATCTCAACTTCAGGTCCAGGAAATAGTCAGGGCACATCAGGTAAATTTATAGCCCCAGAGTGAACTTCTGCCCTTAAACCCAATACACATACGTATTGGTAATCAAAATGCTCAGTATGCTATAGTTATAAATATAGTAAAAGAAACCGCAGAAGACAACTAAAACATAAAGATAATTATACAATGTGTAATAGTTGCAGTAGACAAATACAGTTCAAAGGAATAACATACGGGTGGTATAGTACAGGAGGAATAATATATCAGGTTTAGTGCACTTTCTTTTATGATCTACAGTAGGTTGAAGAGCTTTGGATGCATCTGAGAAATTCAGTCTGGGTTTCATTTTCAGTATCTAGAACATTCATATTTTAATATCCTTAAATGACCACTAGTCTGAATTCCTCCCAAGCCTTTTTTACACTAATATAGCAGTTCCTAATCAAATTTGTACTTAATATTTCACCACTCAAATTATTTGTATGACATTTTTATTTTGTGATGTCTTTCTTTCTTTATAGATATTCCAATTTACCTTACTAAATATGCTCCATGTTTCCTAGGGAAGCCGGATATTTTCATTTTCCCTTCTAAATGACACCACAGTTTCTGCCAAAAATGTTTTTGTGTCAGATAGAGGGACAGCCAGTCCTCCACTCCCAACTCCTGACCTTAAACAGCTATAAGGATAATTCTGTGGTTGTAAGACTTGCCTTGCAGTACATCTCTTTACCCTAAACAGACAATTATACTGTAAACTTTGGTCTATCTTGCCTGCCACACCTGCATTAAAATGAAGTGTGGCAGGGAGCCTGCAAGAAATGGCTCATACCATACATAGTGCTGCCAGCCATGAACTTTATCAAGATAGACCAAATACTAATTCCACCAATGCTCCCTGGCCATCACCTACTTTGTGAGTGTCATAATATATTAAGAAAATGTACTGTATTACTAGAATCTATAGTTTTTCATTATTGTGAAAGCTGTATTGTACATTTACAGAAGAGTCTGTAAATTATTTGGTATATTTAGAGCACATAATATTTTTTTTTAATGTTACAGATTATCAAAGAAAAAAAACTTTAAAAATTATGTTCAGAAATGGCCTAATACATTGTGATTGAACTTCTACTGCCTATGAATACATGTATAATTACATCCACAGAGTAGGCCTTGGATAATCCTGTTGTATATTTAAACTGACAAATAGCTGCAGGAACATTCTCATGTGAAGTCAAATTAACATGAATTAGATTCCGCTGTAAGATTCCATTTATCACAAGGAAACATCTTGGCTTTCAAATAATTCTTTATTTTACAAAATTAAATGCATTATGTAATGTAATATGTCACAGAGCTAGAGGTTTCTCCTGCTCCAGATTTCTCGTGGCTGCCATTCAGAATGGCTTGCAACTTTTCAATCAGTACTAAGTGCTGCATGCTGTTTAGCTGCAAGATTAAATTGACTCGGAAAATAGGTTTACAGCTCTTTGTTAATCTGTGGTAGATAAAATCATGATAAAAATGAAACACTCAAACACGATCAGCCTTTCACATTGATGTGTTGCATATGAAAATATGTTTATACAATATATGCATTAACACTTTTCCAAGGTAGCAAGATTAATGATTATACCACTGTCTACTATAATAAGCAGATTTATCGCATTACAGCTTTTATTTGACTTGTTGACTTACAGAAGCATTTAAAGGGAACATAGATTTTATATTGCTTAAAATTAATTTTGAAACCTACATAAAGTTGTTTAAGGCCTTTACTGTATAAGACAGAATTGCACATTATTTGCAGGGAATCAAAAATGCTTCTTTATTGCAGCATTTCTTCATAAATAGTAAAAGATCACGCCAGTGGTGCAATTAAAAAGGAAACAGCCTATCTATTTAGCCCGTTTTTATTTTTACACTGAACTGTTCCTTTGAAATCTATGTGTCAGTCTATTGATTGAAGCAGTGCACACTTGTTTAAGTCTACCTCATGGATGAAGGAGCTGTAGAAATGATCTTTTCATCAAATAGCTTTGTCAAATTCTGCCATTGTTCCATAAGCAAACCTTTCAAAATATTTCTTTTGCTGCCATTTCTGCACAGAGAATCTTTGAATTGCTATTTCTGGGCCAGGATAGACCTTAAACAGTGTCTTATCATTAAAAGAGGATAGGAATGCAACTTTAATTTGAAACTCAAAACTAGACATCTCCTATATATTCTATACAATAAATCAATGCCAGCAGCACAGGGGAAATGTTCCTTTCTCTTCCTCAGACATTCTTATTCTCACCAGGCACCAATCAGTTTTTACTTCTCTTTATGTTTAGCTGAAATGAAAGCAAGGATATGGACCACTTCCTAGGACAGCTACTTCAGGTGGGCTGCACATAGGTGGCTGTCTATATAAAATGATTTTGTTTTAATACATCTTCAGCAGGGGAGATTCTTGCCCCAAAGCCACCCCGAGGAGGGTGGCAGGTGCACCCTTGGCCCTCAGCCTGCTGATGTTGAGTAACCTCTAGCTAGTGAACATGGAAAGCAATTATGAACATAGAAAAAAATATGAATAGTTTGAAAACCTCTAAAAATTAGAGTTTTTCCGGACAATTCCTAGCAAAAAAAAATATATATAACAACTTCTAAAAGTCCGAAATTGATTAAAAACAGTTTAATAAAATCAACGCAGCTCCCAGTGACTTTTATAGGACCCTGACAACTTTTACTTGGCAAAGTTTTGCCTAAGAGTTTTTTGTGGTTTCTACACTTATTAAATCTTGAATTTATAGATGAAGAAGACCACAAATTTTTCCAGATTCATGGAAAAAAATAGTAAATGGTCCTATATATTTTTTTATATCCTTGAAACATTTTATCCTATGAAATGAGAGAAACATTTTTTCTGATATCTGCACTGCGATTTGTTTTTCATAGAAATTAGAAGAGTTTCTTTACAAATGCAAGTTCAGTGTGCAAAAATGGATGCAGACCCTTGTCTGTTTTTCATCCACAATGATGTGTTTTAGAATATCACAGTCATTACAGGCACCAGAAAAATTAGGGGCTCATGCAGCTGTCTTAAAAATACTAATCTGTTATTGTTTGGGGGTACACTGATGCAATGCTGCTCAGTGTTCAAGCTGGGCTACAGGTTTTTCATAGAATAGCAGTCCTTCTGGTGCATTCAGCCTCAACGTCAATGAGAGGTGCATAATTCATTAGGTGCATGTAAGTGTGTAGTCACAACTAGCAACATAACCAAATGCAAAACCTAATTTGCATATATTAATTTGAGCAAACAAAAACTGCATCATACGAAAACCTTGTCACCTTCTTTTACTCAATTTCTTATGGTCACATGGCAATAGCTAGAGTTTGGTGAAGCATTCAGGATTTGTTCAGATCCAAGTCCTGCAAAAAGTGCTAATTTGTTGTATTCCTGCTAGAGGCTAAAGTATCAAGGTTCTGTACTGCAGATACCAGATTATTTATTTAGAAAATAAATATAATTAATGTAATACTGGTGCTTAAGTGTCTTGGGGTGGAACACTGGTTTTAAACTATAATCTAATGTGGCCATGTTATTATGTCAATTGCATACACTCTGCAGACTGTGTTTAGGGTTGCTACCTTTTCTAGAAAAAAACTGCCTTTGTATATTTTTGTATATTTTTATCTTTCCTCCCTATCAACACCATTGGCATCAAGGACTGTCTTTACCAGGTAGCAACCATACCTTTTCTTGTTACTGGATATGTAGGCTATATGGAAAACTACATATCTTATGTTCTATTTACAGCCATTAAAGTGATGCTGCAGATATACTGACATTTACATGCCCTGTGTTATGTGATATGTGAACATATTGATTCAATGGTGTGGGGGTGGCAGTATCATCAATGAACTGGATTTAAGACACATCCATGGATTGGTAATTTTATATAAAACATCTATAAGAGCTGTGAACAATTTTGATTTCCATGTTTAACTGAGTACAGCAGTGCCACATAGTGGTGATAATGCAATATTTAATGTGTGTGTGTGTGTATATATATATATATATATATATACCAGCAGAGAATTTACTTTCTCAGTGCAGGACGCCGACCGGATTCTATTCACGGAATCACCTTCTGATATAGCATTAGACAACACACCTCGTGACATTTATCATAATTTATTGAACCTCAAAAAAAGGGAGATTGACCTCCAATTACATGGGGTGTACCTATCCAACTACCATAGGCAGAAACTCATTCCGCGTGGATTTAGAGTCACTAATATCCCCACCTTAGGTAGAAATAATCCTGAATTTTGTAGCAAATGGGTTGGGATATTAAACCGCTGTTCTTTTGACCTAATATTACTGGTAGTGGAGCAGCTGGGTAAAGAACTAGCCTTAGTCAAGCAAGACATAAAACAGACAGAGGAACAATATTTAGACTGCCTCAAGGATGACACTGCTTCTGACTGGCTAAATACGATTAAGTCACTCCTAGAAAAACACAAACAAAACAGTTTTAAACAAAACAAACTCAGAAAAGTATCAGAAGACTACAAGAATAAACGTGTCTATGGCTGGTTAATGGGTATAAATAACACCCACCGTAGGGGTCCCTTTGTACGGAGGAAACGGGTTCCCAAATCCTTACAAATTATTGACAGCTCTGACCAATCTACCGACTCAGACTCAGGAGCAGACCCCAAGGGCCAAGACTCTTTTTTAGGAGTATCTACCCGCTCCAAGAAAGACCCTGGCATAAGAAAAGACGGTGCAGGCACATCAGACGGGGGGGAGGAAACCCAAAAGGCAAGCCACCCCGAGCCAGGAGACTGTAATTTTCAACTTAAGCCAACATGTGCTCACGCCTGGCGAGATAGCCCTCCTCAATAAAGGACTTTCTTACATCCCATAACACAAACCGGATACTTTTGAACTACTTGTTGACATACACAGATTTCAAAGAAAGCTTAAGCTTAAAGAACTTTTCCGTGACACCCCTGACAGGACCATGCCCCGTACCTTTGACCCCCCCAACACAACGGCGGCCATCCGCACATTTAGTAAAGTACTGCACAAAGAGGCTAGTTCCTTGACACAGCAATGCCATATGACCCCCAACCTCACACGCGCCGAACGAGAAGCCATCGGTACTCTGAAGGGCGACAAAAATTTAGTCATCCGACCAGCTGACAAAGGGGGATCCATTGTGTTACTTGACTATGCATATTACGTACTGAGATTCTTTCACAATTAGCCGATCCTTTAACCTATCAACCCTTGACAGGTGACCCTACACCTAAATACAAAAAGGAATTGGACAGCTTTCTCACTATGGGACATGGAGCAGGGTGGATCAGTGATGATGAACTGGACTACATGATGACGGAATACCCACGTATCCCCATCATTTATACTTTACCCAAGATCCACAAGTCCCAATCAGCCCCCCCGGGTAGACCCATAATATCTGCGGTAGGGTCCCTGTACCAACCTGCATCCACATACATAGACCATTTTTTACAACCCCATGTAATGTCTATGCCGTCATACACCCAAGACTCCACACATGTCATCAAAAAATTACAATCACTGGATGCAATCCCCACAGACTGCCTCCTGCTCAATATGGATGTGAAAAGTCTATATACGGTCATCCCACACAGTCAGGGAATCTCCGCATGTAGGAGTGCCTTATCTAACAACACTGGCAGCCACACCCCATGTGAATTCATATTACAACTACTGGAGCTGATACTCACAAGAAATTTTTTTCGCTTTGAAAACTACTTTTACCTACAAACATCGGGCACAGCCATGGGAAGTGCCCTCGCTCCATCATATGCCAACTTATACATGTTAGCTTTCGAAACTTCACACATCTCACCCTGGATAGGTCAGTCAATTCTACTATACTTTCGTTATATTGACGATCTGTTCATGATTTGGACAGCCAGCGAGCAAGCTTTATTAGAATTCCATCAAGGTCTGAATGACCTTAACACTCCTATTAAACTAACCTGGCCCATCACACCCAAGAAATTGACTTTCTCGACCTTAACATATACAAACACCAAGGGGGCTTGGGCACCAGGTTGTTTCGCAAACCGACAGATCGAAACTCGATACTACATGCGGCCAGTAGCCACCCACCCGCTACTATCAGAGGCATTCCGTACTCCCAATTTATAAGGGTCATTAGGAACAACAGTGATCCACAATCGGCTGATGCTCAGCTCCGTACAATGTTCGACAGATTCCTCAACAGGGGCTATGATCACCACCTATTAGCGACCCAATTACAAAGAGCAAAGCTACATACACAGGGCTCCCTACTACAAAGGAAACCATTATCACCAAAGGGCCCTACCCCTCTGATCTTTACCACCACCTACACAACTGCCACCAGACAGCTGGCTACGACAATTAAATCTAATTGGCCCATGATTAACATGCATGAATCTCTTTCATTGTGTGGGGCTCCTAACCCCATGATGGGTTATAAAAAGGGGCAAGAACTTAAAAGACATCCTAATGGTCACTGACTTTAAGGGACAATGCCCAAATTCGTCCAACTGGTTAACCAAACTCACCAAGTTGGGTTGCTACAGGTGCCCAGACTGTACCACCTGCCGCTGCTTACTGAGCGGACCTGACTTTCCACACCCCCACTCCGGGAAAAGAATTGAAATACTACATAGACTTACCTGCACCTCAACATATGTGGTCTATATCATTACCTGCCCTTGTGGTCTGTATTATGTTGGAAAAACAATTACCACACTCAGGGAACGCATCAGCAACCACAGATCCTCCATTAGGTTGAAACCTTACACTTGTGAAGGCAAACCGAGTGTGGGAGCTGCTTAGTGAGTGTTGCATGTGATCGAAGTGTTGCATGTGAATTAAGTGTTAAGCAGCGTTAAAAACCTTAAGGCGTTTAAAACTGAAAAGGCGTTGGTGAGGAATTACATTTGGGAGACTGTAAGTACCCAGTGTAAATATGAGTGGATTTGCTGGTATTACTCAGTGTGTGTCTTGTCACATGTATGTGGTGTTGGAGCAGCAGTTCCATGCAGTATTTACATGTGAGAGATGTCGGTGGGTTTTCATCTTGGAATCTGAGCTGCAGACTCTAAGGGGTGAACTTGCAGCACTGAGAGCATCGGCAAACGAGGGGAATGACAGGAGGCTCGCAGAGCAACCACTGGCAGGGGCTAGTGGAGCGGGGGGAGGAGAAGGGGCAGTGGAGGCTAATGAGGGAGGAAGGTTTGTGACAGTCAAGAGGGGAAGTAGGGGACAGAAGAGTAGGGGGGCTGGTCCACAGTTTGTCCAAAACAGCAAATTCGCCGTTTTGGCTGAAGATGCTGGGGAGGAAAACTCCGAACTGGCATGTATGGAGCAGGCTGACTCTCGGAGCACCCCGGGAGGCAGTGGCTCTAATACGGGTGGTGGGGGAAGTGCAAGGAAGGAAAGGCAGGTTCTAGTTATAGGGGATTCAATTATTAGAAAGGTGGATAGGGTAATCTGTCGCAAGGCCCCTACATGCCGAACAGTCTGCTGCTTGCCTGGTGCTAGGGTTCGGCATGTGGTGGAATGAGTGGACAGATTATTGGGAGGGGCTGGGGAAGACCCAGCGGTCTTGGTACACATAGGTACCAATGACAAAGTTAGAGGAGGTGGTGAAGTCCTCAAAAATGATTTTAAAAAACTAGGTTCAAAGCTGAGGGCGAGGACTTCCAAGGTAATTTTCTCAGAGATATTACCTGAGCCACGAGCAACGCTAAGGAGACAGCGGGAGCGTAGGGAGATTAATGCGTGGCTGAAAGATTGGTGTAGGGAGGAGGGTTTTGGGTTTTTGGAGAACTGGGCTGATTTTTCAGTCGGCTACAGGCTCTTTGCTAGGGATGGGCTGCACCTCAATGATGATGGGGCAGCTGTTTTGGGAGAGAAGATGGCTAGAGGGTTGGAGGAGATTTTAAACTAGGTGTGGGGGGGGAGGGTTCAGTAAATGATTCAGTGGTAGACAGGTTAGATGAGATAGTGGGCAAAGAAAGGGAAAATGGGGGAGGAGATTTGGCTGGGGATACTGTTAAGGAGAGGGAGGACCACGTGTCATATGTTCAATATGGTGCCAGTATTAAATGTATGTTTACAAATGCAAGAAGTCTGGCTGGTAAAATGGGAGAGCTGGAGCTGCTGGTGATGGAAGGAAAATATGATGTGATTGGTGTGGCCGAAACATGGCTGAATGAGTCGCATGACTGGGCAGTAAATATCAGTGGCTATACTTTGTTTCGGGGGGACAGAGGCAATAGAAAAGGAGGAGGGGTATGTCTGTATGTTAGGCAGGATTTAAAAGTTCATATAAAAGAGGAGGTTATGTTAGAAAATGAGGGGGCAGAAGTCGTATGGGTGGAGTTCTTCACCAATTGTAAAGAATCCAGCAAATTAATTGTAGGCATATGCTATAGACCCCCTAATGTAAGTGAGGAGGAAGAGACAAAGCTCCTAATGCAAATAGAAAAGGCTACTAGTTTAGGTAAAGTAATGATAATGGGGGATTTTAATTACCCAGATATTGACTGGAGCAACGGTACTGCTAGATCAGTTAATGGGAACAAGTTTATAAACTTATTGCACAACAATTTTTTAGCACAGGTTGTTGAGGAGCCTACCAGAAAAAATGCTATTCTTGATTTAGTGATCTCAAATGACCCAGAACTTATAGCAAATGTGCAAGTCATTGAACCCCTGGGTAATAGTGACCATAAGTTTATATATTTTAATGTCTGGTGCAAAAAACAAAAATATACTGGGGCAACAAAAACCATGAATTTTGCAAAAGCTAATTTTAGTGCCTTGAGGGCTGCCCTACAGAGCATTGATTGGGGCATTAGGTTTTCAGCTAAAAACACAGAACAGAAATGGTTGTCCTTTAAAATGATATTAAATCATTACTGTTCTCAATTTATTCCCTTAAGGACTAAACGTAGAAGCTCTAAGAATCATCCTGTGTGGCTTAATACAGAAGTAAAGAAGGTAATGGGACAGAAGAGAAAGGCATTTAAAAACTACAAATCTGTAAGGACAGAAGCTGCATTTAATGAATATAAACACTCTAATAAATGTTGTAAATCAGCAATCCGGAAGGCTAAGAAAAAAAATGAAGAGTTAATTGCGGTGGAGGTGAAAACTAACCCTAAAAAGTTTTTTAAATATATTAATAGTAAAAAGATGCAGGTTGAGAGTGTTGCTCCATTAAATAATGGTACCAGTATGGTTGTAACAGATACAGATAAGGCAAATGTGTTAAATCAGTTCTTTTCTTCAGTGTATACAATAGAGGAGTCTGGGTTCACAGGCTCACTTAATAACTGCACGAATGGTTCAGCTCAATCTAGTCAGTGGCTGACTCAGGATATGGTTCAAAAAGCTTTAATACAAATTAATGTAAACAAGGCTCCAGGGCCTGATGGCATACACCCCCGGGTTCTAAGAGAGCTTAGTTCAGTTTTAGACCAGCCCTTATTTCTGATTTTCTCAGATTCACTGTCATCTGGTATGGTGCCTATGGATTGGAGAAAAGCTGATGTTCTTTCAATATTTAAAAAGGGATTACGATCTCAGCCTGGCAATTATAGGCCAGTAAGCTTGACATCTGTGGTGGGCAAATTATTTGAAGGCTTGTTAAGGGATCACATTCAAAATTTTGTCCTAATGAATGGCATTATGAGCAACAATCAGCATGGCTTTATGAAGGATAGGTCATGTCAGACGAATTTGATTGCATTTTATGATGTGGTAAGTAAGATTCTGGATAGTGGGGGGGGGCAGTAGATGTGATCTATTTGGATTTTGCCAAAGCGTTTGATACTGTGCCCCACAAACGACTGCTTTCTAAACTAAGGTCTGTTGGGCTTAATGAAGTTGTTTGCTTATGGATAGGAAACTGGCTACAGGATCGGGTACAGAGGGTAGTTGTTAATGGGACATGCTCTACTTGGAGTAAGGTTCTTAGTGGGGTCCCCCAGGGCTCAGTATTGGGTCCACTTTTATTTAACTTGTTCATTAATGACTTAGGGGAGGGTGTTGTAAGTAATGTATCAGTGTTTGCAGATGACACAAAATTATCCAGCCCAATTAATTCCATCCAGGATGTGGCATCCTTGCAACATGATCTTGACAAACTGGCAATCTGGGCAGCTAAGTGGCAAATGAGATTCAATGTTGATAAATGTAAAGTCATGCACCTGGGATGTAAAAATATCCAAGCCACGTATACCCTTAATGGGACTGCACTAGGCAAATCCATTATGGAAAAGGACCTTGGAGTACTTGTAGATGATAAACTTGGCTGTAGCAAGCAATGCCAGTCAGCAGCATCAAGGGCAAATAAGGTCTTGAGCTGTATTAAAAGGGGCACAGAGTCAAGGGAGGAGGGGGTCATTCTTCCACTGTATAGAGCACTTGTAAGGCCCCATCTAGAATATGCCATACAGTTTTGGTCTCCATCACTCAAACAGGACATTATTGTATTAGAGAGGGTACAGAGAAGGGCAACTAAGCTGGTAAAAGGTATTGAAAATCTTAGCTATGAGGAAAGACTGGCCAAATTGGGGATGTTCACGCTGGAGAAGAGGCGCTTAAGGGGTGATATGATGACTATGTATAAATATATAAGGGGATCATATAATAATTAGTGATGGGCGAATTTATTCGCCAGGCGCAAATTCGCGGCGAATTTGCGCGATTCGCCGCCAGCGAATAAATTCGCGAAACTCCTGCGAAAATTCGCGTCAAAAGTTCGCCGGCGTCAAAAACGGGCCGCAAATTCGCCCATCACTAATAATAATCTCTCTAATGCTTTATTTACCAGTAGGTCTTTCCAGCTGACACGAGGTCACCCATTCCGATTAGAAGAAAAGAGGTTCCGCCTAAATATTCGGAAGGGGTTTTTTACAGTGAGAGCTGTGAAGATGTGGAATTCTCTCCCTGAATCAGTTGTACAGGCTGATACATTAGATAGCTTTAAGAAGGGGTTGGATGGCTTTTTAGCAAGTAAGGGAATACAGGGTTATGGGAAATAGCTCATAGTCCAAGTTGATGCAGGGACTAGTCCGATTGCCATTTTGGAGTCAGGAAGGAATTTTTCCCCCTCTAAGGCAAATTGGAGAGGCTTCAGATGGGTTTTTTGCCTTCCTCTGGATCAACTGGCAGATAGGTAGTTAATAAAAAAAAAAAAGGTTGAACTCGATGGACATGTGTCTTTTTTCAACCTTACTTACTATGTTACTATGTTACTATGTAGTAGGGCCCTTAAGGAAGGACACTCCTTACAATCGGTCGCCAGACACTTTCTCACCAAAGCCCATGGACTACCTACTTTTAAGTGCATGGCGATCGACCATCAGCCACCCCTGTCCAGGGGGGGTGACCGCGACCTTGCCCTCTTGTGAAGGGAAGCCCGTTGGATCCATAGGTTGAACACTTTGTCTCCTAGGGGACTAAATGAGTCCCTACCACTGGGGTGCTTTTACTGACGCTTCCTATATGGACTGTGAACTTTGATATGACCTAATGGCTCTGATATATGATTGTGCTTTTGTTCTGGTTCACTAGCAGTTTACTTATTGTATTTAAACTAAGTCTATACTCTACTTCCCCATATACACACTAACTGGTCTCGGACGCATGTAAGTGGTCTCCGGTAAAGATGCTAGGACTAGGCACTCAATGCATGCGATGCGCTCACCATGTGACCTCTCCGGGTGTGGTTGTTTCACTCGTAACAGTGGGTACTGGTATGTGGCTAGTGGTAGATGGCAATAATACTTTATCCCAGACCTCAATACCCCACGATGGGTCACTCAAAGTGTACACGGGCCAGTCCTGGCACTGTGGACCCAGGTGTTGTTGGTCCATGTTTGGCCCTTAGCTGTTGCGAGGGCAGGCATTGGACGCTCAATACCTTCTGAGGACAATGGCCAAGGGGCAGACAGATGGGATACGCATGGTATGTGTCTGATATGCATCTGTGATGGACACGCAGATAGCAGATTAAGACAGAGTATACTGCCTATACCCGCGGCTAATTCGTTAGATTGGCCCACCCACCAATGCAATACCAGGGCTAGGCAATGTATTGCAGCCTATACACTATCCTGAATAGGAGACATGATTCCATGAACCCACCAGACGGTCTGTTTCGGTCTTTGGACTTTATGCGTGAGTGGGCCTATTATTAAGGTTGCACACCATGAGCCCCGTTGCTATGACCAGTGTGCATCCCTTTTATTTTTCAGTTGTTATTTTCCATTTGGTTTTGCTCATGTTCTTTCTGTATATGTATATACACTTGTGTATGTTTTTCAGTTCACATAGACCTGTCACACTTGGGTCCTACCACTTATGGGGGTGGGGGTGGAGTCAGGGGCTGCCTAGCAACTGTTTTGGCGCCTTTTTGGGTATTTAAACTGTCACTTCCTGTTCAGCACTGTTTGCCCTTGAGAAAGGTTCCTGTGAGGAACAGAAACGTCAGATTTAATAAACCTTTTTCTCTTATTTCAATATATCGAACATTTGAGTTTTTCATGCAAATCCTGGGAGTGCCGGTACTACGTGCTTTTTATATATATATATATATATATATATATATGTGCAAAACTATTTGCCCCCTTCTTGATTTCTTATTCTTTTGCATGTTTGTCACACTTAAATGTTTCTGCTCATCAAAAACCGTTAACTATTAGTCAAAGGTAACATAATTGAACACAAAATGCAGTTTTTAAATGAAGGTTTACGTTATTAAGGGAGAAAAAAAACTCCAAATCTACATGGGCCTGTGTGAAAAAGTGATTGCCCCCCTTGTTAAAAAATAACTTAACTGTGGTTTATCACACCTGAGTTCAATTTGTCACACTTAAATGTTTCTGCTCATCAAAAACCGTTAACTATTAGTCAAAGGTAACATAATTGAACACAAAATGCAGTTTTTAAATGAAGGTTTACGTTATTAAGGGAGAAAAAAAACTCCAAATCTACATGGGCCTGTGTGAAAAAGTGATTGCCCCCCTTGTTAAAAAATAACTTAACTGTGGTTTATCACACCTGAGTTCAATTTCAAAGGTTATAAAGCCAATTCTAAAGCTTTGGGACTCCAGCGAACCACAGTGAGAGCCATTATCCACAAATGGCAAAAACATGGAACAGTGGTGAACCTTCCCAGGAGTGGCCAGCTGACCAAAATTACCCCAAGAGCGCAGAGACAACTCATCTGTGAGGCCACAAAAGACCCCAGGACAACATCTAAAGAACTGCAGGCCTCACTTGCCTCAATTAAGGTCAGTGTTCACGACTCCACCATAAGAAAGAGACTGGGCAAAAACGGCCTGCATGGCAGATTTCCAAGGCGCAAACCACTTTTAAGCAAAAAGAACATTAAGGCTTGTCTCAATTTTGCTAAAAAACATCTCAATGATTGCCAAGACTTTTGGGAAAATACTGTGTGGACCGACGAGACAAAAGTTGAACTTTTTGGAAGGTGCACGTCCCGTTACATCTGGCGTAAAAGTAACACAGCATTTCAGAAAAAGAACATCATACCAACAGTAAAATATGGTGGTGGTAGTGTGATGGTCTGGGGTTGTTTTGCTGCTTCAGGACCTGGAAGACTTGCTGTGATAGATGGAGCCATGAATTCTACTGTCTACCAAAAAATCCTGAAGCAGAATGTCCGGCCATCTGTTCGTCAACTCAAGCTGAAGCGATCTTGGGTGCTGCAGCAGGACAATGACCCAAAACACACCAGCAAATCCACCTCTGAATGGCTGAAGAAAAACAAAATGAAGACTTCGGAGTGGCCTAGTCAAAGTCCTGACCTGAATCCTATTGAGATGTTGTGGCATGACCTTAAAAAGGCGGTTCATGCTAGAAAACCCTCAAATAAAGCTGAATTACAACAATTCTGCAAAGATGAGTGGGCCAAAATTCCTCCAGAGCGCTGTAAAAGACTCGTTGCAAGTTATCGCAAACGCTTGATTGCAGTTATTGCTGCTAAAGGTGGCCAAACCAGTTATTAGGTTCAGGGGGCAATTACTTTTTCACACATGAAAATGTAAATAGATTTGTAATGTAAATAGATTTGGATTTCTTTTCTCCCTAAATAATAAAAACCCTCATTTAAAAACTGCATTTTGTGTTTACTTGTGTTATCTTTGACTAATAGTTAAATGTGTTTGATGATCAGAAACATTTTGTGTGACAAACATGCAAAAGAATAAGAAATCAGGAAGGGGGCAAATAGTTTTGCACACCACTGTATATATATACAGAGTGTGTGCTATCTTCTATTGCTTTGAATACTTCAACCACAGCACAGCACCTGGAAGCATTTAACTACAAACTAGTGTTTGCGGATATATACAATATATAGTATATATAATGTGAGCTTCCGGTAGCGAAACCCAAGGCCCCGGCACAGATTTCAGCACAGAAACGGACACTGACACAGCCTTTTTACGTTAAATTGCAGCTTTGCTGGCGTTTATTTGCAATAGAACACAATTCTTCAGCCCACTGTCTTCACATGGGGAATCACATAACAGACAGTCCAGCTTTACACCCTCACTGGTGTTCTCTTTACTCACATTTAAGTTTGGCCCTCACTGGCTTTCAGCGGATTTCAGCGGACCACAAGTACCAGAATCCTATCTGGGCACACTTGAGACACTTGTCTCTTTGGAGTGTTTTCTCTGGTCCTCTCCCAGACCTTTGGAGCTCTCTCCAACTCACGGGAATCACCCTCTGGTTCCCTGGTGCTCACTAGCACTCTTTCCGTGGCCCCTCACCCTCCTCCACTCCAGGAGGTCTCTATGGGGGAAGCATCAGCAGCAGCACTGAGGTGTTGCTCCACACCTCCTTTTAACTATCCTTAATTATCTAATTAGTTAGCTACCTAGTTTTGGCAGCTGCAAAACCTTACATAGAGAAAGGGATGGAAGCCCACACTGCTCTCTTCCATCCACTCCAGGGACCCATTATTCAGCTTTTTCCAAGCTGGTACAGAATTAAGCAGCATTACTTGCTGCAGTAACACACTTTTCCCTGGAGTTCTGATTTCACCATCTAAATGTTTTTTTATAACTTGTTATTCACATTTACAGATAAAGTAGAACTAACCCCCCACCAAAAGCCCCCCTAAACTTTCTGTCATTGCCCCCCTCCCCTCTCTGTGGTGTGAATTAGTTAACAAAAAAAACTTTAAAATACCTTAAAAATCTGACCCTTAAATGCAGAGAAGCGCAACAGAGCTCCCAGTCGTTATCTTCCGTCTCTTCGTATCGTCTTTGGGTCTCTTCGTCGACACAAAGCCAGCCGGACAATGTGCATTTGGGCCAAGTCAGAAATCGGCTACAACTGCTCACTGTGCAAATCGGCGTTGAGATCTGAAGACAATACGAAGAGCAAGAAGATGCTGACTGGTAACTCTGCTGCGCTTCTCTGCATTTAACAATCAGATTTTTTTTCTGTGTTACATTGAAGTCAATGGGCAGTTTTTTGTAGTAAATTTTGTCTGTGGCAACTTTTTCCATGCAAAAACATTTTTGCGCAAAATATATTGAGGTTTATGGGCTTTTTGTTGCTGTACTTTGAAAACATATTTGCCAATGGAGAGATGCAGAATTTTGGAGCATATCATACCTTACTACAGTTAAAGGGTCCATGTTAGTATTTGCTAGGCAAAGACAAATATAATGATATTAATATGTGATAGAGAAGGCATCAGAGGGCTTGTGCCTAGGGTGGCAGCATTTGGAGGACTGCACTTGGATGCTTATATAAGTGATAAACATTTTTACAAAATATAAAAATCCCTATAGCAATGTGGCAGACTTACCGCCTTGGGGTAAATTTACCAAAAGTGGTGGAAATTCACCAGCGATGGCTTCACAGGCATTGCAACACTTCACCAGGTGAACATTTGCTCAGACAATGCTAATTTACTAAAATGCAAAGTTGCGTCCAGGGCGCCAAATTCTGGCGAATTTTCGCTAGCATTACTTTGCCAATCAAAGCGAGGACGAGCTAGTGTTCAATTATGCCTAGTGCAACTTGGTTAGAGGTCTTTGATCATGCTAATTTGCATACTGCGGAAAATTATAAAGTTTATAAAAATTATAAAGTTGAATGGACGTATATATTGCAGCAAATACATTACATTACACAAGTCCAGGGAACCTTAATAAAGAAAATAGAGTTGGTATAATGCCCTACACATGAGCCCACTGTATAGTTTATGTTCCATATGTTAGAAAATGTATGGGGGAACCCGGTTACCCCAGTCTGAGCTGACGAAGGCAAGTCTCGTGAAAGATGTAACCTTCAGTAAAATCTGCATCTTAGTGAATTTGGCGAGTAACGTTCATTCGCCAGAGCGAAAATTTGCCTGGCGATAGAGTGCAAATGACCGCTAGCATCTGTCTCTTTTGCTGGCGAATTTACGATTGCGTCCATTAGTAAATCGGCGAAGTGCCTGAAAGTGGTAACGCTGGTGAATCATCGCCAGCATTAGTCACTTTGCCCTTTAAATCGGCCCCATATATTTGACTGTGGAGCTTGGGGGTGGGTGGAAAAGAGAGTCACAGGGCCCTTTGAGTGATATCTAGAAATACAATTCTTGTGGAAATAATGCCACGCATATGACTTCATTCTGTATATTGGCGCGTGCGTCCATAAATACAATTTTTGGAAATTATTTCCTTTAACTCTGTAATAAAAAACAGTACCTTGTACTTAATCCTTACTAAGATTTAACTAATCCTTCTTGGAGGCTAATAGTAATAGTATTAATTAATTTTTAAAGGAGAGGGAAAGTGTTTTCACATTTGTGGTGCCAAAGTTAGGCACTCCCAAGTCAGTGGGTGCAATTGGGCCAGGGCCCACACCCCCTCAGGCCCCCCGGCAGCTCACGCGCCACTGTCTTCTAAAGAGTTCCGGGCATGCGGAGGGGGACCCGGAGGCACGTCCCATGCCAGGGCCCGTCCCACTCTAATACGTTACTGTCTCAAACGATTGTATTATCTTACCTGACCCCCCTGTGCTCTTATCCTTGTAACCCGTAGTATAACGCTGGCCGAATCATCCAACATATTGCTAATTAAAACCCTGTACAACCCAAGGGCAGACCCATTGTAGCGGGTATAGGCTCCCTTAATGAAGGTTTAAGTGAGTATGTAGATACACTAATACAGTTGATTGTCATCCAGTTACCTTCATTATTTAGAGACAGTGGGGATGCCATTAATAAGATAAGTGACATCAAGTGGGGACATGAATATTTATGGGTGACAATGGACGTTACAGCACTGTACTCTTCGATTAGACACACAGATGGATTACATGTGTAGAGGACATGAGGAATCCTTCCCCTGTTTGTCTGCCTGTGACATCATCCAGCCCAGTTGCATTCTGGAGAGCGACCCGATTGGCTGGGAACCCCAGTGCATCCTTGGGAGAAAGGGTGTGCCTGACTTTGGAGCCAAATGCAGGGGGTCTCCCAGAGAGAGAGAGCCAGCGTGAGTAGCTGTAAGACTGTAAGGTACAGACAGGAAGAAGCTGTTGAATTTGGGGAGATTGAGCCCAGCCTGTCCCCTGCCAAGCTGTTGCAAACTCAGAAGGAGAAAGGTGCCACTAGTGAGATTGTTTCTGCTGCGGAGCTGTGTGTGATCTCCAGTGTGAATTCCTCTGACAGCACCCCGGTGAGTTAGCCACCCAAGGGAGGATACTGGCATGGATACAAGTGTGGGGCCCCTTACTGAAGACAGGTTTTAACCATTTACCTGCTACGAGAAAGCTGCTGCCAACTTCAAAAGGGAGAGGTACTTTTGGGGAATAAGGTAGCACTACCAGGGGAATAAGAGCTCTGGGGAAGGGATCATTTGAACTGTGTGGTTATTAACCCCTTCCGGATGATTGAGACTGTGATATTTACCAAGGCCTGTGTAAATCAACAGTTAAGCACCTAATAGTGGTTTAGGTAGAGTCCCATATGTCCCTAGTGTAGGAGTGAAGTGTCCATTAGTTTGCCCTAGTGTTAAACTGTTTATATAAAGTTTATATTTGTTCATTTGCCAACTGTAACCAAATTAGTGTTAAATTTGGAGGCACTGCTGAGATGTCGACTGGGAAGCTGGATATGTTTGATGAAAATATGTCTTCATTTGAAACTCCACAAACTGTTCGCCAGTGATGTACGAAATTGGGACTAAACCCCCGAAAGGTTGCCGCTGTGGGGCCTATGGTGCCCAGAGTGACAGAATAATTTATTTACCAGGTTCTAGATGGGGAACAGATTTTTTACCGCCCAAGGGTGGCTGCATCATGGCGAGATTCTGCTAGGGTCCTGATGAATGTTCTTATAGACAGCTCCAGAGAGATGGATCGTGACTAGGTTACCCCTGATATTGATGCTGAGAGTGAATGGCCCTGGAAGATTGTTCTGCCTGACATGTCTGATGATGCAGATGAGTTAACAACCCAGGGTGATGCCCTTACTACCCAGTTTGCAGTGAAGGCACAGGAGAGTGTGCTGCTGAACAAGACATTGTTTGATTCACCAGCTGAAAAGAGTCAAATATAGAGATATCCATCCTGTGAGAGTGTGGTCTCCAAGGGGAGTCGGCATAGCTCTGGTAGCCGGCTGGATACCCCAGAGATTGTGAATGTGCTGGGACAACTGACTGACCAACTGACACAGCTTGCCTGGAATGGTAATTTTTAGAGACTTAAAGTGTTCTCCGGCACAGATCCTGTACCCACAGGTGAAGAGTCCTTTGAGAGTTGGAGAGACTCCACAGTTGTGTCTGTGAGAGATTGGACTGGCCCCGAGACGACTATGAGAAGGAAGATCCTTGAGAGTCTCCGCAGTCCTTCCGTGGATGTTGTTAAATCCTATATGGTTGGTCATCCCGAAGCTACTTCATGTGATCTGAAAGAAGTCCTGGAGGTGACGTTTGACCCTGTAGAGAGTACTACGGAGATGCTTTATGACTTCTACTCTACATTCCAGAAAGAGAAGGAAGATTTGTCTGCTTATCTGGTGCAGCTAGAACAAGGCCTGAGACTGCTAGTGAGCCACAGTGCAATTACAGACGATGAAATGGATTCTCTGAGAATTCGTCAATTGAAAAGAGGGACCCTGAATAGTGACCCTGTTGCCGTGACAATTAGAGCACACTACCAGGATAAGCTACCTCCTGGGTATGTTGCTCTGATGGAGAGAGTTCGGCGAGAGGAGGCAGACGCCTATGTGAGGGTCAGATGAAGTCCCACTTCAGGGCATACAGAGAATCTCCTGCTGATGCTAAATTGTTGGAAGAAAATAAGAAATTTCTCAAAGAGCTGGAGGAGTTAAAAGCTCAACTGTCTGAAAGAGCCAAACCCCTGGCTGAGGCTAAGAAAGTTCCTAAGTGTTACTGGTGTGGCAAGCTTGGCCACATCCAGCCAAACTGTCCAGTTCCTGATGCAGGTCAAACCCAATCTGCACTGTGTAAAGTACGCTGCAGGTGTAGAAGATTCTATGGAAGATGTTACAAGTGGCAAGTGATGGGTCATCAGGCCCGGAGTTGTAAGACTTACAAAAATTTTACAGTACAGTCTTATGAGCCTTCCATCTGTGACAAGAGTGATTCCCCTGAAGAGGATAAGGTATTGAGTCGAGAGAAGTCTACTGTGGAGAACCCTGTTGGCATGAAGGTGGTCCCTGAAACCTCTGATACCCCCGATAGAACTAAAGGACTGGGTCTGGGTAAGCGCAGGGCTTCAGGTAGGGCAAATGTTAGGGTCTCAAGTAACAGTAGTGATACAAACATTATTGAGTGTTTTAATGTTCAGGCATGCCAGGGCATACAGCAAGCGAGGACATGTTTGCCGGTTTGTCCAAGGGGAGAATGTAGGGGACATGAGGAATCCTTCCACTGTTTGTCTGCCTGTGACATCATCCAGCCCAGTTGCTGGATATCTATCTGATTGGCTGGGAACCCCAATGCATCCTTGGGAGAAAGAGTGTGCCTGACTTTGGAGCCAAATGCACGATGTCTCCCAGAGAGAGAGAGCTCTGAGAGCCAGCGTGAGTAGCTGTAAGACTGCAAGGTATATTTATTCATTTGCCAACTGTGTGTTTTATTATTCCTAGTGGAATCCCCTGAGGTGTGTTCCTCAGTGTTCTCTAGGTGGAGGCACTGCGTTGTAATTCCCAGTTCCCAGTACTTTTCATATGCTAAAGGGACCCAGGGCCCCTGGATTGTCAAGGGTAAGTTGCTATTTAAAGAGACAGTAACCAAATAAGTGTTATACATGCATTACAGTACTGGCTGGGGAAGAGTGAATTATATAGCCAAGAACAAAACCAATTTATTATAGAATCTGTGGAATATTTATTAAATCATAATTATTTCATGTTTAATGGGGTATACTACTTACAAAAGTGTGGGACAGCGATATGGGCGAGGTTTGCGCCCTCGTATGCCAATCTATTTATAGGCTAGCTAGAAAAGTTCCACATACACAATGTACCGCAGTTCATCAATGTAAAGAGATATTATTGCTACATTGATGATCTGATATTAGTATGGGAGGGTACCGAGTCACAGTTGGATCTATACAGATGCAGCCACTTTGGTTTGTCTGTTTGACACAGAATAACTAAACACAGATATCCCATTTATCTCATTTAACACAGAAAACTGCGTCACAACATCCCACCTAATTAAAGCATTCACCATTGTGAACAATGGTGCTTTGGTATGCTAATGAAAAGGTTAAATGCATTAAATGAGTTAAGATGACTTTAGATAACACAGTTTATTCAATTAACCCTGAGTCATGACGCATTTAACTCACAAATCCAAGTGGCTTCATCTGTATGTAAATCAGTGTAACACTAATGACAGAAACATTAAATTTACATATAAGAGTGATAGACAGACAGTACACATGAATATATACAGGAAACCAATTAGTAGGAACTCACTTCTACTAAGACAGAGTAGCCATCCTGAGCCCCTCTTACGGAGCATACCCATTGAACAGTTCATGCGACTATGTTGCAACTGTTCCACTTGGGATGCTTTTCAATCAAGAGCCATGGATCTATAGGATAGACTGATACTGAGGGGGTATGAAACCAGTGATATTAAAAAAGTGTATGATAAGGCTGTTTTGAGCAATAGAACAAAATTACTCACACAATTAGGAAACAAACAGAGGAAATATAAGAGAATTAGAGAATAAGATTTATTACTGAATACAGCTCCCAAGCAAAAGAGATACAGCAGATCATTATGAAACAGTGGGGAAAACTGGGATGTGATCCGATGCTGTCAGGATTGAATATGGGGAAACCCCAATTTGTCTATAGAACGGGGGCAAATCTTAGAGATAAAATATCCCCTAGTATGTTGCTTGAGAAAAGGGGAAATAAGAATTGGTTACAATGTACAGCTTTCGAAGGAGTGAGCCCTGAAGGAGGTCAGTGGATGCATGCGTGCGCGCGTGCAGGTGTACGTGCGTGCGTGCAGCTAAGCCGGGCCCCCTGAACATTTTTTTGCAGGGGGGCCTGGTTAGTTGTAGTTACGCTTCTGCTAGTTGTCGTACATTTAATATAATATACCTAGCCACATGCCGGTGTGGCAAACAATATGTGCGGAAAACAACCAGAAGATTGAAGGACAGAGTATTGGAGCATATAGATTGTATCAATAGAAAGGATTTATCCTCAGCTATAACAACTCGTGTTATCAGTGAACACAATGCTAATGAAAACTTTGTTTCATTCCAGGCAATTGAGACTGTCAAATTGGGAAAAAGGAAAGGAGACATTGATAGAGTACTGTCTAAACAGGAGATTAAATTGATACTTTTGTTGGAAACAGTCACACCACAAGGGTTCAATGAAGAATGTGATGTTAAATTGTATATAGATATAACAGGAGAGATACTAGAGTATATATGCAGTAGGTAAATTAATGTACAAGAATATTTGATGCCATTAATTTATTTATGGCATTATTGTGTATATAGCTACCATTGCATAAATTACCAATACCAAGAGATCAATATTTTGATTATTATTATTTATAAGATTTGCCAAAAGACCAGGTAAATGGTAGCAATGTATACTTTTAATATTATCATGTTAGGTGTAGCCTTTAAATATATATTTATAGAACACAATTTTTATAGGATCTGATAAATTGATTTGAACACTAAATAATCAGAGAAGTACTCGGAATGGATTTATTCATTGAATTTATATATTTAAGATTTAATATTTATACATAAAACAATTGTAGACACTATATACACTTCACATGATTTTATACCGATGAGTTTATTTTATTTTATTTACATATTAACACAATATTATATAATATTATTACAATATTATATAATAATATTATAATATTATTATATTATATTGAATGTGGCTTCTGATGCTAATTTGCATGTAAGCAGCCTTACACATATTTTCTTGATTAAACACGCATCAGAGAGCCTATTTAAATAGCATGTCACATGTCTCACCTTTGACTCTGATGAAGTGCTGACACTAAGGGCACGAAACGCATTAGTTTGACCAATTTCCCACTGCCTATGCTGTCACATACTATGTAAGTGAATAAAGCCGTTTTTCAAAGCAATATGTAGCGACTCTGTTGGATGAGTCGGCCAACGATATACTACTGGTTACATGGATTGATGCAAGCTCCGGTTTTCAAGCTGCCGGGCCAGCAGGAATACGCAGTTTTCTAGGAGCACTGGCCCAGGGTGTCAGGTAAGTAAATAGCTATCTTTTGGCACCCCAAGTGTAAATGATTTTCATTCTCCTTTAAATTATTTTTTTAGCAGACTTAAGGTATTAAGCATTCTGGATAACAGGTTCCATACCTGTAAAGTAATTTGTATAAATATACCTGTTAAAACCCAGTGAATGCTGGTACCAAGGCTACATACAATGACCTGTGTGGTTGGTATCCCCCCCCTTTGAGTTGGGGTGTTATGCTACACAAGTGAAATTCTGAAGGACATTGCTGACAAATAAATCTACCAATTTGGCCTTATTTCCAAGTGCTTCATCATATGTACCCATAGTAAATAAGCCATTTGTTTAATCAAATTGAAAAAATGTACTTCTGTAAATGAACACTGGATGTCAGTATGAAGTAAAATAACAGCCGTGCATTCAGTTTTGCAGAAAATACTTTAAACTTTTGTGACAGACAGAAACCGCATTGCACATTTTTAATAAAGAATTAAAAATACTCCAAAACTAACATGCAAAAGGGGACCCTGCTATTTTATAAATTAAACGGGTGGTGAACATATAATAGCCCTTAATGAATTGTCATATTGTTTGTTTTGGTTACTACTTTTCATGCTGATATTTACATTATTCATCAGAGAGCTAGATCTATTGTTGGACAAACCTCTTTGTAACAGTTATGAAATCAGCCCTAGCTACACTAACTTCCCCATAATAATTTAACACTTGTTTCCGCTAGCACATTGGACCACTTTTCATTAAGGTGCTATATAGATTGTACACTTTTATCCTAGTGAACCACTTAAATTATGTGCAAAAAGAATTAAGGGAAGGACAAGGAAGGGAAGGACTGTTTGTCAGAAGGTAGAGCACTCAACTTTAAGATTTATGAATTGACATTTCAAAATAATGGGCTGATTTAAAGCAGACCTGCCACCCAGACATAAAAATATCTTGGTTAATTGTTTTGTTATAAAGTGGGGCATATTGATTGAAAAAAGTCATCATAATATTTCAGTACTAGATATTTCCTTATCTCTTGACCCACAAAATATATGTCCTGTGGACTAGAATAAAACAAACAAAAACAACAAATTACATTTACATTACGTTACATAGCCTTTGATATTATGTCTGTCCAAAAAATCATCCAAGCCATTCTTAAAGGCATTAACTGAATCAGCCATCACAACATCACCCGGCAGTGCATTCCACAACCTCACTGTCCTGACTGTGAAGAACCCCCTACGTTGCTTCAAATTAAAGTTCTTTTCTTCTAGTCTAAAGGGGTGGCCTCTGGTACGATCCACTTTATGGGTAAAAAGGTCCCCTGCCATTTGTCTATAATGTCCTCTAATGTACTTGTAAAGTGTAATCATGTCCCCTCGCAAGCGCCTTTTTTCCAGAGAAAACAACCCCAACCTTGACAGTCTACCCTCATAATTTAAGTCTTCCTTCCCTCTAACCAATTTAGTTGCACGTCTCTGCACTCTCTCCAGCTCATTTATATCCCTCTTAAGGACTGGAGTCCAAAACTGAACTGCATACTCCAGATGAGTCCTTACCAGGGACCTATAAAGAGGCATAATTATGTTTTCATCCCTTGAGTTAATGCCCTTTTTTATGCAAGACAGAACTTTATTTGCTTTAGTAGCCACAGAATGACACTGCCCAGAATTAGACAACGTGTTATGAGATCCTTCTCATTTAAGGAAACTCCCAACACACTGCCATTTAGTGTATAACTTGCATTTATATTATTTTTGCCAAAGTGCATAACCTTGCATTTATCAACGTTGAACCTCATTTTCCAGTTTGCTGCCCAGTTTTCCAGTTTAGACAGATCACTTTGCAAAGTGGCAGCATCCTGCATGGAACCTATAGTTCTGTACAATTTAGTATCATCTGCAAAAATAGAAACAGTACTTTCAATGCCCACCTCCAGGTCATTAATAAACAAGTTGAAAAGCAAGGGACCTAGTACAGAGCCCTGCGGTACTCCACTAATAACACTGGTCCAATTAGAAAATGTTCCATTTACCACCACTCTTTGTAGTCTATCTTTTAGCCAGTTCTCTATCCAGGTACAAATACTATGTTCCAGGCCAACATTCCTTAATTTAACCAGTAACCTTTTGTGTGGCACTGTATCAAATGCTTTAGCAAAGTCTAAGTAAATCACATCCACTGCCATCCCAGAATCGAGGTCTCTACTTACATTCTCGTAAAAAGAAATTAAGTTAGTCTGGCAAGATCTATTACGCATAAAACCATGCTGGCACAAACTCATAGTATTATGATTTGCTATGAAGTCCAGTATCTTATCCTTTATTAACCCTTCGAAAAGCTTTCCTAATACTGACGTCAGACTAACTGGCCTATAGTTTTGAGGCTGAGAACGGGATCCTTTTTTGAATAGAGGCACCACATTAGCAATTCGCCAGTCTCTCGGCACAATGCCAGATCTCAATGAATCCTGAAAAATTAAGTAAAGAGGTTTGGCAATCACAGAGCTAAGCTCGCTAATTACCCTGGGATGAATACCATCTGGCCCTGGACCTTTGTTAATCTTAACATGTTCAAGTCTCTTTTGAATTTCTTCATGTGTGAACCATGCATCATTAGTTGTATTACTAGAATTGGGAGTGTTAAGAAGGAAACCTTCACTTACTGGTTCTTCATTTGTGTACACAGATGAAAAATACGAGTTCAGAATCTGCGCTTTTATTTTGTTTTCATCAACCAGCTGACCACCCTCTGATAGTAAGGGTCCCACCCCTTCCTGCTTCATTTTTTTACTATTGACATATTTAAAAAATAATTTTGGATTTTTTTTACTGCTTGCTGCAATATCCTTTTCTATAGCAATTTTAGCTTGCCTTATAGCTTCTTTGCATGATTTATTGGCCTCCTTGTACCTTATAAATGTTTCGGCTGTACCAGCTAACGTGAAAGCTTTAAAAGCACGTCTTTTCTTACCCACCTCAACACCAATGCTTCTATTGAACCAAAAAGGTTTTGCTTTGCAACGACGTTCCTTGCTTACAAGTGAAATATACTGACAAGTATATTTATTAAGCAGCATTTTAAAGACTTCCCATTTTTGTTCTGTGTTTAACCCTGTGAAAAGCATTTCCCACTTAATATGTTGCAGAGATGCCCTTATACTGTCAAAGTTTGCACGTCTGAAATTTAGTGTTTTAGTTACTCCCTTATAGAATTGCTTCTGCAACAGAATCTCAAAGGAGACCATGTTATGATCACTATTCCCTAAATGCTCACCCACACAAATGTTAGAGATGAGTTCAGTATTGTTAGTTATTACAAGGTCCAAAAGAGAGTTATTCCTAGTAGGTTCTTGAACGAGCTGGAATAAAAAGTTGTCATTCAGCATATTTACAAACCTACTAGCTTTTTCTGTCTTAGCAACCCCATTACCCCAGTCAATGTCTGGATAATTGAAGTCACCCATAGCAACAACTTGACCCAGCTGTGAAGCCGCTTGTATCTGCAAGAGTAGCTCGGCTTCATACTCGACACTTATACGAGGTGGTTTATAGCATACACCAATGATAATTCTTTTTGATACCTTTTGCCCAGTCGAAATCTCTACCCAGAGTGATTCTACACCCTCACCAGTGCCAGCTATTTTTATTTCTTTAGCGCATGGCTTTAATTCAGGCTTTACATACAAACACACTCCTCCACCCTTTTTAATCCCTCTATCCCTCCTAAAAAGGGTGTAACCATTTAAATTCACAATCCAGTCACATGTTTCATCCCACCAGGTCTCAGTGATACCAATTATATCATAATTTTTAGAGCATGCAATTAATTCTAGGTCTCCCATTTTACCTGACAAACTCCGTGCATTTGCCAGCATACAGCGGTGGTTATTACTTTTACTTTTGAAATGTGCATTACTTGGTAAAGAATTATACGTTAAGTTAGTATTATTCTGTTTTCCTTGTAACAGAGGGACCTCCTTAGCTGGTAAACTGTATGCCCCCCTCACTCCTCCCCCATGACCCCTTACTAACCCCACTGCCCCGTCTACACTAGCTTCCCCATAATCCTTTCTCTCACCCACCCCCCCCTTGCCTAGTTTAAACACTCCTCCAACCTCTTAGCCATTCTTTCCCCTAGCACCGCGGACCCCCTTCCATTGAGGTGCAAACCGTCACGGCTGTATAAGTTGTACCCCAACGAAAAGTCAGCCCAGTGCTCTATGAACCCAAACCCTTCCTTCCTGCACCAAGACTTTAGCCACGCATTAAGCTCCCTAAGCTCCCGCTGTTTTCCTAAACTTGCACGTGGCACAGGCAAAATTTCAGAAAAGATTACATTGGAAGACCTTTCCTTGATCTTAGAGCCTAGATCCCTGAAATCATTCTTTAAGGTCTTCCATCTACCATTTATTTTGTCATTAGTACCGATATGATGTGGTGTTCGTTTGCTTTTCTAGACAGTTCAACAAGTAAAGCACAAAGGCCAGTTAGGGGGAGATTTCTGTTGTTGCTGAAACTATTGATGGATGACTGGTTTAATCTTTTTAACCTTTTTATGAGCTAACAGGGACATTGGGGCAAATTCACTAAGTGCCGAAGCGCCTAACGATAGCGTGAATTCGCCAGCGTTGGGTATTTCCGTTACTTCGCTGATTCACTAACGGACGCTGGCGTAACTTCGCTAGTGTTACTTCCCACCCTTACGCCTGGCGAATTTGCGCAATGGACGTAACTACGCAAATTCACTAACGCGCGCATTGTATGGAAATATAATGTTCTTATATTTCTTGAAGGTGGTGTGATAATTCTTGTCAGATATGTTATTAAATACACTAAGCATGCGTGCGAAATAAGTAAATCTCAATCATATTTTTCATCCGGATAAATTGTCAGTAGGTACATATAAATCAAAAATCATAATACAAAAAAAGTTAGCATTTTTTCCAATAAGAACTTGTATTACATTTCCCAAAAGAGAGTTGAATGAGATTGTATGGAATATTGTGGTAATTCACTCTAAAAGCACGTAGAAACATTGCTAAAACATTTAATTTCAAATTTCCCTTTTTTAGAGAATTATTATTATACACAAAGAAGAAACAATCTGATTCATCTTTAGGGGAGTTTAAATTATTTTACACTGCTTTGGCAGATTGTTATGTCATATGATTGGCTAGGACAAATTTTATGTTTTAGTTGGGCAGAAGAAAATGAGATGCTTTATTCAAAATTTAGGGCTTTGACAGACAAAGAGATTAGTCCTTTTGTGAATAACCTCCTCTAGAGGGTGGAGCTGCTCAGAAGAGAATTTAAAGATTTACAGCTTGCATTATGATTTATGTATATCAACGTATTAACTTAATTTGTGTGAGGTTTCAGTACAGCTCAAGTATTAATTTTTTAGAGAATCTTGCAGCTAATGCAGGAGGTGTCATACAGTATATAGTAAGGTATGGGACCTGTTATCCAGAACGCTCGGGACCTTGGGTTTTCTTGAAAATGGATCTTTCCATAGTTTGGATCTTCATACTTTGGGGTATAATTAGTGAAGTTAGAGATCACAGAGGCCACTAATGTGAAATTCCGCCACTCTCCAAGCATTTCTATGGGATTTTTACAGGCATATTTACATATAAGGGTGAACTTTCACTTTTACTCATTGATAAATACTCTTTTAAAAATCCCATATAAATGAATGGAAAGTGGTGGAATATCACACTAGTGGACTCTAACTTCACTCTTTGATAAATATATCCCTTTCAGTCAACATTAAATAAACCCAATAGGCTGGTTCTTCTTCCAATAAAGATTAACTATACCTTAGTTGAAGTCAAGTACAAGGTACAGTCTATGGAAGATGACTTTTCTGTAATTTGGAGCTTTCTGGATAATGGATCCCATTTCTGTATGACTAATGACACAACAGTTTCAGCCTTAATGTGGCCATACAGTAGATGTTAAGATTTTTCTCTCCCTAATGACCAATTTTAGTGCAATCCAACAAATCTGTCAAATTATTGTGAGGCTAGTGGGCACTGAACAATTGGGCATCTGACGATTTTCTGTCCATCAATCAGAACGTTGTTCAATCAGGTTAGAGAATTTTCATAGGTCACAGTGAAATGTATCTATTGTCCAATTGTTTGCAGGGCCAAGCAGGCAGCTACCCACAGTTTTCCTGGCTTCTGCTAGACGATATTGCTTTAAATAGTCTTTTTAGTTAATGGATAAATCGTACATTTTAACAATTGTTTCAGGATAAGCTTGGTCTTAAGCAAACAAAAAGATCTTTTAAAAATCTTAACATCTATGGTTAGCTCTACAGAATCCAAAATGAGTGCTAGGCCAACATTGGTGTTTTAAACTAAGGAAGCAATTGTCAACGTTCACATTTGTGCCACAATTTGAATTGTTTTGTGCTAAAACTCCGGAATTTAAATTGTGCTTTCAAAGTTGAATGTATGATGTCTAGTAAGCGCAAACATTTAGAAAAATGTTAATGTAAAACTATAGCATCTAAAAGCTGCAGAGATCATGTAAAAGTGAATGGGAGCAGTCTATGGCAAATTTAAAGGGTTTTTCAATGCAAATTTCTAGTGTTTAGACCCAATGAAAAAGTACAAATTTTCCCAATTTTATTTAAATTTTTATATTTGTACTTGCAAAAAATAAGTAAACATTCATATTTTTTTTTAATTTAGAGTTTATTTGAAGCAGAAAAAAAATAAGTTAAATTTTGATAAATAGGCCCTTAAGAGTTAGTGTAAAGGCAAATAGGGCTTATTTGTAGGGATGGGCGAATTTATTCGCCTTGTTTCTCCGAAAAAATGACGCCCATAGACTTGTATGGCGTTGTGCGTCAAAATAAAAAAAGATGCGCGTCAAAACAATTTCGCAGTGCAACAACATTTTTTTGACGCCCATAGACTTTAATGGGCGTCGGCGACATTTCGCCGGTGGCGAATTTTTGGCGAAACGAAACGGGACAAATTCGCCCATCCCTGCTTATTTGCTAACATTTTTCTTAGGTGCATCAACAATTATTATTCAACCTGCAGTTGCCAGATCAAGACCTATTGTTGGTTGCTATGGTGCAAATACGTCTAGCATAAATTAACCCCATGAAAGGAAAGTAGCAAGAGAAACTCCATAGGATAGAAAATGGCACAATTTGACAGGGTGGGGGGGGTCTGTAGGGGTGTAAAGGAAAAGGTTTTCTATTCCACTAGAATGGTATTTGCAACATAAAATTGTTGTACAATGAACTGTTCAAAGCAGACTTACTTACCCCTTAAATAATAGAAATCACCAAGTTTGCCCATGAGCAGTTTCCCATAGCAACAAACAAAATGTATGATGTTACACTGGTGACCACTGAATGCTTTTATTACATTCCACCATAAGGGTCTATTTTATCCACACAAACTGCAGCCTTACAATTTCAATATTCTGTAACAACTGGATTTAATACCTTACAATAATTTATTTGGTCTTGCTGCATGCACCTGCATCTGTATATGAAAAGCTAAGATATTTTAATTTGAAAAGAAATTAATTGAACAAATAGTCACCATTTGGAAGACCATCATTTAAATAATAAATTTTGTCTGAGACATATGCATAGTGCAGACATCTTACTTTAAAAAGAGAAACTCATTAAGAATTGTAGTTCATTGTTGTCATGTGAAAACACCTGCCTATAGGACTCTAAGCCATCTGACTATGATCTGATGTCATTATGCCAAGCAACAAGAGTGGCCTGGCATTTTTGTATAACCACTCAGAATGTTAATGCCAAGTGAAATGTTCACATAGAATTTTCCTAATGTGACACTTATAATATTTTTCTTAGATAAGGGCAGTGACAGACTCAGCAGGAGTTGCCCTTTTTTTTATTACCCATTACTCTTAAACAGTTGAGATTAGTATTAGTAATGCCTTTTAGGTAGAATGAAGTATTTTGTTATTACAGACTGGTAGAAAAACACGTCACTCAGATCAATCATCCTTAAGAAATTGTCACCGAGCATAAGATCAAGGTTACCTTCAAAGTTAATAACTGTACAGAAAATAAAGTTAAGAGAAAGCAGAAAAGATAGATAATTGCTGTTGTGCTACAGTATATATTATATTTAACTATTACTTTATCTAAAACATATATATAATATAGCAGGCTATGGTTCTTTAGAATAAAGGAAGGTTTTTAATTCAGAACTGTGATTAAGGGAGTGAAGCTGACCATAAACAGGCTGATCAAAGCTCCCAACTTGGCTCCTCCAGACCAATTTAGCATCTTATTGTCCCATGTATGGTGTCTGCAGATCTGCCTGCTTGTGATGGGCGAATTTGGGGTGTTTCGCTTCACCGAAAAGTGTGCGAATTTCCTGCAAAACAGCAGAAAAATTTGTGAAACGGTGCTGGCTTCTGTGTTTTTTACGAAGGCGAATTTTCGCTGCAGTTTTGCGAATTTATTCACAGGCGGCGAATCGCGGGAATTTGCTGCGATTTCACGCCTGCCGAATAAATTCGCCAATCACTACTGCCTGCCCAACCAATATCTAACAAGAAATTAGCAAGATATTAATTAAACAGGTTAGAAAATCTTGTCAAGCATTTGCATTTGACAGTTAATGTATTCATCCCCTAAAAGATCATCACAGGTCCCCTTTATAATCCAATAGTTGGACTGGGTACAACTACAGTTAACTATAAAAATGATAGCATCATTCATTAAAGTTACTTGCATGCAAATCTGCATTTGCACATTTTGGTGCTTAGGGTCAATGCACTCCTTCAGTCTGGATAAATCACCTGCGACTTTGACTTCGACTTCAAATCGAAGGATTTGAACTAAAAATCGTTTGACTATTCGACCATTCGATAGTGGAAGTACTGTCTTTTTAAGAAAAAACTTCGACACCCTAGTTCGCCATCTAAGGTCCCCATAGGCTTTCCTAAGTATTTTTGATCGCAGGATATTCCTTCGATCGTTGGATTTAAATCGTTCGATTCAAAGGATTTAATCGTTCGATCGAAGGACTGTTCCTTTGATCATTCTATCGATATTTTTCAGTTTAAGGGGAGGGCTATTTAACCACCTAGCTTAGTGCTGTTTAGTGGACAGAAGGGTTTTTTATTCAAATATTTGATCGGCCATAGTAATAATAGAGAAATATGTGTTCTGGATGAAAATGAATCAACAGATAATGTATATCATAATAAATGGTCTATTAAAGAATCTTATTGGCATATACATGGTATAAGTAAATATTTACATTTTACAGCTTACCTTGAGCCACCATTTTGTGATATTCTGTGCTCACTCACAGATCACCTGACAGGAAATATGTAACAGGAAGAAGAGAGAAAAGACACAACTCTGCCTATTCATTGGCTGAAGTAACCTAGCATATATAAGTGTCCTTGGCATATGTTTTAGCACAGTGCTTCAGAGAAGTAGGAGAAACAGACTTTAGTATTTAAAATGTGATATACTGTATTTGTAGAGACATGTGATGTTCAAGGGTGTAATTTACCTTTAATATTAATTGGGTTTTCATTTGGAAGGGTTGAACTTGATGGACGTTGTCTTTTTTTCAACCCGATTTACTGTAACTATGTAACTATGTAACTATGTAAATATGTGTGGTGTGAAGAATTTGCCGTCACTGCAAATCTTTGAATGCTTAATCACTTCCAATCATTGACTGCTTATCTGTTCAGCATCAGGAGTTCAGTCGGCCTCTAGCAAGAGCAATTCTTGGAGCAATTCTTTTGATTTAAATGGACACTATGCCCAAATGTAAAGTTCTCCCAATGGTGCCCCATTTTTTAATTTGATTAAAAAAGTATGCATGAAAAACTATTATGAAACAAAAAATCTACCAAGGTAGAACCAGAAGAAAAAACACAGCCCTGTTCCAATGAAACAGAGGGTAACAAGGCCCCAACCAATTGCATAATGGAGAAAAAGAGAAAAAAGAAAGCCTCTTTTTGCAAAGCAGAGCAAGAGAAATTCCACTACGTTCAAAAAGGAAGAAAAAACAAAGTGAACCTGATACCATTCCCTGCAAAAAGGAGGAAGATTAAAGCAAACCCCCTATCTACTAAAAGGAAGAAAATGGGTCAAGGAAAGACAGGAAAAATAAGAAATGCATTATAGGGAGAAATAAAAAAAAACACAAGCCTAATTCATGGCCTCGAGAAAAGCTTTTACTTACTACATAAACGAGGAAAAGAGAAACAAGGCAGAAAAGGGGAACAGAATCTAGAACCTGACTCTACTCCCTGCATTCACTACCCACTTAAATGATAGAAGAGCTAAATGAAGGTATGAAATGTGGAAAAACAGACTATCCAGAGCTCAAGAAAAAAAAAAATCACAAAAGTTAAGGTATGCATGCAGATTATGCTTCAGATTATAATTCTAATAATTCTTATGAATCTGTAAAATTTACAGGTCAGCTCTTTAAATTAAAAGGAATTTATGACTGGACCCCTAAACTCAAAGGAACACAGCACCATAAATAATACAATATAATGGAAATGTCTGGATGATAGAATCGTTAATGCTGCACAGTCTTTAAAAATGCAGTTTGATACAGAGAAGGTTCAGACCTGCATCCTTTCTCAACATGGATTTTATCCATTTACTGGACCATCTGTACAGATTTATTATGACAGCATAGAGAAACATTGGTTGACAAGCTGCTTCAAACAGATCATGTGGAGATTGTAGACAGAGCTGAGATAAAACACCATTGCACAACACTACGGGGGAAATTTCTCACTATTTTCTTCAAACCACTTCGACCAAACACCTGTGCACATTTTTGTCATATTTTTCAATAAATGTACTCAAAAGAATCTGGTGTGTGAAAAGACTCGATAAAGTCGTAACAAATTTTTTTTTGATTTTTGTACGAAACCCAGTGCAGATATCATGATAACTGTAAACGGGACATCTACCACTGACTTCTACGTGACCTTGGCAGGTTTAAGATGGAGTACATTTTTATTTGGACTTTTAGCAACCTCTGGGTTTAATAAATCCTAAAAAAAATTGAGTTTGTTTTCCTATGAAAAAAGGGTGCTTTCCCCTTTAAAACTCTGACCAGATAAATTTGGACTTTAGCAAATAACCCCCTAAGAGAACAAATGTACTAGTGTATGATCCTGGAAATACTTGACGTCTATCAACAAGCAAATTTTGAGTTCTTGTCTGGAAACCCCATCTGCCAATATGATCACAAAAAAATTAGAAAATTTGCTGTTTTGAGAGTAGGAAGATTACAGTATTCCCCAAAATATCAGATACCTGTGTCATTACAGAAGTGACAGGCCAGCCTGTCACAGATATGAATAATTACTTGATCCCTGAACTTATCTTTAAGTGGCAGGATAAAAATCCTCTTGCATTGTAATGCATGGCTGCTTGACAATTATCATCTGTATAGATTCATCAGCATGATAAACTATGGTTGACAAGCTGCTCTCAAACTCATCACTTTAAGATTGTAGACATTGTAAAATATGTATTTTTCACCATATTCTTCTCCAGCGCAGATGACAAACATCTAAAGTTCCCTCTCCTATGGCATTGGGAATAAATATGCACTGAGTAGAAGCCCAAAGTTAAGAACCCAGGACAAATTTACAATGTCCTTTCTCAAGTTAATATTTGTTTCAAATATCTCTGTTTCTTTAATGTCCAATAGAGGAAATGATAATCATAAGGATAAGCATGGTACTGATAGATATAGGTTATAAAACAAAACATTTTATGTGCCAATATTTCATGAAAATATCTTTCTCTATATCCAATTCAAGTCGCCGCATCTCATCTATACGTCCTTTTATAGAAAGCTTTTTTTTTAATGGTTTACTAAAATCTTGTACATTAGTAAACTTGCACTAGTTTTATATGATTGCACTATGCTAACTCCTTCCTGTTGCAGGAGTGGCATTGGCAAATTTGTTAGAAGATCTTGCTGCTATAAGCCCAGCTCCATAAGGTGGTCAGTGATATGAATAGGTTACAGTAGTTCTGCGCTGTAAAATGTTGGTGTACATTTCTGGAATAAACCAAAATACCAAGATACCATAAATATAACCATTTTTAAGTTTCTAAATTTTTAATTGATTCTATTTGCTTATGTCGGAAAAAGAATAACACAGCTTGATAACTAGTATGTTCAAACACCACTTTTAAAGGGGCTCACCTTTGATATTAACTTTTAGGGGCAGATTTACTAAGGGTCGAATTGAAAAAATTTGAATATCGTATTCGAAGTTCTTTCAACAAATTTGGCAATCCTGCGATCGAATAAAAATCATTGATATTAACTTTTAGGGGCAGATTTACTAAGGGTCGAATTTCGAAGTACAAAAAACTTCGAAATTCGACCATCGAATTAAAAAACTTAGTTTTGAATATCGAATTTGAAATTTTTTCAACAAATTTGGCAATCCTGAGATCGAATAAAAAGGATTTCAGCGATCGATCGAACGATTTTTATACGATATGTAAAGACTTAGAAAATGGTTGTAGAAGGTCCCCATAGGCTAACATAGCACTTTGGCAGGTTTAAGTATTGAAGTCAAAGTTTTTTTAAAGAGTCAAAGTCAAAGTAATTTCAAACTCATAGTATCCTATTTGATGGTCGAGGTATCCAAAAAATTACTTCAAATTTTTTTACTTAGAAAATTCCCTCAAATTCACTTAGAGCCCAGATGCATCAGCCCTGGTGGGCCCGGGCCCCCCCAGTCCGACCCTGTCTGGTTCCACCACAAGTATGTGATACTGTCAACGAGCAAGGGCAACTGCATTATTAAACCGCTCATATTTCAAGAACTATATGGAAAAAATGGATTCATTAAACACCCACATATGTTTATAACTACTGTAAATAGATTGTAATATACTTACAGATTTAGTACAAGAGTCTTCTTGCATTTAACATAAATATTAATCTTTATTGACTCTATGCTTTAAATAGCAATACATTTCATTATAAACACAAAATCAATCAGGGTGCATGATAGAAATGTAAAATTGCTTGGTGCATAGATCATGCTTACTGTCAGAAATACCGTATAGCTAGAAACTGGTATCACAATATGTTACATGTAACAGTAGAGGACGTAGGAAACATACAAAATTATTATAAACAATACCAAAACCACTGAAAACAGTCGATCATACAAATAGAAAGTAAGACATTAGTAGACACTTAGGTTTTTTATTTTCTTTCTTTCTTTTTTTGTTTAAATCAATATTGTTTTTAAAATTGAAATTCTGCCCGCTTTAGTAGGGTGGAGTTAATGGGTCTCTGATTATCTGATGATAATAGGTTTCTGATAATTAACCCTATTTTGTGATGTCTTTATCACTGTGGATGTAAGACTTCATAAACAACTGCAGAAATATACAAAAAAATGACAAATGGCTACATTGGAACAAATTTTCATATGAAATAGAATCTCCTACAGGATGTAATTTGTGCTGATTATTCATGCTTCAGGATCATAATCTTGATACTCCTCCTGCAAAAATTCAACACAAAGAGGCAAGTGTTAGGCATTTGACAGAGAAACAATTGTGTGGAAAAATTATATTAATTAATTGGAACTCTGAACTATATCTGGAAACAAGACTGTACTTACCAAAGGCCAAACTGGCACACATGCATCATTCTACTTTATCATTCTCATGGAGTGCCTTACTTCCAAAATCATACATTAATAGCACCATTTAAAAGCTCTTCACAAAGGTGCTTGCTATAAACACCCTTGCAACATGAACCTTGTGCCAATACATCGGCTTGCTTGAATTGCATGCACAATGAATTACATGCAAGATTTAAATGCAAAAGGGAACTCTGCCCTGAGGATCAGTATTATTTGCTTTTTATACAACATTAACTTATTAGACACTTATCTTGGAGCCATATTTTAGATTTTATTGGTATGCATGAATGCTCCAGTTTTCAATGCATTCTTTCAAGATGCAAAAATGCAGATTAGTGCACAGTGTATATCGTCTATATTTTTTCTTCCTCGTTCTTTTTAAATAGTTAGCCTATGAAAATAACAATGTTTTCCTTTGAACCACTTTCCACTAGAAGGTAAATAATATTTTCTAAACATTTCATAACTTATATTAGCCACAGTATGACAGCTAGCGAAACAAATATCAAATTATATAAAGTTGCTTTATAAGGTATTGGTTGTTAAAACATCTGGCAGGTGCAAAAGTGTGGGTGACATATATAACATGGGTCATGCTCCTTTTCTGATGTGGGTTATGTTATAAAATGTGCAAAGTTTGCTACAGGTCTAGTCACTTATGACAACCAATCAGCAGGTGGCCAGACAATTCATTGGTTGGTAGGTGTTACAACACAAAATATGTGCCTTTTATTACAGATAGGGATATTTTACACAATGCTATCTATTTGCCTTCACTCCAAAGATTGCTCAGTTCTGAATCAAGCCCCATGAATGTCTGCAGTGTGAAAGTAGACTTATATGGAAGTTCTACATTGAAGGGATAGAAATGTATGTTTGTCAGTGTGAGCTACGGAGTACCTGATGGAGTTTGATGTTATTAAACTAGAATAATGTAGTCATGGTCCAAGTGCAAGCAGCAAACCTTCTTTAATCTGCAAGTGGTGTTAGGTTAACCCAATGTAGGGCTTTATAAAAATGCATTGCATAAAACAGCTTATATGTAAAACACTGCTTAATGAAAATAAACAATTTTCATAAAAATATACTTTTTTAGTAGTATGTGCCAATGAGTAATCGTAAATAGATAACTAAGGGCCGCCTCCTGGGATCCTACGACTCACAGTGCACACAAACATACATGTTGGATCACATGAGCCAATTAAAGGACAAAGTTCTTTCTTTTGCTTTGACACTTCTTTCTGTTAAGTGGCATAGCAGCCTATGACTAAAAAATACAGCAATGGTTGGCCAGGCCTAAAGTTACCCTATAAAGATCTTTAGGCAGACTGAGAATTTAATTTAATTTTATAGATAAAGGAGATGTTTGCCCCTATATAAGATTATGGGGCATAGTTATTATGCTGTGTAAAAAACTGCGGGATAATACACCACACATCTCCAGGGTTTGCTGTGTAAAAAACGGCATTCATTTTTTGTGCATTTTACTTATAGTGACTTCCCTGGAAGCAATGTAAAATAACAGCGTCAAATCTGCCATTCATATGGCATAAAATTATCTACACTATGATAAATTTGCCATTCATTTTTCACAGCTTTGTACGCAGTTTTTTTGGCAAATTTCATTTTACACAGCATAATAAATATGCCTCTTAATAATGTATAGCAATTTGTATAACACCATTTCGAACAGTTATAAAAATCCTAGACAATATCATGCCAGAGACAGAAAATATATTTTCAGCTGTAAATTGATGCAAATGTGCAATGTACTGCCTTAGAAATTGTTATTGCTGGAACATTAGATCATTTCTACATGAGATAGAATATAAAATATAGTGTTGATAATATGAGCCTTATATTAATCATTTGCTAGAATCCACAAAGGACATTCTCCTTGATTGCTAACTTAGATATGGAAAATGTTATGTTTTAGTATCACTGCCTTTTAGTGATGGGCGAATTTGCGACGTTTCGCTGAAAAATTCGCGAATTTTGCGCGAAATTCATAAAACGGCGAAAAATTTGCGAAACAGCACCAGCGCCCGTTTTTGACGCCGGCGCCCGTTTTTGGCGAATTTTCGTGGGCGTTTCGCTAATTTATTTGCTGATGGCGAATCGCGCAAATTCACTGCGAATTCGCGCCTGGCGAATAAATTCGGCCATCACTACTGCCTTTTTTTTTTCCAGCTATGTAGCTGATGTACTGCCATAAGACATACTTCTTAATAAGCATATTTTGTATATTAATGTGTAAAAGAACTACTTTTATACGCATGCAAATAAAATATGTCAGCATTTTGAATTGGGTTGTGCACATCAGATTGTTATTATAGACATTGTAGCATCTCTGAAATACAAAATTACTGTTATGGGATTAATGAGCATTTGTTTAATTTTGAAAGCTCATTAAAGTACTAAACATTATTTAGAGCTCTTAAATATCAGTCCGTGCTTTGTAGATAACCACAGAAAACAAAACCAAAAACAGTATTTATAAAATATCCTATTTCGGGCAGCTTTTTTTTTTAATTAAAGGAGTGGTTCAGCTTTATGTCAACTTTTGGTATGTTATAGAATGGCTAAGCAACTTTTCAATTGGTCTTCCTGATTTATTTTTTATAGTTTTTGAATGATTGGCCTTCTACTTCTAACTCATTCCACCATTTAAATGGGGGTCAATGACCCCATCTAAAAAAAACATGTAAGGCTACAAATGTATTGTTGTTGCTACTTTTTAATATGCATCTATTTATTCAATACCTCTCCTATTCCTTTCTCTTATGAAAAGCAATGCATGGTCGGTAATTTTTACCAACGTAACCAGACTGATGAAATTGCTAACTGGAGAGCTGTTGAATAAGCAGCTAAATGACTCAAAAACCAAAAATAGTAAAAAATGAAAACCAGTTGCAAATTGTCTCAAAATATCTCTCAACATCATAGTGAGGGGCTGATTCACTAAGGGTCGAATATCGAGGGTTAATTAACCCTCGATATTCGACTAGGAATTAAAATCCTTCGACTTCGATATTCGAAGTCGAAGGATTTAGCGCAGATAGTTCGATCGAAGGATAATTCCTTCGATCGAACGATAAAATCCTTCGAACGATTCGAAGGATTTTAATCCAACAATCGAAGGAATATCCTTTGATCAAAAAAGCCTTCCTTCCCCACAGGCTAACATTGACTTCGGTAGCTTTTAGATGGCGAACTAGGGGGTCGAAGTTTTTTTTAAAGAGACAGTACTTCGACTATTGAATGGTCGAATAGTCGAACGATTTTTACTACGAATCCTTCGATTCAAAGTCGTAGTCGTAGTCGAAGGTCGAAGTAGCCGATTTGATGGTCGAAGTAGCCCAAAAATAACTTCGAAATTCGAAGTTTTTTTACTTCGAATCATTCACTCAAAGTTAGTGAATCAGCCCCTCTAGGTTAATTTAAAGGTGAACAACCCCTTTAAGGTTAACTGAGAGTTACAGTCTTATGATAATATGCATTTATGCAAGACATAAATGCATTTCCTGGTTAATCATAAGATATGTAATACTACCAGTGGTTTTTGATCAAACTGGTTTAAAAACATAGTTTTGTACTCATAAATTAAAATCAAGCTCCATTTAAGTAAGCCTGAGCACTTCTCATTGAATTGAATGAAGCTAAAAAGAGAGAAATAGCCACAAATTCCAATATTTACCAGTTTTAAAGTCTTTGGTTGCTTCATATCAAATCTAAGAGTATGTACAAAAATATTTCTAATAGTATAAAAGCACCATAATGTATATTTTAAATGATACTAGAAAATCTTTTTTCAATATTTAAATTATTTATTATTATTATTTAATTTAAATTATTTATTTAAATTATTTTAATAATCCTGGGACTATAATTTCAAGATATGCAATGTTTTACATGCAAACAATAAAAACTACATATCTTTTTCATGCAAGCATTGCTAATATAAGGATGGTTGCTCTTTTAATCAACACCCTTTGATTTTTTTTCAGCAAGTATTTTAACAGCATCATATTAAAACACAGAAAATGTTTTGGAAATTGAGTAAGGCGAGATAAATGAAAATTACCTCAGGCGGCATTTCATATGTCTCATTATCTGGATTTACCGGCATATTTTCTGAATTCTCCACTGTCCCTTCTGGGCCGAAGCCGCTTTCATTCTGCAATGAAATAACAATATACATTTTTTAAAATTTTGCACTGCCCTTTATAAGATATTATTGCATATTTTAAATTTAACATTTCTTCAAAAATAAAAAATAACTGCGTAGAGAAGATATAATTATAAATACAATAAAATATTGCATTCTTAATATAAAGGGGCAGATTTGTTAAAGTTTGAATGTTAAATTTGAATTCAAATTTTCAAATTTTTTGGTCAAACTTCACAAATTCGAATTTTAAACCACCAACTTGAATTTGAATGTGAGATTTATCACTTTTCGTCCCTGGAAACAGTTCTATTTCGAATATTCACCACCTAATACCTGCTGAGTTCATGTACAAGTCAAGGCAGAGGTCCATTGAACCATTTGAAGATGTGTATTGCCTTCCTAACATGCAAGTTTCTTTTCAGAGGAAAACTCAATTAGATTTGTATTTGATTTGAATTTTCGGGTCTTTCGTATTTGATTGAATATTAAACGTTTGAGGTTTTTTTTTAAATAACTTCCCATAACTTCGGAATACGATCTTTGATGAATCTGCCCCAAAGTATATTTTACGCAGCTGACCGAACAAACAAAGCAAAACACACCTTAACATCAAAATGTACACCTTTCTTTGCATTGCAGAAATATTTTTTAATAAATGCTATGGTATTGAACAAGAAGCTGCTTCCTTGTGACAACAATTCCATATTTCAAGGCAAGCCTCATAATAAAATTTGATTTTTAAATGATACAGATGATGGATGAGAACCATGCAGCACTCCAGCTGATGTGAAACCATAATTCCCATATTATTCAGCAGTGCCTGAATGATGATGCTTGGAACTGTGCTTTAATTTAGCAAAACAGATAAAGAGCACAGTGAGAACCCACTCTGTCTATTTGTATAGTTATCAGAGTCAAACTTTACAGCATTACCTGAAAACCAAAATATACTGTACCTTGAATTATGAAACCCAGGTAATGGCATACAGCCGCTCTTTTTTTTTATAGAAATTCAGCCCTGAAGTAAGAGTTCATAATACATAATTATGTGATAAGATTACAAGATAATTATAAAGAGTATCGATCTTTGTTCAAATATCTTATGAACCGGTATACTTTAAAAAATGCTCTTTGAATACCAACAGAGAAAATGCTGTGTATTGCTTCACTTCTGTAGAAGTTATACTATATATAGTTATACTATATGTGTATACATATATGTATTTTCTGCCACTGGACAATGTTTATTGTCCTGTAAGGTCCACACCAAGCTAACATACTCTAAAAATATGTAGAATACAATGGAGTTGAGAACTTAACTATTTACAAAGGTATCATAAATTATTTCAGGATTTAAACAAAAAACACAATATTGACAATATATATTCATGATGAGCAAATAGCTCAATTGCTTCACATACCTGCTAAATATGGCATCTGTTATCTGGAAACCTGTTATCCAGAAATTGGATATATTAGAGATATCTGAATTACATGAAGGCCATCTACCATAGACTCTATTTTAAGAATGATTGTAATTTTAATAATGATTTCTTTTCCCTGTAATAATAAAATAGTACCTTGCACTTGATGGCAACTAAACCACATGAATAATTGGTATTACACCCCTCCTATTGGGTTTATTCAATGTTTAAATTATTTTTAGCAGTCTTAAGGTATGGTGATCCAAATGAAAGACAGAGCCCTTATTTGAAAAACCCCAGTACCCATGCATTCCGGATGATAGTTCTTATACCAGTATATTGTAAGCCATTCCAGTTTTTTTTGTGTTACTTGTTTCTTAAACAGACTTAACATATACCAGACTTGAGGAGGTAGGAGGAATCATTGTTTTTTTTAACATATATAAATATATGGAATTCAAAACTACAATTTGATATATTCCTTGGTTAATTAGAATATGTAATTTTCCCTGTAATGTAATGATAGAGTGACAATCATAGCATTTCAAAAAGAATGTCAAAGAAACCATGTTTCAGATGGCTGTAGTTCCACTACTTCTCTCATATTGACCTTTATTCTAACAAATCATCCATTTGTGATATAAACATTTAAGTCATTGTACTAGTAAAACTAAAATATTTAGAAAGCTAAATCCAATTCTTCTTTCCAGAAAAGTGGACAATTTATTTTAATTTGGAATGGTTAACTTGGTGCACTTAAAATGCATAAAGGTTAGACAAATGGATGTCCATTGATTAAGTCCATGTACATTGACCCATATATCAAATAATCTTCCTTGATTTATGATAAATAATTACTTGCAGTCAAACTCCTATGTTCCTTCCTTTTTATATGTTGAACTAGAATGTATTTCTGCTTCTAACTATGGTCTGTTCCAGTTCATATAATTCACATCATCATCTGCCTCTATATCTTTTACCTATTTCACTTATGGTCAGAAACATGACTTACCTCTTCATCCTCTCTTTGTCCACTTTCACTCTCTCATTTCCTGATAAACAAGAGCACATAGCACCCATTCTGGAAACCCTTCCTTGATCTTGCTGAGCTTTATAATTTACTGTACTATGTCCCTTCTCTTGTCAAGGGTACTGTAGATTTTATACAAATGGACTATTCACATCCTCCTCCAAATTTTACATTCTGATTTCCACCCTCTACTGAATCAGCAAAATATTTTCTACTCTGCCAGGCTTAAATGTCATTGCTCAACCAACCTATTGTATAAATACTACCATTGCTCCACCATTATAAATGGTTTAAATATATTCAAATTATACAACAACCCAACATCTGCTGTACAAGCAGATAATTTGCTGTTAGTGTTTAAGTCTGGAATTATACCACTAACAGAAGACGACTTTAGCCTTGTGTTTACTGTATGTGTACATATAATTTTTATGCATGCATATGCAATGCTGTACATGTAAACAGTGTAATACATTATAGACAGGGGAACAAATATGACAATAGATAAAACATAGATAAAAAAACAAATATGCACAGTTGGGTAATAGCCCAAGAAATATATTGTTGCTCATGGTAAATCATGTTCCCAGCAATTGATAAAATGCCCCAAAAAATCTATTAATTGAAAAGCCTTACAATCATCTGTTGCATGTCCTTCTGCGTTTTGCACTAGTTTGCTGTTCACCTGGTACAAAACATACAATTGCAAGATTTTACATATAAGGGTCACATTTACTATTGGTTGAATATTAAGGGTTAATTAACCCTCGATATTTGACCCTCGAAGTAAAATCCTTCGACTTCGAATATTGAAGTTGAAGGATTTACCGCAAATGCTTCGATCAAACGATCAAAGGAAAAATCGATTCGAAGGATTTTCCTTCAATCAAAAAAAAGCTTAGAAAGCTTATGGGGACCTTCCCCATAGGCTAACATTGGTGCTCGGTAGGTTTTAGGTGGCGAAATAGGTAGTCCAAGTTTTTTTTTTAAAGAGACAGTACTTCGACTATCAAATGGTCGAATAGTCAAACGATTTTTAGTTTGAATCGTTCGATTCGAAGTCGTAGTCGAAGTAGACAATTCGATGGTCGAAGTAGCCAAAAAAAACTTCAAAATTCAAAGTATTTTTTATTCTAATCCTTCACACGAGCTTAGTAAATGTGCCCCTTAGTATTTATTGCTTGCACATAGCTCAATTTCCTACTGGGGACAAATGTCCCATGCACATTTACCCTTTCAAATATTACATTAGAATGAATTCCTAAATCATATGTTCTGTAATCTGTCAGTATGCCACTAGCAGCCCTCTCTCATTCTGTATAAAACTATAGGCTATTTCTTGAGGAAGGGGATAACATGATGAAGATGCCACATGTTGGAGTAAAATACTTAGGTGCTACTAGAATATTTATAAAAAAACACAAGTTTTTAAATACTAATTTAATACACGCACAGATTCACGGAGGTGGGTTCTGTTATCCAAAATACTTGAAATTTGCCATAAATGTATTATAAAGGATTTCATAATATAAACAAAAAAACAACATTGACAGTATATATTCATGATGAGCAAATAGCTCAACTGCTTCACATAGCATTTAAAATATGGTGTGTATGAATTCTATTCATTCCATTACAGCAATACAAAAACAGTATTTTTATTAAAATAGTCTGCAGTTGTAGATAAAGCTAAATATAATTATATCATATAATTGCACAGAAAAAGCAATTTTCTAAGAATGTTCTTTGCACATTTTAATTTATGTTAGCCACACATCTTTTGAAACTCCAATGGAATAGATCCCAAGAGCCATTAGGGAATCATGGACGTTCTGAAGTGTCAGGTTGTGCTGGGATTCTGGCTTGGTGTCTTGACCACTGGACCAGATGAGCAGCCTGCAGGGTTGCTCACTATATATTACCTGGCCTTTTCAGCCCCAGCCCAGCAGCAGCCTGACTGATTTGCAGTCAGCCAATCAGGGCTGACTCTGCCCTATTTAAGGCCAGCCCTCAAAATACTCCTTGCCTGACCATTGCAGTGTGGCATCGTCCCTAGCTAAGGGTTCCAGCTTTAGCCCTTTCCCCTTGATTCTACCTTGCACTGATCTGCCTTGTCTTTCCCTGCCTTGTATTGCCTTGCTTACCCTACCTAGTACCTTTGCCTGCCTTGACCTGACCCTGCCTTGCCTGTTCTTGATTCCTGCTTAGTGTTCCACCTAGTACCTTTCCCTGCATTGACCTTGACCTGACCCTGCCTTGCCTGTTCTGGATCCCTGCTTCCTGTTCTACCTGGTACCTTTTCCGTGCGTTGACCTTGAACCGACCTTGCCTTGCCTGTTCCTGATTCCTGTTCTGCCTTGTACCTAACCTGTCCAGTCCTCTCGCTATCCAGTCCTTCTAGTCCAGTCTCCTTATGCTCCAGTCTCTTTCTTCACTCTATCCCCCCTATACTATCCTTTCACTCTGTTTCTGATCTATGCCTGCACCATCCTGTCCCATCCTTTCAGTCTGCTTCTGATCTACGCCTGCACCTTCCTGTCCCATCCAGTCTGTTCCATTCCTGCTCCATCCAGTCTGTTCCTGTCCACAGGGCCGGAACTAGGGGTAGGCAGAGTAGCCAGGTGCCTAGTGTGCAAAGCTGGGAGGGTGCCAGGCACGTACCTCCTCTGTCGCTTACCCCAAGTCTGGTTCCCTTCTCTGCCTGCTTCTTCACGTTTTTTGCGCTTCTGCGCATGCGCGCAAACTTCATGCATGAGCACTATATCGCAAATGCGCTCATGTGCACGTGAGCAAAAATTTGCGCATGCTCACGCGGGCGTAAATACGCGCATGCACACACCAAACAGGCGCCGCGACTGCCCGGCCTGCCTAGGGCACCTGCCCAGCGTGGCCCAGCACTGCCTGTCCTGACTCTTCGCCCTCTTCATCCTGTCTAGTCCAGTCATGATCTTCACCCTCTCCGTCCTGTTCTACTCTGCACCTGTTCCAGTCTGACTCATCGCCCTCGTCAACCTTTTCCTGCCCTTTTCCTGTCTGTGTCCCGTGGGTTCAGCCAGCTCTTTCCTAAAGGACTTGCCTTCCTCATCAACATCCACAGTGCCTCCTGCCTAATCCTTGACATGAAGTGACAAGTAGAGATCTCAACTAGCAAGTTTTTCCTTCAACCTTTCAGCAATACTTCAATAATAAGGTTTTGTAATGCATAGGTATCTTTCCAAAGGTATCTTTCCAATGTTCTCTGAATAATGAAAAAGAACATCCTTAATTTATTTGGTTTATGGTAAGAACATCAATGGTGCAATAAGGTTAAGTACCATATTAAGAAATGTCAGATGTAGACACCTTAATGAACAACATTATTTGCATGAGATGCTTGGGCTGGATGTACAAATAATTGTAACCCCACTCATTAAACAACTTGTGAGCATCAGTAGGATATAGAAAATTACAAGATAAAATTAGAATAAATACAAACTGAGCCTCTGTCTTCTGTACTGCTGCTAATGTTCTGCTCAAAGCTGCAATACCCCCTCACTTGCTTAGATTTGCCTGGTCTGAAATAAACTGATCAGTCAGATTTGGCTATCCTTGTAAATGGTCAGCTTGCAGATGTAATCATTTTGTAAAACAAAAAGAATCTTTTTACATACCATAGTTGTCAGAGTGACACAGTAGAGAACAGCACATCTTTGATAAAAGTGAATGTAAATTAGTAAAAGAATAAAACCAACACACTGACTATAGAAAGTCATTCTCATTATTTTCACTTTACAAAAAAAATAGTGACTTTTTAAACCAAAGTTTGCTAAAATGCTTGAAAAACTCTTTATAATTTGGCCACAGACCATAAAACTATTTGTCATTTCAAAGAAAGCAATCACTTTAAGGAAAGAGGGGAACCTAAAAAAGATATACAGAGAAATACGTATGTGCCCTTGAAAAAGTAGGTTTAAAAAGAAATAACTAGAAATAACTAGAAAAATATCTAACAAAGGTATAAACCAATTTTATTCCTGTGATGGATAAAATCCAGCTCAAGAAATTTGTTTGAGGGGTAGGGCCAAAGTCATAAAGCAAAAACAACCTGTAAACAATAACTAGGTGCCAAGTTTTTAGGACACCAATTTATTGACTAAGCCCATAAAGTTGCTCACAACTTACATAACTGTATAATTAGGGGCTATATAAGTAGAGAGTATAAACCATGACAATCTCAAAACATTTTTGGCCACATTTGGTTGAACACACCCATACATACCACACCCATTTTAACAAAACATATACCACACATGCCAGTAAATTTACTACAGAATATGGATAACAAGCATATTAACCCCAGATAAGCTTGTATAATTACTGAATAAAATACTGTATATAATGAGCATTTTTAACCCAGATGTGCCTGGTTTAACATAGAAAATGGATAATCTGCATATTAAAGGGGTTGTTCACCTTTGAGTTAACTTGTAAGGGGTTATTTACCAAACTCTGAATGCAAAAATCATGAAAAATTTGTGATTTCTTAAAAACGGTTACATTTTGTGTTATGAAATCAAATTTTAGAGCACTGGATCTAACATACTTACTTACATGCATGTCTTTAAGAGGCATATGTTTCCAAAATTTCCATAAATACCACAAAAGTTGCAGAAGACACAATTATATAATTCAATGTTTTTTCAGATCAAATCACGTGTATACTTTATGTACAACCATTAATTATTAGTGATATCTCACTAAATTGCTGGTGGGGTGATCAAGCTGATCAATGACTTCATAGATCCAATGATGGCAACTATAAAAGTACTATAAAACATAAAGGTTTAGTAGTAACAATAAAGATAAAGTAGTGATTAGGAAAGAATGGTGGAGTCCTGCACTGGGTCCAATTTCTGAAACCGGGATCTGTCCTGAACCCTGTGACCCACACTCAGACCTTCCCCTACCAGATCTGACCCACAACTGCCTTATGCCAACCTGCTACCCAATGGCCACATGATATTGTAAGAGATGTTGCTGCGAAAATAAAGCAATTTTATAAAAAACATTACATTATCAGAAGCAATGTAAAATCTCTTATACTGAGACATGTGACCTAACCCATCTACTAGAATGCAAACATATTTGCATCCAGAGTCGGAGTGGGCCAGCGGGACACCAGGAGAAAACCCAGTAGCCCAGACCTCTGGCCCTGTCAAAAGAAGGTAAGTGCATACTCTCATGGGGGGGGGTGCTGAAGGGAGGTTGTGGCTGAGGCGGGGGTCTGTATGGGGATTTGTGGTGGAGGAATATGGCCCCTAAGATAGCAGCCCAGTGGGACCGGGCCCCCCAGTCAAACTCTGTCTTCATCTACAAGTGCAGTACCCACAACTTGCGAAATAGAGGTAACCTGTGGGAACTCAATCTGATGCAGGGAGGGTTATTATATAAATCAAGATGTTTTGGTGGATTTAATCAGTGGTAAATGATTATCAGTAGTGATGGGCAAATTAATTCGACAGGCACTAATTCGCGGCAAATAAATTGGTGAAACTGGGGAGAAAATTTACCAGTGAAAAAAACCCCCAACAAAATTGTCAGGTGTCAGAAAAGTCGCTTGTGTCCAAATTGTCGCATGTCAAAATTATTTTGACACCCATTGGTTTTAATGCGTTTCACAGATTTTTCGCTGTTTCACAAATTTTTCGGCGAAGAAAAACGGCACAGATTTGCCCATCACTTTTTATCAGTGTGGTAGATACCCAAAAGTGACATACTGAAATAATTATAATGATTCATTGAAATAACAGTTGTATATTTTCAGGGGACTATAAAAATACATAAAATCTTTGAAAATGTAAAATCAAGAAAATGTGTTAAAGCAAGTTTACCTTCAAGCACTCAAGTGTAGTGATGGGCGAATTTCGCCTGGTGCAAATTCACAGTGAATTTTTGCGTTTCACCACCAGCGAATAAATTAGTGAAATTGCAGCTACAATTAACGTATGCCCATTGACTTTAATCCCGCGTCAAATTGTCGATTGTTGCCGGCGACAAAATTTGAGTTTCCCGATTTTTTTTGCCATTTCGCAAATTCCGTGAAGCTAAACGGTACAAATTCGCCCATCACTACTCAAGGGAATAAAGCACAGGAATCTGTTTCCTTAAAATATATAGTTAATACTTAACTAAGGCATGAAATACTATTGTTTACCCTAGCACACATTGACATTACCAACATGAGTTTACTATTAAGAAAGGCTCTATTGTATGATTATCGGGTATGAAAAGTTAAACAGGCATTTTTAAGATAACTGTTCAAAATTCAGGTGTAATTTATAGAAAAATGAGGCATAAAATCAAGGAAAAGTGCCTTTGGACCACAAGAAAAAGTCAAAAATGCAAAAGAAAAATGAAAAAATGTGGAAATATAAAATCGTGGTTAAAATTTATCATTTTTCTCAGAGCAGTAATTGCAGGGAATAGTCAAAAAAAAAACTGTGTTGAATTCATAATGTCAAACGAATAAGCATCCAGTTTGGTCCAGAGCCTACCGTTCTTTAATTTGAATAAAGACTTCTGATCAGTTGGTCTAGCTTTTGTAGCGTGGTAATATAATATTCAGAAAGCAGGTCCATATATTAAGGCGAGAATTATTTTCATCTGCACAATTCTATGAAAATGAGCCAGGTCTGCTAAAATAGGGTGTATTTTATTGAAATGAAAAACAGATCACTCATCCACATCTCATTAGTAAGTAGTTCATGTGTGGCACTTAACACGGTATATGGCTAATACTGGCATTATTCCTCTGAGTATTTGGGGCACCAATGTAATTAAGAAAGCAATGGGAATCCCAGTCTAATCAATTTAATCCAGAAGGTGTCATAAAGTGCCAAGATCCATCACTGTCATCGTTACAGATGCAGTTTCCATCAAACGCTTAATCCACTGAACTGCCTTTGGGAGATTAATTCATAATACTAATTAGTTGTGGAATGATGCAGGTATGATGGAGAAGGTTGAAAAGTCTCTTTTGCTTTAATTTAATTGCATCTTTGGGTTTTCTTGCCAGGGACTGAAAGTTTCATAAAGCACCAATTGCCCACCTGAGAAAAGTAATTGAATTTTTATTTGTTTTAAAACATACTCTCTGGCTAAAATATAGTGTACATATCTTGGATTTCTCATTCATACAAGACAGTTCTATGATTGTCAGGTTATGTGACTGTGTGGTAGTATGAATGGTGATATAAAACCTGTTTAACTACAGAGCTCAGGGCCATGAATAACCATTTGCTTATGGAATTTATGTAATTTTGGGGTCGGAATATAATAAAAGTCGCAAAGAGCAAAACAATTTGCACCGTTACGAATAAAAATCCGCATCTCGCAATGTAATATTGTTTCTTAAACTGTTATTACATTGCAAATTTTAATTGTGCACTTTTATTACATTGTTACGTTATTACATGTTTTATTACATTGACTGCGCATTGGTGCAAACTATAAAATTCGCAAACGGTCTTCCACTGTTGGAAGTGGTCGCTAAACAGCTTCCGGGTTCGCAAAAGCTATATTAAATTTGCGCAAAGCAAAATGTGTTCACGCAAAGGCATAACTTTTCGTATTGCGAATAGTTTTTCCATACCGACTTTTATTACATTCTCCCGGTTATGTCTAAAGGGTGAATTAAGCGACACAAAGGATTACAAATATGATGTCATGTATGTACTAAAGCTCCTTTACTCATATAGGCTTTGTGCCACCCTCTGTAATACAGAGAGGAAAGTGATCAGATCTTGAACTAGCCCAGTCATGATTATGGCACTTCCAGCTGCACTTGACTTTAGGTGTAGCTATTAGGGGTCATTAATCACACAGGTTAAACTAGTGAGCCAGCACTCCAATATACACTACAGACATAGCATAGCATTTCCATTCAGCATGCAGAGAGCTAAGAATTACAGTTACACACTTTCGAGCTAGGGTAGTTTAGAGCATCAAAGACAAACTCATTACATTTTATAAAAGGTACACCAATATATTTAGTAAGATGTTACAAAAAGGACATACATTTAAATATGACAAACAGTTTATAAAATAAAAAGGGGTAAAAACCTGGTCCTGTAGTGCAGAAACTGAAGGGATAAACCCTCAGGGAAATGGGGTTTTGAATTTAATGATTTCCTAGGGACTGGGCCAAGAATATAATGACCATACATGCTAACAGGAACATGGTATAACATCATTTTATATTCAATAGTAATGAATTATTGTATGGATTTCAACACATACTAAACATTTATACGGTGCGACCCTCCCCTGCCCAGATAATCCCATCTGGTGAATCAAGTGCCATATTTGGGCTTCTTTGAAAGCTAATATTTTACAGAACCCATAATCTGTTTTTTGGAATAAGGCATTAGAATAAATTATAGGTTTTATGATAATAAACGTGTTTTTAGTTAGGTTATAGTGTGACCACCATATCACCTATGAGGGGTCTTGCTGTGAACTCTAAATCCCTCTTCATGGGCGTCCACTCCCCTATCTGGCATGGCTTTTATCTGTAAATTATCAGCTATGGCTTACAGTACAGCATCACAGGTTGTTATCCCTTTATACATGGCTGATTCCAGACCTTAGTGAGCAGAGGCCTGTTAGCTCTTGGCAGAATGTTTTTTTCATTATACCGTGGCCTGCTTTATTAACTCTTACAGGTCTGTAACATGATAGAGCATGTGAAATGCTACTGCAACAAATATGAAGATGAGACCAAAATACTGTATAAGGACATGACCATTTTCTCTGCCATAGGAGTAATATAGCTCTGAGATGGTATAGTAAACCATGTACATTATTTCATGTAGTATTCTTTAGCTAGCTTTAGTTGTTACATTTGTCATTATGAAGTAGCTAGCCTTGACTGGATTTTATTTTGAAAGATGGACTACAATACATTACATTTTCTACATTGGCTGTTGTGTGCATGCTAAATTATTTGACAGGCCTTGACTCATTGTTTAGAATGCTAAGAATCTCCATGTGTCATGCCATGAAATAAAACTTAAATTGAGGTATGTGCTTGACTGTAAATTGCTGACATAATATATGTGAACAGAAAGCTTACCTGCAAGAATCCTGCAAGCTATGATTCCAGAATGATTCTAAAACCATGCAGCCAGAGTTTTGCACATGGGATAATGCTTGAATACATGCCATGTGTGTATCAGAGTTGAAGAAAAAAAAAAAACGGGTTCATGGCTTTCATTGTCAAAGTAATGGGTCATTGTACATCATAAAATAGAATAAGACCAATGCTGGAATTCTAATGGGCCTACTCAGTTGACTGAATGTAGGAGCAGGGCAGGAAGGGAGGTGGGATAATGTGTTTCAGCCCTATCTATTCATGTCCCAATCAGGGCTGAACTTTCCAACACTTCGTATTTACGAAAGGAACTGGAGCATCACCTTTTCCAGTATTTCAGAATTTGAGACGATTTTGTAACTTGGCTTTAGTTTCAAGAAACTGCGGAATCAGAAGGAATTCAGAGATATAGTTATGTATCGATGCAATTTATAAACATTTTTCCACTTTCATCGTATAAATGTGAGGTAGTGATAATGTCGAAGTACTATTAGTAGTCTTATCAACATGTTTAAATCCCCATTATCAGTTCAGCCACTGTAGTCTTACAGTAGAAATTACTGTCAGCAAGGTTTTTTTTTACCCTTCCAAAGAAACACTGAAGGAGAAGTTGGAACAAATGTGTGTGGGCTGCTATTTGCTTCAGTAATGATTAGGTTTTAAATGTTCTTCCCTTTAAAGTTCATAGAGTGCAACAAGAACAGCAAATGAAACAGTACCATTATGTGCATATGTGCATACATCAAATGTATATACCTCCACACAATAAATACAGGTTATACAGTAACATAGTTGAAAACAATTGGGTTGAAAAAAGACAACAGTCTATCAAGGTCATCCTTTCCAAAGGAACCCCAAAGCACATTATGGGAAAAAGATTCCCTGAAATCTGTCTATAATATTCTCTGATTTACTTGTAAAGAGTAATCATGTCCCTTGCAAGTGCCTCTTCTGCAGAAAAAATAACCCCAACATTCTACAGTCTACCCTTATGGTCTAACTTCTCAATCCCTTTTACCAGTTACCAGGGCCAGATTTAAATGGCGGGCGCCCCTAGGCCACGCGGACCGTGCTGCTCACGCACTCCCCTGAGAGTGCACTCGACAGCAGCAGTTCTGGGGGCTGCTTTCCACTTGGAGGATTCCAGGCCAGCTGGGGCGCTGCGCTCTGCTTCATTCAATGCCCCGTTGCTGCACAAGCACAGCCTTTGCCCGCTGATGTATGTGTGTGCGCCAGGGCAGCTGTTTGTTGGTGCTGCTGCCGGAGCTGCCTCTCAGATCCCCCCCCCCATTCCTCCCGGGCTGCTGCAGGTCTCTGCTCAGCCTCGGATGGATCCAGGCGGCTGGGCGGCATGCCACCTCTAATATATTGCCGCCCCAGGCCCGGGCCTTTGTGGCCTCACCACGAATCTGGGCCTGGCTCTCTCTATCACATATGACAAACCCAAACCCTAGGGTATATATAAATTCCTATCTAGGTGTGCTCTTCTTCCTTCTGCTTATAACAGCCACCTTTGGGCCTGGTCCCCTGCTACTTGGGTGCTGCCAGGATTTACCACATGGTAATCCAGTTACTCCCATAGGGGCAGGTAAGGGAGCCAATATAGGATTCAGTAAGGAAACAGCTGGATGTAGTCAGACAGACCAGGTCAGAACCAGATAACAACTTTAGAATTGTGAGGGAAACACAACGTCAGGAACAAGCTGGGGTAAAAAACGAGAAACAACACACAGACAGAACAAGAGAATCAGGAAATAACAACAGTGTTTGACTTATAATGGGCCACAAGTGCAGAGTAGGGGCTTTTATAGATAGACTGATGGCTAACGCTGAGCAGCTGTGGCCAGATTAACAGCAGTTGAAACAAGCCATAACTACTTGAAAATGCTACAACTGCTCTTCATAGAAAAAAAGGCTCCTATGTTTCCATTTGCTTCCAAACATGGCACCCTGGACACGTCCAGTGGTTGATATTCAAAGCAAGGGCTGCATAATTATGATGGTGTTTTTTTTTAAAGCCGAAACAAAAAGCATGGCAAAATTCTAGTGCACATAAGGGAATTATCCCCGCTGGTGAAACCATTAATTAATCGTGAAACTGTACTGGGGAAATAAGTCCTTTCATCCATAAATAGAGATTTTCACAATGTGTTACATAAAGAAGTAAATGAGATCAGTAGTCAAGCTAAATATTATCTTGCATACTTCCTCTTTCTATGGAAATTCTGTGATCACTAAATACTGATACACTGATTTATACCCATAGACACACATATATATACTCTAAATTTTTATTCGGTTTAAATCAGAATTTTCTCAAGCTGATATTAAAATGTGCAGCTTCTTTTCTATACCACACATTGATTAAAATCCCCTTGATATCCCTTCAAGCTGCTTGAAGTATTGTATCCATTATTAAGGATTTGCATGGATATACAGTAAATATGAAAATGTTCATAAAATACAGAAAAAAATAACATTTTGCATACTAGTTTACCTATTCCTACAATGTTAGAAGTGATTCAATAAATGTGGCATGCATATCAAAAGTAGAAGTACCTGCCAGAAGAAGGAGGAGAATTATTTGTTTTAATAAAAATACTGTTGAGAAAAAGGAAACAGAACTATAAATGTGGTGCCCCCCACCCACAGAGATTAGATAACACCATGAAGCCCTAGTAAGTAGCATATAGACTAACTTTATCTGGTGAACATTATCTTCCAAATATAGAAAAAACAAGTAGCATTTCAATAAATATCTGCATTTGACCAAGGCATGGATGACATTTCACTGTGGTGTAGGGGGCGTAAAAAAACCTCTGCTAAATGTGTGGTATTGCCTTGTTGCTCAGCACATTTTATTCTCTCGTGATATTTAGTCAATAACAACCAAAAAGAAAACAATCGTGCCTTTGTGTTACATTTGCTAATTTCCTACCATATGCTGCTTCAACAGAAATGGTATGCAGTAAACAAGCTTAGGCAGACATACACAACTACACATTTCATTATAAAGAACAGAGCATTTCTGTTCCCTTCTCTTAGGAGACTTGTTTTAGTCTATGAAAGGCTTTTCTATGCTTATTATTCTATACTAATGCATGGACCAGATTTCATCAAATAATCGTGTTAATTGTGTCTGTGCAGAGTGAGAAGGGCAGTTAAAAAGGTGAAAGATTAATGTAACATTACTTTTTTATGTTGGGAAGGAAATCGACTAGTGAAATTGGTTAACTGATTATTTTATGTAACAAGGCTCAAGTTTCTGTGTTGCCTAATTTCTACTAATTAGCAAGAATTATACGAAGTAGCCACAAACAATATTTGGATTCATAAACGAGTAGTTAGGCTAAAAGTATTACACAGTGTCCAATTTGGATTAAAAATGCTTATTTTCAGATGTAATAGCTGTTTTTGTACACATTTTCAGGCGTAGAAAATTTTCTTTAAAAAAGGCACAAAAAGAAGTGTATAAACACATAAAATAAATCACCAAGCCCTGTTATCTTTATTTTGTGGTTGGAGAGTTGAATAAATAATAGTCACTTGATGCAAGCAGAGCAATCACTTGAGGAGAGATTGATGACAAAAAAAAAAACCTGCCATAGAGATGAGAGTGTTTGCATAAATCAATGCTGTAAAAGTGACAGCTCTGGTAAGAGAACAGTGAAGACTAGAACATAGGTTGACTATGTCTGAGCAGAGATAGAGCAGCAAACAGTAGTGCTGCTTTATTTGTATAACTGACATAAAACAGTTAGGGAAGACCCATGGTTGAATAAAAGTCTTCAAGATTAATCAGCAACCAGTGTAGCAGTGTAGGTAAGACAATCTGCTGCAGGAAATAAGCCTATTTAGTCCAGTCATCTCTCATTTTACTAAAATTATTTTATGATCTATATTATATCTAGAAAATATTATCCACATTTGTTACAATCATTGACCTATAGCCAAAGTAATATCTTCATTGGATTTCTTCTTCTGATAGATGTAATAAAGGTTACATTCATTTTAATGGGTTATAGTTTAATTGGGTTATAGTTTACTTTTGCAAGTTATTCGTTCTTGTGGCCATTGCTATTGTTTATTTTTACTTATACAGCCACTAAGGCCCTGTTTAGGGCAACTTTTCTCACTTAATACAATTCTCATTTAGAAAAAAACTGCCACTGCTTTACTGATAAAACTCAAATATGTTAACATTCTGCTTCTTCCCTCACTCTTAAATTTGGTTTAAGGAATTTGCTACAGTAACAAAGAAGTTCATATTTAGATTTTATTTGCCTCAAATATAACAGCTCTGTTCCCTGAAGGCTAAAAGAAAGGGAATGGTTATGTTTGTGGTGCAATTCAGCTGAGAGTAAAGTTGTAGTTAAGAAAATCTTCCCTCCCCAGTTGCTGCCTTACCGACTTCAATGCGAACTGCCAGGGAAGTGGGGGGGCATGATCAGCAGGTGGGTGGGTGGATAGAGGGCTATGTATGAGATGCTTTGTGCTTGACCCCTGCATATTTTTTTGGGGGTCTGGCGCTGTGTTGTTACACCACTGGTAAATATTTAATGGGGCAATATATGCCTATGTACACCTTTACTAAACATAAGCACAGTGAATTATATTTGTATTGAATATGTTATTTTTATTTAAAAAAAAATAATTTTTTTTGAAAAAGAAAAAAAACATATCAATATCTTAGTTTGGAAAAAATAGGTAAAAGTACTGTATGTTCAGAACAAGCTATAGTCATTGGAAAACAGAGGCATGCTGCCTCTATATTAGAATTGCTTGTCAGTTGACATACTGGTTAAGGAACAGAAATGGGCAGAAACTGAGACAAACTGAGATGCTCTGTGGCCATTGTGTGTTTTTTCTTTATAAGTAATATCAATGAGTAGATTACTCTAGGGCTTATCCACCATATAATTGCCTAGATAACAGAGGCAGAGGCAAAATTCATCTGAAAAAATTGTTCTTAAGAAATTTGCTGAGTACAGAACTTCATAGCAACTTAGGTTCAATAAAATTGATCTCTTCAGTCAGAATAATGAATGGTGATTGGTTGCTATGGAATAATGGTAACATTTCCTGTAATTTGCCTTTCTAACCAGATGGAAAACCTCCCTTTCAAACAATGGCAAGGATAAATAAAATATACAGAAATGTGAATCATGTCAAGATTCCACTATAATGTACAAAAAAGGGATCTCAATAAGCAAAAAGAATTAACATATTGTTCTTTCCATTCTTTTCAAGTTTGCTTTTGCAAGGACTTTGCAAGTCATCAACTGATGACAAATCACAGATACAACAAGACAGAAAAAAACACCCACATACTCTTCTACCAGAAAGAAATAGAACCTGTAAAGCAATAAACATGTAACATTCTTGACAAGGGGACTCCTCCATTGACCCTTCACTTTCAGCCATCCCACTGAACCCCATTGTTACATAACATAATGAAACGGGATGGGGTAAAATGGGCACAACATTTATTAACATGTTATCAAATAAATAGGACGTTGCCAGCCTAACCCAAGACAATATTCAAAGCCAGAATTCCATAAGAGATCGCTACTATGCTCTGCCGTTCCTCAGTGAAGACTTGAGATCATCACATCCACAACTGAGTATTAGGCTGCCTCTACCTACAGAGTGGAAGGCCCCAAACCCAACAGCAAGAGCTGCCACCATCTCCCACCATGAGTTAAGTTTAGCAGCCCTGCTAAAGAATTGAAACTACTGACATTTTACAAAATATGCAATAAAACGGGGGGGGGGGAGTAAGTGATCATAAGGAAGTGAACTGCTTCTGCCCCTAACATCACATCCCTTTTCTTTCTTTCTAGCCCAGCTTTCCCCTGCTTTAACTCATTCTTTCTCATCCAATCACAGCTACATGTGATTCTGTCAATCTTTAAACATAAACCAGTGTAATCTGTCTGCTGCTCATTTGGAACCCCCTCAACAACAGGTTATGACCAATATCGCCCCCCTCAAGTCACTGACTGATTGGTTACTAAGTGAAAACCAAGAGAGCTGCAAAGCAGGAGGTACTGTTATGTTAGATACCCAGTCGCTCCAGCCTTTATATATTACATTTTTGGCTAACTAACAAACAAAACATTTTTTAATTTACATAGCCTTTTAATCCAGTTTTTATTTTTAAACTGAAGTCCTTTAATGCCCTAGAAAACTCTTTATAATGGCAATCTAGCAGACAACTGGTAATGTAGGAAACAATTGGTATTGGTAGGGCAGCACTACTGTCATCTGTTTGCAAGGCAATTTATCATTGGTCAGTGGAATTCATGGTTAAAACTCAACTTCTGAATATCTGAGAATCCAAGCCAAGATTGTTTTATCCCAGAAGTATTCAAAATAGCACTTTCACATTTAGAAAAACAAGCTTGCTGCCCATGCTCCTTTAATTAATGGTACTTATGTCAAAAGCTGTTCCTTGCACCTCTGCATACTTGTGCTTACTGCTGCTGGTTCTATCCCACCAACTCTTACAAATAGGGCACCTCTTGACACAGAGGTACTGTCCCCACTTAGAAAGTAGCAGTAGCTCCAGGGTTGCCACAGAGGCCTGCATTAATTGACACAGTGAATATTCTATGCATGTAGAGACAGATCTCTGAGTGGAGGATATTGAAAGGGAACTTGACTACTACAGATTATTTTATTGATTATATATAGAAAGCTTCTTACTGCCAAATGGTAAAGCTTATATGAAATCCTAATTTTCATGATAGTTCCCCTTTCAGATAAACTACATTTTTGAATGCCCCTTATTTTGTTAAAAATTAATGGTGTTTTATAAAAGATCATTTATATTTATTTGTATAATTTTATATTATTGTTATTATACCTTGAAAAAGGTAAAAACACAATGATGTCTAGTTAGGGAGACTAAAAGAATAATTTGCTATGCCCTTGTCTTTGAATGCATTGAAAATACTTTTTTTTTCTGAGCATCTGGTATTCTCAGTTCCCTACTATTGTTGTTAGAAAAAACCTGTGATACTTTTTGACAGCCAAGCACAGGCCTTCTGTTGTCATTAAAGCTAATGATTGGGTTACTAATGCTTTAACACTCTTCTGCTGCTCTGAATTTCATCTTGAATTTCAAATGATTGATGTACCAGTGCTCCAAATATTCCATATCTCATACATTCAATTTTAAACGGACAACTAAAAAAATATGCTGATTCTTTCAACCTGTTTTCATCCTCTGACAGTTTTTGTGTAGGCTGAGAAATCTTTGAAGTTGGATTGCACCATGAGCTTTGGAAAGGAAGATCTAAAATAGCTATAGACATTTACCACCACATTACTATGGTCTATATAAGATATTTATGGCCATGGCATTTATTAGAAATAAAATGATGGTGAAGCAAAAGAAACAGTTACAATTTTAGAGAGGTGTGTTTATGTCTATGCACTGAACTGTGCTTTCTACATTGCTTTGCTTGTGTTTAGAATCTTTGGAGTGCATCAATTACTGTCTTAGTATGTTGCTGGGTTTGAAAAACACACGGATTGGATGCTTGTTTAAAATGTTAATCTACTCTAGCCACATATGTAATTATGTTTATTTTTAAGGTGACCATTTTCCATACAATTGCTTTATTATTAGAACAATTATAATATACTGTGTACTATGCTACAGGGGTCATTTATGGCCACAGGTGCAGTGAGCTAAGTGCCATTTAAAGTGCAATAACCATGTTTATTTTACCCACAATGTAGCATGTTTCCCTATGATTCCTGCGTAACTGCAGTTGCCTGGAGGAGATGTGCCTGATGGAAATGCATCAAAATTGATGCAGTTGTGCTTGCTTTTCCAGGTAAATCAAGTGCCATTGTGCTAAGATTTTGGTTGTTGTTTTTTTACCGGCATTCAATGTGAGAGTGTACTGTGGGAACTGCTGGTTTGGATTTGAATGGAAGCAGGAGGAAGGCAGTGCAAGGAGCGGATGTTGATACAAGCACCTTTAATAAATTGGATTTTTCACTCAAATAATAACAGCCAGGTGCAACTGCATTTGCAGTCATAAGTGACCCCTTATACTGTCTATGTCCATCATAAAAAAAGCTGTAAACAGTATGTCAGTTTCACCATATGATTTGTGTAGGTAAACATAGATGCCTAGTTCTGGGTAGGAACAAGCAGCAAGCTTGCAGATGTTAGTATTCCTTGTTCTCCTTGTTGGTTCTCTTATTCTTACTCAAGTCATGTAGAGTATATACTGACCCATACTGACCAATACTGGTTTCCTTTACATTCAATATTCAAGTTTCCTTGATGATGTATAACACACAGTCCACGTACATCATCCTGTAATAACGTGATGTTGTTTCCTTTTGCGGTTATGTGATCTATGAATGCTTGTATCTTGTGAATGTTGACATCAAGGCAAGTATATCTACATACAGTGTCTGACCCAATCACACGGCTCTGCTCTCTTGATCTAGTTCAAATCTTCCAATGGACTCTTTGCAAAGCATTTTTCATTTTAGTAATTATACTTTTACTTGAATTATGTGATTTTTTTGACATAGGTCCAGCAAAGGACATGCTTGGTCTGAATTGGGCTCCTTTCTGCTTTTGAGGGTAGATTGGTTGCTGTCACCCACCCATCAGCCACATGCAATGTGGTTTCACACCAATTCACACCAATTCATACCCCTAGTCGGTTACTCAATTAATAACCATAACCATAATAAATTTCATGCATGTTATTTTTGGATTATTGTGGTTTAACAACTATCTGCACCATAATTATTTCAAAATATGCTTCATAACACCATGGCTGTTGGATTATGTTTTTTAAAGAGGACCTGTCACTTTAAGAAATAATTCAGAATCCTTATATGATGGTTGTCAAACAAAATAATCTTCATTCATTATAAACTGTATTTAAATCTTGATTTTTTTTTTTTGCTTTGGATTTCACACTCACAGCAAGCAGACAGATGCCATTTTGTCACTGCCATTAAGGCAAATATTGCATCATACCAAAACCTTGTTTATGCACCAGAATGGAGCAACTGATGCCCATGCATTGGATGCACAATGAGATGGTGAGGAGGGAGGGGGAATGTGGAGAGTGCAGTAACATCTAGGAAGTTCAGAATGGAACTCTAAGGCATAGAGGAGGGGCAGGCTGTATACGATTGACAGCTGAGAAAAGGTAGGGATGTTTTAATTTAAAAAATAATGTGGCTTTCATGTTTAATTTGAAAATAACCTTTATTATACAGCTTTTAATGCCTGAGTAGCTTACCCCAGGAAAATTCTGTAGCACGCAGCTGTGAAGAAGGAGATCAGCAATTTTTAGCAGATATGTTATGAGCTGGATGAAACTTTAATAGACACATCTACTTCCAGATACACCACTTTTGCAAACCCTGTTCTGAAAGGAAAGTGTACAATGTTCGGCTCCATTTTAAAAAAAATAATACAAACAAGTTTCAAAGCTCCACATTCAGTCCGATTGCAAACTTGCCAAATTGTTTGGCCCAATGCTGCAAAAAATAGCAAGCCAGTAGCATACTGACTAGTTTACTTTCTGCATTCTGGACTAATGGCCATAAAGGCAACTGGAAAGGAAAGCCCATAAGCTATAAATGCAGGGAACTGCATGACAAGGGATCCAAATGACCAGGAGACAGATTACACTGGTTTATATTTAAAGATTGGCAGAATCAGATGCAGCTGAGATTGGGTGAGAAGAAATTAGTTAAGGCAGGTGAAAGCTGGGCTGGGGGTGGAGAAAGGGAAGGATGTGATGTCAGGGGAAGAAGCAGTTCATTTCCTTGTCATCTGAGGAGGTAGAAACATTCCCCCATCCCCTTTTTTGCACATTTTGTAAAATATCAGGAGTTTCTCTTCTTTATGTTTTCATATTATCTATTATTAACTAATTGTGGATGTTTTCCCAAATTAACTGTTATATTGTGGGTTTGGTACGGTTAGACAGTATAAATGTGTGAGTCTGTATGGTATTATTCTTGTTAAATGAATGCCTGATCCAGGGAATGTTTCTGATCGTCATTGGGTCAGAAAGAAATGTTTTCCCTCTTGAGACATAATTATGCCATAAATGCGTGGCACATTCGTGGAGGCTGCCCCAGAAAAGAAAATTAATGCTGCAGTGTTCTGCGCATGCGTGCCATGTCTTTTGCGCGCGTGCACAAGGCGCTATTGTGGAGGTGGGAAGGGGGCTGGAGTTCAGGAGGGGGCCCTGTGACAGCAGCCACGGTGGGCCCCGGGCCCTCCAGTGCAACCCTGTGCTGGTAGCAGAGTTTGGGGGCTATCCTCTCTGTAGGTAGAATTAGTCTAATGCTCAGAGGTGGATACAATGACATAGTCTAGTACCGATCTCTTATGGAATTGTGGCTTCGAATATTGCCTTGAAGTGAGGCTGTTAAGGTCCTATTTATTTGATAAAATGAGAATAAATGCTGTGGCCATTTTACCTCATTTCTGGATCCTGGTAAGGTATGTAACAATGGGGTTCAGTGGGTTGGCTGAAAGCAAAGAGTAAATTGAGGAGTCCCCTTGTCCACTAAAAGAGTACACAGTAAAAAGATAAATACACAAAAAAAAAAAAATGCTGCTACATTATTTGCATAATGGATAATAAAGAAGTGGCTTCATCTGCCATTGTAGTTTTCATTTTATCTTAGTGGGGCAGAAACTAGAGCAAAGAACACACATTTGTAGTGATGGACGAATTTGGCGCGTTTCGCTTAGCTGAAAAATTCACGAATTTCCCGCGAATTTCCCGCGAAATTCGTGAAATGGCGAAAAATTCACGAAACGACGCCACCATCCATTTTTTTGATGAGACGGCAGTTTCGTAAATTTATTCGCTGGCGCCGAATCACAAGAATTTGCTCCTGGCGAATAAATTCGCCCATCACTAATCATTTGCATTATCACCTCCAGTCATGTGAAATGACACAATTTGCGTTTGACTTGTAACTACCATGGCAATGCATCTCGAGAATTAAACAGACAACATACATTACAAAATCCACAAATGAATGCATACGTATACAGGGATAGGATCTGTTTTCTAGCAAGCTCCGAATTATGGGAAGCCCATCTCCCATAGACTCCATTTTAATCAAATAATTAACATTTTTTAAAACATAATTCCGTTTTCAACAAAACAGGACCTTGTATTTGAGCCAAACTAAGATATAATAAACCCTTATTAGAAGCAAAAAAGTTATTTTCTCTAAACTTAAGGTATGGTGATCCAAATTACAGCAAAGCAAAACCCCTTATCAGGAAAACCCCAGGCCCCAAGCATTGTAGTATTCTGCTCTCCAGCACTTAAACTATGAGTGCCATTAATATAGTATGTTTTGACATAAATGGACCTAAATGGAATTGTAACACAAAAATTATAACCTTATGGAAAGGAAAATGCTATGTTCCCAGACCCTGTTATCACAACACACAGCTGAAACCTGAAAACTACAAAATGAAATGCATGAATTCATACTGTGGTTCTATAGCTACCCAAATGCAAGAGATCTCCCTCTGAAATTAGTAGCCTCTGTATATTATTATGTGTTAATAAAATTATAGAAGTGCCTCTGCTAATTAGATTTCTCATTAATATGGACCAGGAAAATTCTTTACCTGATCCTCTGCTTCTGAGTAGGTAGTGTTTACCTTAGGGATTCATTACAGAGCCCCAAGGGAAGATCTTGTGCTCACTGTTCAGCAATAGACCCAGGTGGCTATGGTTTAAATAATTTTCTGTATTATGACAGTACATTTAGAGAATGGGTATTTGGAGGTTACCTTCAACAGCTTTCATGTAATTTCATATATCTTGATTCAATTTGAGGAAACTAAGTCAGTGTAGACTGAGGAAAGTACCATAAGGAATGTAGTACTTAAGCCATTATTTCCTTAAAGAATAAAAGACAATATGAAAGGCAAAAATGCTTTAGGTATGTTATACAGCCCCATGCTGTAAAGGAGGCAGCATATAAAGTACTGTATCGACTTAAACCTTAAAGAAGCATGTCTCCTTATATAATGGACTGACACTTAAATCTGTCCTTCTCAGAAACTTTATGCAGCTTAACAACATAACATTGGTAGGAATTGTTCATAAAATTTATGTTAAAGGAGAACTAAACCCTAAAAATGAATATGGTTAAAAACTGTATATTTTACGTAATGAACTTATTGTACCAGCCTAAAGTAGCAGCAATGATCCAGGACTTGAAACTTGTCACAGGCGGTCACCACCTTGGAAAGTGGCTGTAGTTTTTCGTAACAGCCCTTCTAAGGACATGTTTATTATGCTTTGTTTATGTTTATTGCTATGCAGCACTGATGACACTAGAGGGCACCCTTTATAGCAGTCCAGGGAGAATCCTAGCGTATTCTATGATTCTATGGTTATGACACTTTCCATGTGCAGCCATCTATGCAGTTCTGCAGTCTATTGAATAAAGACTACAAACAAAGCCTTCTGTGTGTGCGTGGGTCAAGATTTTACAGTGTCTGTGACACTCACATGCTCAATGGGCTCTGGACAGCTGTTGAGAAGCCAAGCTTAGGGGTCTTTACAGGCTGTCCCATCTCAGCCTGTAAAGTTTCTAATGCTAACGGACTCTTACAGCACAAATATGGCAGCCCCCTAATAGGCGATCACAATCAGATAGGTAATGTAAAAGCATTGGGCAAATACTTTATGGCAAAGTTGCTATTTTTTTTTTGTATTTTTTTGGGTACTTCGACCATCAAATTGGTCAAATTCGATCGAATTCGATCGAATCGAATGACTCGAACGATTTGAAGTAAAAATCGTTCGACTATTCGACCATTCGATAATCAAAGTACTGTCTCTTTAAAAAATACTTTGACTTCATACTTCGCCACTTTAAACCTAGCGAGGTGCAATGTTAGCCTATGGGGACCTTCCCCAGCACTTTTGTAAATTTTTTTTGATTGACTAAAAATCCGTCGATCGATCGCTTAAAATCGTTCGAATCTTTTGATTGGAACGATTTCATCGTTTTTTTATTTCGATTCAATTGAAGCTTTTGCACTAAAATCCTTTGAATTCGATATTCGAATTCGAAGGATTTTACTTTGACGGTCGAATTCGAGGGTTTTCTAACCCTCGAAATTCGACCCTTGATAAATCTGCCCCATAAATTGGACTATATATACTAAGGCAACAATGCAAAACTTATCAGCACAAGAAATGGCTACCGAGATTCCCAGACAAAACTTTTACACCGCTAACAAAAATCTGAAATATAATATGCAATAAAGGTCATCAGAAAAATAGCAGTACATATTTTACAAGGATGGGGTTAAAAAACATATTTCCAGACCCAAACCAAAGGTAACAGTGACAAGTGCCTTGTTACAGTGAGAATAAAAGATAACTTCCCACCAGTATTAAAACATTCTTGCTCCCTTGCTTTCTGTATTGATTTGGAAATGCAAGCATATATAGCTATATCAGAGCCACTGTAGTTTCATCATAATCACCATGTAAATGAACTAAAATGTTCTGAAAGCTTGCTCTGATTATCTAACAAGGTAAAATACTTTTACTTTGTTCTTTATGAAATACATTTCCCTAAGTGAAATTGGTGAAAATTAGAATATGCTTTAAGTGGGTGTTGGCTTGGCCTGAATCTATTTTTCTAGTCACATTTTCATCCAAAACCTTTGTGAGAACTGCAGTATCTATGAATACCCAGTACATAAAAACATATTGTTCCTTTTTCAAAAGAATCTAAATTTGTCTAGTTAACCATATCCTTGTGTGATGAACTATCTGGGGAAGTGCTATTCAGAAACCTTTTAAAGAACCTAAAAAACTATGGGGCAAATTCACTAAAGGACGAAGCACCTAACGCTAGCGTTAATTTGCTAGCGTAGCGCACTTTCGCAGATTCACTGGCGTAAATTTGCTAGTGTTACTTCGCACCCTTACGCCTGGTGAATTTGCGCAACGGACATAACTACGCAAATTCACTGACGCGTGCATTTTTCTGAACGCTACCTTTTACTCCAGACTTCTTTCGCCACCTCAGACCAGGCGAAGTGCAATAGAGTAGATAGGGATTGCTTCAAAAAAAGTTAAAAAATTTTCTAAGTCCCAAAAAACGCTGGCGGTTTTTCTTTTTTTATGGGTGATAGGCTGAAAAAGATCGAAATTTTTTTTGGGGCTCCCCTCCTTCCCCCCTACATTTCCTAACTCGTGGCACCTTAACTATACAGTGGGCACATGTGTAGGGCAAAATAAAACTTTTATTTGCTGTTTTGAAGGTTTCCCAGGCTTGTGTAGTGATGCTACATATACCTCCATTGTAACTTTAATTTGGCGCCGTATGCAAATTAAGCATCGCTAGCATAACTTCACTTTGCTTGGCGAATTAACACTAGTGCACCCCTTCACAACCTTACGCTTCCCCTGAGCGCAACTTCGGATTTTAGTGAATTTGCGTAGCGCTTATGAACAGTACCCTGATTAGTAAAATATGTAGCAAATAAACCACTTGATTAACCCTTCATTGTGGAGTAATGCGAATTGGGAATTTTGGAATATAATTTGGTGTACATTATTTCTGCAAGGGCCCAGCTAAGGTGAGAAGTCTCAACCTTAGGAGCAGCTGGAAAAGGTACCTTTAATTATCTACAGCCCCACGTTTGGTATTGAAACATAATAAAAACAATGCTTCCAGGCAACAAGAATCATGCCATTTGTTGCAGTGTTATTTGCTTTTGGTGAGGAAATAAAACAATCCAACTTTGCTTTTTATTACTCTGTAGCATTATATTGGTGTGATGACAGCCCTCACCTAGGGGACCTGTCAAACATCTCAGCAAAGGGTCGGTGAGCGTTAAGGTCACTAAGATCTTACAGTATGATTCCTTAAACGTATAATTCCCCTTATAAATTACTTTTGATGAAGACATCTGTATTCTAACACAATTTGCATTTGCTCGTCATTTTTTTATTTATTCCAGGTTTACCATTCTTTATGTTTGTAATGTTCAGCTCTTCAGTTTGGAATTTCTACGTCAATATAGCTACTAGACTAGTTTTGGCAATTAGATTAGAAAATAAATAAGGTTAGGCGTAAAAGAAAAGATAAGCAATTCAAAAATAAAATAAAGATAGCAATAAAAGTGATGCCACGGAGTCAGTGACCAAATAGCAATCTGCATTTTCAGTTGGAGACTGGAAATAAGAATACAAAGACTAATCATTTAAAAGGCCAAAAGTTGCATACATTAGGTCCATTTATATGAATTTAAAGTAAGCTACTCTTTAAAAAGGGAATGCTGACAGCAATGGGATGCATCACTTTTATTTGAAATAAACTCCAAAAATCAGCACTTTGGCCCCATGACCATTTTCAGAAAACTGCATCACACAGCAATGAATATCAAACATAGGGTTGCCAATATCAATTTACATATATGTAATCCCTAGCTCCCCTTCTATTCCTATCGCACCTGTATAATCTTGCCCTGCTAATCAAATCCCTCACAATTTGCCCTTTATGTTTCCAAATCTTTACATCATGGCCCCCTCGTGGCCCTGCTCCCCACTTCTTATATCAACCAATCAGTATAATATGTAACAAAAGGTAGAAACTGGAATACCTGTATATACAGGGAAAGGGTCTAGAACTATTATCCAAAAAAAAGCTCCAACATGTATAAATACTATTTTCTCTGTGTTAAAAATAACAAATATTTTTAAGTGTTTTAAATAGTTTTTAGTAGCTTTATGGTGATCCAGTTTATAGAAACCCACTTATCTTGAAACTCCAGATTCCAAGCATTCCAGATAATACATGCCTGTGTGTGTGTATATACTGTGTATATATATATAAGCAATGTGACAGCACTCCAAGGATTTACCACATGTCGTAAATGAAATTTAGTCTCTTGAGTCTCCATTCAGCACACTTATCTTTCATTTGATAACGTCTCTGCTGTATGCCTTCATACTGATCCCTTTTCTGAAAAATATATCACAGTGATTGACTATGAAAGACCACCAATGACATTTCTGTGACACTAAAACCACAGAAGCTGCATCATATTGTTAATACATGTCCTATGTGTCATTTTATACAAGAACACCTGTCTGATGTATAATGTGATGTTAAAAAAATAAGAGAAAATCTGTCCCCCATGGGAGTTGAGAAAAGAAAGTCATGGCATATGTGAATAACAACATTAGCATGAGCCAATTTGTTTTATTCATGGGATTTTGTTCTTCCTGCTATGACTGAATGTTAGATACCTAACCTTGAAGTTCAGCTATCCTTGGGAAACAAAGATACCATACAGATAAGCGAAATACATCTCTGTATAAACCAGATCAGACCAGATGGCTTTAGCAGTCAGGAGTATGTTCAGCGAGCAGAAGCGCAGCCTTTGATTTAGAAAACAATCATGACAAGAACGATGAGGGCCGAGAGCACTGTGCTTAAGTAAATTCATCTGCCTCTTGTACAATATTTCTGACTGATCCACACAATACAGAAGATGATACCTTCAAAGCAGGTGTAATTTGCTGTATTTTGAGGAAAAATATATTTTTACTAACTGCCAATATTCAGAGAGCATTTTCATAGTGTTTTTATGTCTCATTAAAAAGCAATAAGCCTAATTAATAAATTAGCATGTAGAAATCCATCTACTCATCCACTACATAAGCAATAATAAAATAATAATGTGTAATTTACATAGTATCTGACTCTAAAGAGGCTGCAACCACTTTGCAGCAAATAAAAGAATGCCCCCAAATAACAGGTACATTTGGTTATACAGGCTGTGCTAAGACAAAATGACCTAGTCACTTTTTAATGTCAAATTGAGGTACCACTGAGTGTAAAATTTAGAATCTCAGCTAGATCAATGTGATGTCACCCCTGGTCGGGTGAAAATCCATTGGGTTTCGAAGGTGGGTAAGCAGGTCCAGGTCAGGCTGAGTGTGCGGGTATGGGTTGGGTACCACTGAGTGTAAAATTTAGAATCACAGCTAGATCTCTGGAAAAAATATATGCAGGGCAATATTCCATTGAGTTTATATAATGTAAATTATAAGGCCAAGGGTTTGTAATGTGAAATCCTCTTTTTGATGTAATTTGCTGACCTGAGTCCTGCATCATGTTGGATACCTGCGGGTAAAATACCCACAATATTATTGGGATTATTCTTTGATGCCTAGTGTGAGGGTGGCCCACGGGTACCCAGTGCAGTGGGGGAGGGGAGCTACAGGTGGCCAATCGAGGGTAAACAGCTGAAAATGTATGTAATTCACTTACGGTCAACTTCACATTACTTTTGGTAGGGTGAAATTCCATGGGGTTTCGAAGGTGGGTAAGCGGGTCCAGGTCAGGCTTGGTAAAAGCGGGAAAGGCTTGGGTGAGGGTTTTAAAAAACAGACCCGTGCAGGTTTCTACCCTAAATTGCTGACATAACCATTAGTGATGTGCGGGTTGGCCTAAAAACGACATGATACGTGGGTTTACAAGATTGTCAGGTCCCAGGCGGGGTTGGGTTAAGCTCTTCCTTCCAATCTCTCCATAAGGTCTTCATGACCGTACTCTGCTGGCTTTTGCCTTCATCAGTGTCTATTTATAGGGGCATGCCTGCCCCACTGGAAGGTCTATAACAGGCATGTCCAAAGACCGTCCCTCAGCCTCCATCATGAAATTAATAATAATGCGGCCCGCCAGCACAGTGCAATCAGGAATAGCATAGCCGTAATATTTAGGCACATAAGTGAAATGATCTGCCACTTGGTCTATACTGCTGCCTGTGTGCTGAAGAAGTTAGCAATAGACACGTACTGGCACATAGTGATGGGTCGCATTTGGCCCCCTGGCCGCACTTTGGACATGCCTGGACTAGGAATAGTCCAAATTTGATTTGAATTTGAAAAGAATTTGAAAATTAGAATATCAAAATTTATCATGTACTGTCTCGACTTTGACCATTCACCATTAGAGATGGCGCGAACTGTTCGCCGGCGAACTTGTTCGCGCGAACATCGGGTGTTCGCGCTCGCCGGAAGTTCGCGAACGTCGCGCGACGTTCGCCATTTTGGGTTCGCCATTGTTGGCGCTTTTTTTTGCCCTCTCACCCCAGACCAGCAGGTACATGGCAGCCAATCAGGAAGCTCTCCCCTGGACCACTCCCCTTCCCTATAAAAACCGAAGCCCTGCAGCGTTTTTTTCACTCTGCCTGTGTGTGCTGAAGAGATAGTGTAGGGAGAGAGCTGCTGCCTGTTAGTGATTTCAGGGACAGTTGAAAGTTTGCTGGTTAGTAATCGTTTTGATACTGCTCTGTTATTGGAGGGACAGAAGTCTGCAGGGGTTTGAGGGACATTTAAGCTTAGGTAGCTTTGCTGGCTAGTAATCTACCAGCTTTGCTGGCTAGTAATCTACCAGTGCTCTGTATGTAGCTGCAGTGGGCAGCTGTCCTGCTTCTGATCTCATCTGCTGACTGCTGCAATAACAGTAGTCCTTGTAAGGACTGCTTTTATTTATTTTTTTGTTCCAATACAGAGCAGTATCAAGCAGATTACTAGCCAGCAAACTTACTATCATCTGTCCCTGAAATCACTAACAGCTCTCCCCCTACACTATCTCTTCCAAGCACACACAGGCAGATTTTTCAGATACATTTTTGCCCTTGATCCCCCTCTGGCATGCCACTGTCCAGGTCGTTGCACCCTTTAAACAACTTTAAAATCATTTTTCTGGCCAGAAATGTCTTTTTTAGATGTTAAAGTTCGCCTTCCCATTGAAGTCTATGGGGTTCGCGAACCGTTCGCGAACCGCTCGCATTTTTGCGCAAGTTCGCGAATATGTTCGCGAACTTTTTTTCCGACGTTCGCTACATCCCTATTCACCATCTAAAACCTGCCGAATTGCTGTTTTAGCCTATGGAGGACCTCCTAGAACCTATTTGTAGTCAATTGGTGGACTTTGAAAAATCTAAGTTTTTTTTGGGAAAACTTTGAATCAAATTCGATCGAGTGCGCTAATTCTTCAATTCTTATGATTCAAATTTGGCCGAATACGGACCTATTCAATCGAAAGTGGACCTATTCGACCAAAAAAACTTAATTTCAGTCTTTTTTAATTCAAATTTTCGAAGTTTTTTCAATTTGAAATTCGACCATTGATAAATATGCCCCTTGGTGTTAATGGATCTTTTAGATCTAAAATGATAAATACATTTATAGCATTGTTTTTACTAGCATGCATTCCTCAACCTTCCACATTGCACCTTTTTTAGTGTTACAGTGTCTTTACATTAGTCAGCAGGACCGAAAGCAACAACAACCCCCTAAGAATGTTCATAGATAATGAGAATACTACCTTAAAATTGTCTCTAAAGAATTCAATAATTAACTTTTACAAACTTTGACATGTAGTGTTCATGTAAACATCAGAAGGATAATGCCACCTAGTGTTTAAAAATAGCTTGATGTTTATGATACCCGTTCAGTCCAGTAAAGTGACATGGAACCTCCCACTTTTAAGAATAAATACAAAAGCAGAAATAGCTTTTCTCTTTATATAGCAGATGATCACCATTCTCATTTATTTCTGTAGTTTTGTGTTACCCTTCAATTGACATTAATAATAAACAAACAATAATAAACAAACAACCTTTGCTCTGAAATGTATGTAATGATCAGATATTGTAGTGTACTGTTACAAACGTAGATCATTATTTCACAGTTATGGGTATGGCATCTACATTCCTGAAATCCAGAAAGACAATTTCCCTGTTTAGACTAACAATTCTTGATTTTTTAACTGATTTGATCAATACTCCCTTGCTGGAAAACCTTAAGGTCTCAACGATTGCAGGAAACATCTATCATATGTGCACAACAGAAGGGACCAAGTACAGGTATGGGACCTATTATGTAGAATACTCAGGACCTGGGGGTTTTCATTTAAAGAATCTTTCTGTAATTTGGATCTCCATGCCTTATGTCTACCAAAAAAATCATTTTAACATGATTTAAACCCAATAGGATTGTTTTGGCTCCAATAAAGTTTAATTATATCTTAATCTCATCCACATTACTCATTACTATAGTAGGCTGAAGATTTATGGGATGTTCTGCTAGAATGCAGCCCAGGGTACTTTATTGGTCAACATATTCTGCTTACATATTCTGGCTTCACAGACTGCAATGACATTATTTTAATATATTTTGGCCTGCAAGCATATTAGGACACAGTAATATCGGACCCAAATAAATAAGTGTAAACCAACTGTATGTGTAGGCACATCTCACAAAGCATCCCTTGGAATAAACTTCTCAAGACATGTGGTAATTCCTGGGCTTTCTTGTTACCCTTTGCCTTGTGCTTCAAATTGTGTATGTTATGAATCCAAGTAGGTTTTAACTGTATGCATAGACAGAATAAATCTTTCATTTGCATTTCAATAGACAAAATTTTACACTTTTCACCACACCTTAGTTTTGTAAATGAGGTGTATAGTATATCAGATATTTGTCCCTCCATATGGATAATTCTGAAAAGTACTAAACCAAGTGATGTCAAAGGTTTCCAGATTAGGCATGATATAGTGGCACATAGCAAAGGTTAATAACCTCATACGTGAAATTTAGACTACTCTGGCTATAGATGACATGATGGCCATACAGAAACAGATATTAGTTGCTAAACAAGATTGCACCCCATCTGATCGGATTTTTGACATAAGCCCAGTTATGCCTACCACGAGCATGAATGAAACAAGTAAATCCAGTGACTTGCTCATACTTACTAACGTAAGAAACAATATAATTTTCATTACATCATATGTAAACCCAATTTCCTGCTTTGGATGAGAATTCCTTTAAAAATTCTAGTAAAAGTGGATCTACAGAAAACTACTCCAAAAATTGATTTCTGTGATTCTTTTCACCTAACATTCTACATAATGTTAGAATTGCTCCAGAAAAGTAATTCATAGCAACTACTCAAAATTCAGCTTTGTTTGGACAACTGCAAGTTTAGGAAAAACTCTCATTGGTTGCTAACGGTTTCTGTGCTAAAGCCAATTTGTCCTTATAATTGTATAGAAACCAACTAATTAGTAAATATACACATTTTGTATATTTGTATCTGTAAATATTACCTGTGCAGCGGGGACGCCCGCCGCGTGGTTCCGTGGCGCCGGATCCAGCGCCATCTTGTTTTCTGGGGCGCGCGGCACGCCTCTTAAAGCTAGAGGCGCGCTGGCGTGATTATGCCAGCGCGCATTGGCGCACGTTTTGGCGCAAAATTTGAATGTATTTAAGGCTCATTCATACTCCCAGCCAGTGCTCGTGATAGAACTTAGTTTCTAGTGGTTCTGAGCCTAGTGCATCTGTTCCTGTTACTCTGTTACCTTGATTACTCCGTGTTTGACCCTGCCTGTATCCTGACTACTCTGAACTCTGTATCCTGACCCTTGCCTGCCTACGACAGCTCTTCCTGCTTAACCCCATGATCGGCAACCCGGTTTGACCCTTGCCTGCCTGACGATTCTGATATCTGCCCGCCTTGACCCAGCCTGTCTGACCATCCTTCTGCCTAATCCTTTTGTACCGTGACCTTCGGCCCAAAAAGGCTTTGCTAACAGCTGTGCCCCTTCGCCAGACAGAACATCTCGCCTTGCACCCCTTGTTAAGTCCAGGTGGCACCCAAGTAAGCTGAGGGCTCCTCCCGAAGCCCAACAGTGGTCACACTACTGGTGAAGCCGAGACCAGGGTGCTTGGCATTTGTTCTGGTATTGGGTGCCGGCCGTGACAGTATCTCTGTTACTTGAACTACCATGTATTAATTTTAGAACGTTTTTAAATTTAGAATCTATTAATTACATTTATTTATTTTTAACTAATACAGACACTCAGACTAATCAGTTATCATTATTAAAGTATTAGACAATATTCATTGTGACGTTTTTTGTGATAATAACTAACATATTTCTCTGATTCATCAGTCATTGTATTTGCTGTGTCCCTAACTTGTTCAGTTTATGTTTTGCTCTGTCCTGCGTAGTAAAGCAGAAGATTTCTGTTTTGGGGTTTTTTCCTGCGTGTAAAATAGTGGACTTAAGAAAAAGTCTGTTGGAATGGAATTATGTGCATGCAATGAGAAACTGAACATTTACTCAGTTAACTGAATTTTTTTTACATAGCAGAAAATAACTAAAATGTAGGTTCAGGTTCACCTGAGGAAGGGGTTGTGTCTGAAAGCTTGTGCCACATTTCTGCTGCAATAAATGTTTTAAAAAGCAGGAGCCGAAGTATGGTGTGCTTCATCACCCTTTTCTAATTGTCTTGTTGGGCTTGGAAGCAACCAGGGATTGAATGCAACCTAGTAAGTAGTGTGCCGAAGATAAAAATTACTTTGGTTCACTGCTAAAAGCAGTGGAGAGCATTGCAATGAACTGAAACAGGTACAGTATCAGATATCAGGTTTCATAAATGCATTAATTCAATAAAAACTTTCCTGTCTAACAGTATACCTTGAATCCTTGAATACTACGTAACATATAAAACATTTTAATTTTTTTTACCTTTTGATCCTTCTTTACCAGGCCTGTTGCTGCAGCAATATTTCCAGCTCCTTCTACTGTCTTCTGTGCAACTGCACTCATTCCTGTAGCTACTGCTTCACCAACATTAGACACCTGTTCTTTGGTCTTCTCCGCAACTGATATACAGTAAACAAAAGAAAAATAATTACATGCCATACTCTAGAAAAAATTTGGGGTTCACAGTCTTACAAAATAAAATATGAAGAAAACCACATTTGGATATAGTATTTTAGAGAAAAAGTTCTCTGCCCATATATTTTATTTAGAAAAGTAGGAAAATGAAACCAGAATATAACAAAGCATGCATTTTTAATGTATTGAGCATGTAAGGTTTTGTGGCCCTTATAAGAGCCAATATTCTCTGTTTTCACAGTTTGTGTTCAAAAAATTAGCAACAAAAAAAGGACACATATTGCTTTTGATCAAGATTCTAGATACACAGTCAAAACAAGAGTCACTTTCACACAAGACAAAGCAAGATAATTTAATCTTTATCAAAAAGTCTCATTAATATTTATTGCACTGCTGCTTGGAGATAACATTGGCTGTTTTAACAAAGGGAGTGAAAGAGATAAACCTGTTTTATATCTATAAATATGTGAAATCAGATCCTCTTATGAGACAGGAAATACAATTAAGCTGTGATAATAATGGCATTATAATTATGATAATGGTTTTATAATACAAGGGTTTCTCCGTTTACCATCTATTATTAAAACTAATTCATTAAAAAAAGTGCTTAATTTTGTATGCATTTTATGTAATGATGGCTTTCTCAAAACAAATGTGGTTTAAGAAAAGTCAAGGTGGCACTGCAGAGGTAAATGTAAATACTAGACAGATCTTCTCAGCCTATAGTTATACCATGATATCTTAGTCTAGTTGATTGGTGGATGCAAAACTAATAAGGTTCCACTTTTTTTGTAAAATAACAATAATGTGGCTCAAACTGAGTTAGCCATATTCAACTGAAAGTAATAATTTACTGTTTTTATGGAATAGTAATATTTTTGTACACTATGATTTGTTATTTGGACTACCCATTATCATAATTCTTTTTCTGGATTCATTTTAGAACATTTTTCGTGTTTAAAATATTTTATTGGTGTTTAAAATAAACAAGTGAATTCAATATGACAACAAAAAACAGCCTCAGAGGGTATGTTGTAATAGGTACAATGGCATATTATTTGAAAAAATTAATAGCATTAGTAAATACAAAAAGAAAAACATATAAAAACGAACAAAACGAACTACACCAGTGGATGTGAAGAAAATAAAAATTAAAATAAAGAAAAAGACCATTGTTTTCAAGAAAGTCAAGGAACCCAATAGACGCTCAATCTAAATTCCAAGGAACCTATACATTTGACCTTTTGTATTGGAGTCACAGACCTCGAAATAAGGAGACCACAAACGTCTAAAGGACTTTTTGGAATTCTTCCCCATTTTTTAGCTTTTAGAGCTTCCTGCCAACTAAGTTGTTTCATATAAGAAATAATATCTGTTAACGAGGGGAGCTCTCTCTGTAACCAGTAATTAAAGTAATTAAATAAAACTTTCCTAGCAGAAGCCAAAAACAGAGTTGTCAATGTGTCACGATCGGCACCCAGAATCCAGAACCAATGCTAAGCACCCTGTTCTTGGCTCTTGCTTCTGCCTTTAACAGCCACCTTTCATCTCGGGAGGAGCCCTTGGCAAATTGGATGCCGCCAGGTCTTATTAAGAGAAGAGCCAAGCTAAAGGTTCTGGACGAGCAGGGGGGCATGATCATTAACAAAGTCTTTTGGGCAAATAGGCAGGGGTCAAAGCCAAGAGATCAATCAAGAATGGTCGAGACAGGTCGGAATACAGATATCAGAATAGTCGGTTTACCAGGCAGGAAAAAGTCAGGAAAAGTCAGTCAGGCAGGGTCAAAACAGGAATCAGAACACAGGAATATACAGGATAGCACCAGGAACTCTCACAAGACGAACCTACAATGGGCAATGAGTTTAAATTGCGCAATGACGTCATAAGCCGTCGACGCTACGCACAGAAAACAAGGATGTGTGTGCCGCGCGCGCCCTAAGGCATTTCCACAGAAGCCAGCAAAGAAGAAACATCTTGCGACGGGCATCCACACCGGAGGCGCAGCGGGCGTCCCCACTGGCCCACTAGACCACCAGGGGGAGTTTTCCTCACACTATGTCTTTCTTTCATGAGATAAAGGTTTTAGCTTAGAGACTGCCAGTCCTTCATCCAATAGTCCAGTTCTTTCCCAGAATATTACAAGGCCCAAAACAACAAGAATGACTGGTTGGTTAAAATAAACTGAAACTGACTCATAGGTGTAGGAGTCATCTATGTTTTTGACAACATCTTTAATGGTTCTTAAGATGAAGTGCGTCAAAACATATTATTATATTTTGCACCACTTTTGCTAAGCTTTTCAACACTAGCCCTACCACAGCCATAACTATTAAAGCCTATCAGTTTCTATAGGAATCAATGGTCAAATTTTAGTGGAATTTTAGTGGAATCTGCTGACAATATCCAAAACCCCTAATAACAGTAAGTACTTCAGTTTCAGTATAGAAACATTCGTTTTAAAAAATTATCTCAGATTAACCTTTACAATGTGCTGTATTTGTAAGTCCATCGTTATTTATAGGGCATAGATATTGATCTTATCTACCAATGTGTCCTGAAGATGTCATTTTTTATAATGTTGACATTTTGCAAGGCACAAAAGGCCACTAGAGTAAGCATATATTGATGGACATTGGGTCTTGCATTAAAGTTCAAGCTGCTCTGCATCCAATGTTGCTCTAATTTGTACTGTATCTACAGTATGTGAAAGATAAGTGACTTTTTTTCAAAATTTTTTTTTGATCTGCTACAATTTGAAAATATTTGTGCAGTAACCATTTGAAAACACCCTATGCGTTGCAGTATACTCCATTATTTCATGTTTAATTTATTTAGTCATCGGTTGTAAACTATATACTATACATTGCATGCATTTAAATTAGATTTATATATTTTTAGTAGATGGCCGCATGGTGTTCATGTTCAGCTCATGTTTGATTCTTTTTTTAAAAAAAAATTGAATATAAAATTGAACCTACCTGTTGTTACTCCATGTACAACGCCTTCCTTTGTTTTTGAGCCTTAAGATAAAAAGAAAAGTATATATATTGGTTAAATTGAAAATTATATTATTTATACACATAGCAGTAAGGACATTGCCATCCTCTCCCCTCAGAATGTAAAATCAAAGCTTGGAGCCCTCAGAAATTAAGTCAGAGTCAGATTTATAAATTATCCAGTAGGGATTCCTCTACAATTCCTAGCTATTCAGTCTTCATTGAATTAAACATTAACTGAACTTTCCAGGAATCTCTACCCCCAAAAGATTCACTAGTCACTGAACTGAAGTTTTGATTGGTTAATGCTATTTTTCTGCTAGTGTATCTGACAAATATTGATAAAATATCAACAGTATAGGCATCATTTTCAGGAAGATCATTTAAAGATCTATAACATGTGATCAATGCATAGGAAATCAGTATAATCAGTTATGTATTGTCAGTTGCATTAGTAATTAATAATGTTCAGAACATATATAAAATCATGTTCAGAGCACATTATAGTGACAAATCTGAATTCAGTTCATAGTGCACAGTATGAACACCATTAATGGTAGCCAAAACATGTCAATGTATATACGGTAAATACATACTCAGTCTGCAAAGAAACAAACAGTAAATACCAGTGCTGTGCAATGCACAAAGGCAAAATTCAGTTGCAATCTGCCATTTTTCCAAAAGTGCAGTGTAATTGTGTGAGCACATAAAATTGCATTCACTGGAATTATCATACATATATTGCTAACAACTTTCATATATGGCGCAAAGCATTTTTTTCTATAAGCAAACAAATTATTCATGCTGGTGATTCACAATGCTAACAATTCAGTCTGTTAATTAAGATAAACCTAACGTTCCAAGATAATGCATAGCTCTTGGTTGAACTTATCTACTTATCATCTATTTTTACATCTACTTTGAGAATATTTCCTTACTAGATATGGGATCACTTGGGATCCGGTACAGGTATGGGAACCTTTATCCAGAAATCTGTTATCCAGAAAGCTCAGAATTATAGAAAGGCCATGTCCTATAGACTCCATTTTATCAAAATTGTCCAAATTTTTGAAAAAGATACTTTTTTCTCTATAATAATAAAACAGTACCTTGTACTTGATTTCAGGTTACCCACAAATATATATATATATATATATATATATATATATATATATATATATAAAACGTTCCAATGAGTATCCGCATATATATATATATATATATATCTATATATATATATATATATATATATATATATATATATACCCATTATACAAATGTATACATATACCCATAATACAAATTTATAATCTTAAGGGTTTTGAGTCTTTTTAAGATCTGAGGTGTGGGGGGTGGTTTGCTCAACCAGTCAATCACATAACAACCAGATGTGTGTTTTCAAACAGCTGACCGGAAACATTTTTACAGATTGTTATGGGTTACTAGACAAGTAGAACCCCATTAATTCTTAATTTGTTGAGAAATGTGTATACATACTGAAATGTTTCAGCTCTTATTCAGGTTGTGTTCACTGTGCACTTTCCGATTATGTCAGTTACTATTTTATCATTATGATACTTTGGTGTTTGAGCAGTAGTTAGCGTTACTTATTAATGCAACTATCAATCTATAATCATTTTGAACAAATACTGTTTTGTATTTGTTTGACTATATATGAGAACATTGATATCAATATTATGTGTAAAATGTATGTACAATTTCATAGATGAATCAAATCCAATAATCCATGAACAGTAGTTGAAAGACAAAGCCACGCCTTTACACATTTTCATTATTTCTTGCAGAGTAAAAGTCCCCTAAAGACACCAAAAGGCAATTAGCTGACTCAAAATACAATAACCTTTAGGAGAAATGTCACCAATTGTCAAAAAAGTGACCTATTGTTACCTGGAGAGCTCCTCAATCTTGTTGTGTGATAGTCAACATATTCATGCCTTTCAGTGCATTCAATGGTGAAGATTAATATGAATGAAGTATGGCACATTACCTATGGTCTATATCTGTCATTGGTGACGTTATTTTCACAATTTAAATTATACCAGCATTAAAGAATGTTCACACATAACTCTTCCCACATATTAACCAATGCTATGTTGCCATTTTACAATACTACTTAATTATTCTGTTCTGTCAGAATATCAATAAATACATATATGCATGAAGACATTTCTGTCCACAAATTGGCTGGGCAATAGGTTATCCCTCAACATTCACTTAGTTTAAATGCATATCAATCAACACCAAAGATTTATTTCAAAAAGCTCCTCCTTTTATTAGAATTATAAATAAGGTTTACTATATTAATACAAACTGAAATGCAATGATTATGATATCTGCAAACCCGGTTCCTCCACAATGAATTAGCTGCTTTAAAAGGCATTCCAGTTACAGTGCATAATTGGAAAACTGCTCAGCAGGATATGTTACCTTCACACACTGAAAAAATATGGGACAAGTCAAAGATCTTTATTGCACAAAAATCAAGGCTAACTCTAGGAGATAATGGTTTATCTAACAAATTATGATTTAAAGATTGATGCAGTGTTGAGAATTTTTAGAAAGCTTTTTCTTTGGCTCTTGGGTAAATAAAATGTATAGCTCTGGAGGGTACAAGACAGCTTTTTCTTTTCTGGCTGCTGATGCTCCTTAGTAAGCAGACCACCTGCACAGTTGGGACATTATGTCCCGAATGCTTTGCATGTACCTTTGGGTACCTGATCCACTGCAGGACTCTAGTGCAGGCTGCAAGATCAGACAATATGAAAGAATGAGCCCATTTTTGAGCTTTGCATTTATACTAAATGACCCCTACAACACATAGGGGCAGATTTACTAAAGGGTGAAGTGGCCCTTGCTAGCGAAAGTTTGCCAGAAATCCAATCCGCAGGGACATCACTAATTTACTGACAGGTGTAAAGTACAATTCACTAGCAAAAGAAACCGTCGCTATTGCAGTTACGCACCCTATCGGCAGGGGAATTCTTGTTCCGCCGAACAATCGCTACTCCACAAATTCACTAAAGTGCAAATTTTACAGAATGTTACCTCTTTCACCAGAGTTTCCTTCGCCCACCTTAGACCTGGTGAACTGATAAGATGAAGCTACATCCTCCTCAATTTTATGTCAGTGACATCATATCCTCTATGCCGAAAAGTGGGATTGTCTTCAAAAGTTCTAACTATTAAAAATGTGTGTGATAATTTTTTTTTTCCAATTTGAGGGGCATGCCACATTTGTTTTAAGGTGGTCTCATGTCTAGGGCATTAGAGGATCTCTTTTATCTTAGTTTGGCTTCCTTGGACATTCAAATTGACCTAAGCGTAAGAGCACTAGCGAAGTTTCTCTAGGAAGAAACCAATGCTTGCGAAAGTTCGACAAATTAACACTAGCCAGAATTTGCCAGTGTTCGACTACAGAGACACAACTTTGAATTTTAGTGAATTAGCGTAGCGGTAACGAATTTACGCCTGGCAATGTGGCGCGAAGTGTGGCGGAGCATTCACTGGTGAAAATCTGCCCTTAAGTGAATTCCCCCCATAGTTTCTTCTTTTATATCAGTAAAAACGATGTCTTTGCTTCGCCTTTCTCAGATTTGAGTTGACACACTTAATAAAATTTATAGCTCTTGATACCTCTGCCCCTGGGCGGGGGGGGGGGGCATAGCACAAGCACAGTTTGGACACCACTAGTTTTAAAACATGCTATAAAATCACACGTGTCCTAGGTAAATTCAGAGCTCTGGGTTTAGAATGGAACATATTTACTTAATTCTAGGCTGCAGCTACAGCAGGTGTACATCCTATCACAGTGGAGTTCAACCTAAATCTCTATGTATTTATAATGGGATTAAACTTTATAATTTTTGAAAAACAATCTTGAAGAGCTGCAGGACATATTTTGTTTGGAAATTACAATTGCAGTAAACAAACTATATTGCAAGGTTTACATTTGCCTTTTTACTGTTTTCTGTTATTCTTTTTTTGCAGTGTTTGCAATTTATTTCATATACTGAAAGCCCCAAGTAGATCAGAACAGGTCCGGACTGAGAGTTAAAATAGGCCCTGGGATTTCAGGTACACAGAAGCCCAAACAACCCACATAGAGGCCCAAACAGCCCCCACCAGCCCACTAAATACTGACTTTCTATGGCACCTTGTAGCAGCCCTTCTGGCATTTGCCAGAACCCACAGATTGCCAGTCCGGGCCTGGATCAGAATGTATTCATTACAGGCACACTAACCATGTGTTGTATTTGCTTAATTGTACACAGTATGTGGGACTGCATTCACTAAGAATTTGTATATGTTTTTTTTCTGTGTAGACTCTAAGGAGACTAAGAGGGTATTTCCGAATCTCGTTTTTCTACCAGTACTGCTTACCCCATTCATCAGTTGCCTAAGGATATGTCTAAAGTCCACAGTAGTAGTAATGTAGGCTGTTGGGAAGACCCAACAGGTCTCTTTTAGGCAGAGACAGTGTCAAACCAGTCCCTGATATAAATTCCCCAAGTCCTTGCTCAGCAAGTTTCCACAAACTGTTTATTGTACAAAGGTCGTTATGTCAATATATTCTTTGCAATTTAATTTAAAGTTACATAGACTGGTACAGCTGGTCATCACAGATTAGAAGGAAGCAGATTCATCCAACCATTGCTAACAGTATACCCAAACACATTGGGGTCGATTTACTAATAGTCAAGCCTTTAGGTTTGAGTCATCATAGAGAAAACCACACTTGAATTAAGAGGAAAAATGCCATTTTTGTAGAGGTATTTTAGCTGAGTGGGCTTTCTTAAATAAGAAAAAGTTCGGCAGCCCCATAGACTTTGATTATTTTGGTTTGGTTGTTCTGGTGTGATCATGCCTTTTGGTTATAATGCCCGCACCATGCCAGATTAATATTTTACATAAGATATATATGTGGAAGATCAAAATTAAGAGTTACTTCACTAAAAACATTAGGGGTCATTTACTTAGAATGCCAAAAACCTGAAAAAATTGTGTTTTTTTTAGTATAAAATCCAAATTTTTTGTGAAAAAAATTTTTTTTTCTGAATTTATTATACCCAGAGGATGGAAAAAGTAGGAATCTGAAAATCCGGCATCTCAGACCTGCCGAGGTTGCACAAAAGTCAATGGGAGAAGCCCGAAAGATTTTTTTGATCTGCGCTGGGTTTTGTACAATAATCCGAAGTTTTCTGGGTTTTCAGGTGGAAATTCTGAAAAATTCGTAGAATTCATATTTTTCAAGTTTTTATTGGATTTTTTCCCGCAAACAACATTTTCGGGAAAGTGTATTAATAAATAAGCAGAAAAAACCTGTGCAGATTTGGTCAAAGTTTTTTTCAGAAAATATTGAGATAAATTTTGACTTTGATAAATAACCCCCTTAATGTAGTATCTGGGGCAACAATCAGTTTCTGGCATGGGCCTGTTTTAGTCTTGGCTGAAATAGAGGAAAAGCAACCCTGTACCTCATAGTCTTTATATTAATTTTTTCAATACCTTTAATAAAAAGAAGGGTCTCATTGGTACATACAAAGGGAAGAAGATGGGGTTAAAGAAGATTTTAGTTCTGATCTGAGTTCTTGCCATCTGAGATTTTAATCAACACTTTTATTATTCAGGTTTAATCAATACTAATTTCTCATACAATTTTAAATTATTTTTGGTAAAACTGTTTTATTCTGTCAGTTTTGATGGATTATTTGGCTTTTTTTTAGACCACAGTTCATATTTACTACAGTCATAAATGAAATTGTAATGTAAGCCGATATTGCTTGTGATCTTATACTGAACAGATAAGAGTTATTCAGAATAGAATGACATTCCTTTTAAGTCCAATGATTAGCTCTCCTAGGGATGCTCAGCAGGCATAATGAAGATGACAGAATATCTTAGGCATCATGCACATGTGCAGCTTTCATGTTGCTTCATTTATCCAATTCCAGAAGCACTGACATTCTTCCAATTTTCAATGCAACTGTCAACTGTATGCAATTTTAATGTAGTCAACCTATATGCTATTCTTTAATAAAAAATGTGCTGCATTTGAAATACACACATGTTAAAATCAGATACGATCCGATACAGTTTTTCAGTCAGTAGAACTATAGTGAGGCAAAAGGATCTCATGCATTATTTGAATGTCTCATATAATATTCAGGAAAAGTAGTTGAAAAAAGTAAAAAATACATTTATTAGGACATGAAAAACTAGCAAACTATAGTGTTTCCGAAGCAGATAACCAGTTTTACCAGTGCAGGGCAACAGTACATTATATTGTCCCTTGTTTAAAACCCTTTTATCTTTTGGTGTTACTGTTCCTTTACGATGTTGGGAGGTTTGACCCACATATTGTGCATTCTAGTAAATACAATTTAGCTATTTTTGAAGTATTGCACTTGCCCATGGCATATTCTTACAAATATCAAGTATGGTTCAACAATTCTAATTGGTAATTAAGTACAGTAGCTTAAAAGGAACAAGACTAGCCTACAAGGGTGTACCCTATTAGGTATGAAATGCATTATGATTGTTTTTCATGTTCTATTAAATATATGTATATTTTGTACTTTGCTAACTGCTGTTTTATATGATGAATAAATAGGCATGTGGATAAACAGATTGGACCCAAGATGAGATGTGATGTAACCCCTTATGGTACTTGCACTAATCAGACCAGAAGATCACAATCCAACAAGTCATACTGTATCTCGAACTGCACATGAAACCTTACAGGAATCAAAACAGCTGGGAAATAAGACAATAGTGCAGTAAACCAAAACATCAGTATGTGCTTACTTGAATTTAATTTCTCTAAAACTTATATTACCTGTGTGTCAGCCTTTGTGACACATGCACGTATAGCAGTTACTGAACTATTTGTATTTTGTGTCATTCTGTAGACTGCTTTGATCAAAGTTCCTGTGTGACAGCAAATATTTCTATGACGACAACAAAAATCATGTGCAATGCATATAGAAAGATATTGGCATAAATGTGTACACTTCATATTTTAAATTGCTTTTAAGCCATATGTTACAATATGTCTATATTGTACTGAAGCTTGACAACCACAAAAAGTAGAAAGTTATTTATACTTCATGCGTTAGGCTTAAATTGGAAACATTGCTATAAATGTTTTATAGATATTGAAATACTGCATACTCTCGGTAGTTTAGGGTCATCATTTCCAAATAGAACTGTATTCAATTATAAAAAATTCAAAGGAGGTTGAGGTTGTGGGTTGCAAATATCACATTTATGTTACTAGCAACTCAACTGTGCTCATCAAACTGCCGATTGGGAATATAAGGCTTGTGATTCAAATGGTATGGACATCCAGAGCCTTTCCAAGCCTACAGCTGAAAGTTGATACTGAAGTGTGTAGTCTAGGTAAAAGTTTACATCATAGTATTCCTTATTCCTTTCATTGGTGCAAGCTACACTGAAAGTTAGAGTGTTCTAATCCTATCAGAGCACATGAGTACAGTATGTTATATTGTATGCTTCTAGATTCTACAACACAGTCAATAAACTACAGTATGTGTAAAGATGAGAATTTATTGCCTGGGTAGTTTTAGTGATAGTGTGAAACTATTATTATTCCCCAGGCACAAATGCTAAGAGGAGCACCTACCTAGTGTGCACCTCAGGAATGCTGCAGTGTTACTGCCTGCAGGTAGTAAGGTCAGGGCCCCAAAGGGTGATGTTTCCCCCAACACTCCCTAACTTGTGAATTTAAATACCGGGAATACTTATGTGCCTGCCCCTCTTTGATAACAGGCGACACGTCGCAAGTCTCTACTCTCTACCAAAAAGGAAGTCACACAATGCAGGACAAAACAAAATGTGCAAAAGACAGTCAACTGCAGCCTTTAGTTGAACTTTTCACACTGTATCCTGCATTGTAATTGACCCCTAAGGATTTACTCTGCTTCCACATTGATTGGCACCTAAAATATAAGGGCTAACTTATTATTGAAAATGCACAAATGCTGGAATATTAAGGTGTGCAATTGCTTCATTTAGGGCACTACTCACTTAGCACTTCCGCCTCTCCAGAGTGCTGTGGTCTGTAACTTGTGCTGGCTGAACTTTTGTTGTCACATTTGGCTTAAGGCAGAGTACAAAGCAAAAATGAGTCCTTTACTGAATGTATAAATATATACATTAAGTATGAGCTTTCAGATACACATTGGGGGTTGTTCATTAATACTCAATTTTTTTTCTAAAAAGATCTCACATTTTTAGATAAAAATTTTCAAGATGTATTTTGCCCTGAAGCTACTAAAAGTCCGAAACCAAAATTCCATGTAAAACCTGTGGAATCTTTAGAGTGTTTTTTTTTAAATTTGTGGGTGGGAGTTAGGTCGAGTTTGTTTCTGGTACAATATGAGGAAAAAAAATTAGTTTTAGTAAATAACCCCCACTATGTTTACAGATGAATCTTATGAGCTTCTTCTGATTGAAGCACCTGTGAGATGATACACACATGGGAGCTAATAGTGAATTAGGGCAAGGAAGGGTTAAAGAGACTCTCTGCTTGTTCGCCAAACATTTTTTTACTTCCTTGTTTGTGTAATGAAAAGTCACATGATTTTAAGGATTCAGATTCGACCAGGAATTTGAATTCGGCCGAATCCAAATCCTGCTGAGAAAAGCCAAATTATAACCAAATCCTAAATTCTGTGTATCAGCATCCCTAGTTATAATCGCTAGGAGGTGCCTCATGTGTTGGCAAATACTAGAATAGCACCTCCCACAACTCCTTGGTTTAGGTTAAAATTTGTTCAAACAACTTGTTTTAATGTAGTTAAATTGACAGGGATAGGGATAAATTGTGTACATATACTGTAAAGCAGGGGTGCCCAAACGGTAGATCGGGATCTACAAGTAGACCTTTAAGTTAGTGATCATTAAATCTCAAGACACTATTAAAAAACAGCTTCTCTAAATCACCCTCCTACTTCATGCTTTTCATTCAGCTATGTATTACATTAAGGTGACATAAGAAATTATTGTTTATTTTTTAATACATTATACATTTTCCCATAAATCAATATTTAAGTAATATCTTCCATGGAACAGTGCTAACAATGCTTTAATGGATGTAGATCATAATAGGACAACATCAGTAAAAGTAGACCTCGCATTAGCCCTCACATTACTATGGCCAGTCCTGCTGTAAAGTATAATGGAATGATGTATTGAGAGCACAGCATACCAGTATATACTGTATAAATATTGTGTGTGTATATATACTTTTCTAAGTACAGCAGAAATCAAGGCAACCATTATAGGTGCACTAAGGGGGTTATTTATCAAAAATCCAAATGTCCAATATATTTTAGAATTTTAGAAATATTTTTTGCAGAAATTATGAAATCTTCGAAAATATTGTGGATCAGGATATCTTCAAAATGTCAACAGGACACCTGCCATTGACTTCTACGTGAACTCGGCAGGTTTGAGATGGAGTACTTTTTTATTCTGACTTTTAACACCATCGGAGTTTAAACATTTTTGTAAAGATTTTGTTTGGGTTTTTCGGACCAGAAAAAAATCATAGTTTAATAAATAACCCCCTAAGTATGCTAGGATATTATGTGACTTGTCCAGGATCAAGAGTTGCCACAGGGAATCAAATCAAACCATATATGGAATTAACAAGTTAAAGAGCACTGGTGTACATATGCAAATACAGGAGCAAACATGTAGCATGCCATTTAAATAATATAAAATACATGTTGGGGAAATGATACATATGCACAAGCTTTTAGCTCTGCATTAAATTAGTAAATAAGCACTGTGTTAAGAATAGTCTTTCCTATGTGTACAGTTTTACAGTAGACACTGGCCAGAGAAGGCCAAACACCTTTGGGATTTAACATACTTGATGTGATAAAGTAGTATATGTTTCATTGAGTTATTGAGTTAGCTGTCATACGCCATAACAATCATCTGACAAACAAGTGACTAATGCCGTGAAACATGTCAAGAGGGATTGACGGACATGAGATATGTAGAAAGAGGTAGGACACTATTTTGTGGTATGTTTTGATGTAATGTCTTTATAATGTTCATGTATACACTTTGTTTTTATGCTATTTATTGTGGTTCTTGCACTAATAAACATTTGAAGTGAATCAGGCTGCATGCATTAGATTGATTGTTTGGTTTATATTATGGGACCCATTGCATAATAATCATAGAGAACTAAGCACTTTTAGTTTGGTATCATTATTATTAAAATCTAGGGTTTCTGGACCACATACCAGGTCCTTTGTAGATTTAAGTGTATCCCCTAATTCCCTAAATACCTTATTGTGTAATGAAGTCATGGACTTAAAGAACACATGTAACAGGCTACATTGTTTATCAAGTCTGTATTGTAGTGGTCAGTATTGTGTCTCACTAAGCTGCACAGTGGGCTATTGCTTCTAAAACAGACTTGTATGTGATTTACCACAATCATGATCTGTGATCTCCAGGGGTTACTGATCTATACTGCCCAAGACTACTAACTCTGCAAACTTCTACACACAATAAACAAATATTAAAGGTTATATTTGCATTTCCAAGGACGCAGGAGACAAATGAAATGTCCTATTATCCCTTTTGTGAGGTGATGAGAAATGGAGATAAATATGGTAATTAAACAGATGACATTATATTAATTAGTGTTTTTTACCTACCCATATAGAGAACACCCTCTTTTGTTTTTCCTGCTGCTTCTGCCACTCCCTGTTTGGTTTTTTCTGCAGCTGCCACAACACCCTCTTTCGCTTTGGAAAACCCTTTCATGAATACATCCATAGCTAATAAATTTATTCTAGTGGTTCTGTAAGATATAAATACAAACACATTAGGACAGGTACAGCTGTAATTTGATTATAGTGCTACAAATAACTCAGTACTTCTGAACAGCAGTCACAATAAAAAAATCTATAATCTGATTAGAACACAGTTTTAAAACAATTTGTCAGCACAGCCCTTGCCTATCTTTAATCAGCCCAATCAGCTAGATATGTAGTATATATATATATATATATATATATATATATATATGTATTATATACACAAACATTTCTTAAATGTGAAAAGCCATTTGTTGAATACGTCTGAATTATATTACAAAATGCAATAGAAAATTTAAACCAGACTGTGGTTCTGTAATAGTAGCATTTTCATAGATATGCAAATTACCACCAAAATATTGTAAATGATAATTTAATAGCCATTGTCGGGATTCAAAAGCATTACAATAATTATTTGTAATTCAATTAAAACTTTAGGAAAAAAATATAACCCATGTTGTTGACATGTACCTAATTACAACATACTGTATCTGAGATGTTTGATAGGTGATAGATACAAAGTGCACGTGTGTGTCTGTGAAAGTCTACAGATATGTAAGTGTACGTGTGTGCAAGAATGAATATATCTAAGTGTGTTTGTATGCGAGACAGTGTATGCGAGAGAGACTTTGCGTGGCAGAGAGTGTGGGGGTGTTTGACGGAGAGTCAGAGAAAGAGACACCATATACTTCAAACACACAAAAAAATAAAAGATCAAATTCAATGCTCTAGTATTTAACCCCCAGAAGCCTGCCATTTAATAGAAAAACAAGCATAAGCCTTATTCCCCGTTGCATTCAGTACACAGATGACAAGATATCCCATGAGCAACTGTCAGCTACATAAATTAGGTCTCAAATGGGTGAAAATGCCAGATAAGACATTTACAAGAGCTCGTCGTAATCCAAATGAATACACTAAATATCCTACTTGGCAAGTTCTATAGATGTAGATGCAATACTTACATTAACCTTTGGTCCCCAAATTTAGTCCAAGAGGAATGATACTTGTGCTTGCATAAACAATAAAAAAGGAATCAAGTCTTCTCTTCAGTACATAACTGCCAAATAAATCCCCTGAGAGGTATGTGCATATGGAACAACCTGATGGAATCAATGCATTCAAAGCAGGTACCAGATAAACCACACCTAGCAGTTCTTCATAAACAGAAGGAATTGTATAAGGGGTGAAAAATAAGAGATTAATACTTTAACTCAGTGGGAGCAACCTATGTCATCCGTATTTTTCTTCTCTTCCCCTACACCCTTCCACACCTCCCTCCTCTCGTTTTTCCTTTCCACATGCCTGATTTGTCAGTGTGAAAATTGAATAATCATAGCCAGCCTCCCCAAGCTGGACCACTTGTAATCCGGCTGCTGCTCGAGGAAACAATGAGACCATTATCAACAGAAATATTTTAGATTAAGAGGTCTGCCTTGCATCAGAAAATGATTGCTCCTGTCACCTTCATTTGTAATGTAGGTGCTGGAAAGCAACAATCAAATCTGCCCACAAAACATCACCAGTAGAAAAGAGTGAAATTGTCTACTACAGACATGCAAATGATCTGCTACCTTACCCTAGCAGCTGCTGTATGCCCGCTGTGCTGAATTATTTATTGCTAAATAACTGCACTTGCCACAATAAATATGTCTTACAACTAGCTTGCAGTCACTTAGGTGATAACAGATATGCAGTTAGCATGCATTTTAGAGCTATGTTCAATTGATAATGACAGTAATAAGAGAATAATGAAATTAAACCGCTAAAATATTACAAAAGGATTATTAAAACTGAATGCTAGTATTCACTGTATTATGTAGATGGTTCTTTCAGCCCAGGAAATTGGTCAGTGAAAGGATAATTTCATTATGCCATAAATATTCCAATTCATAACTGTACGGTAACTAAAGAATGTACAGTAGAACCTTTATACAATCTCCTTTTGCCAACCTACTATGGAAATTATAAGATCTTATGAACAACGTTAGTCATAATAATTCACTGTGACCATTGCTCATGCACTGCTACAAATAGCTATATAATTAGCAATCATTTCCACTCTTAAAACAGGAATACTGCTATTATCATCCTTTATTTACATTAAGTATTAAGGACAACCCTGCAGTTAAGAAGCTGAAGAGGCAGTGTCAAATAAAGAGATAAACGGGTATGGTCTTTCTTCTCCCCCCCCCAAGGAAATATGAAATATATAGGGGTCATATATTATATATATATATATATATATATATATATATATATATATATATAGGGGTTGTTCACCTTTAAATTAACTTTAGTATGCTGTAGTATGGCTAATTCTAAGTAACTTTTAAATTAGCCTTCATTCTTTCTTTTTTGTAGTTTTTGAGTTTTCCATCTTATGAATTTTTCCAGCTTTCAAAAGTCACTCACCCCATCTAAAAGACAAATGTTCTGTAAGGCTACAAATGTATTTTTATTGCTACTTTTTATTATTCATCTTTCTATTCAGGCCCTCTCCTATTCATATTCCAATCTCTTATTTAAATCAAAGCATGGTTGTTAGGGTAATTTGGACCATAGCAACCAGATAGCTGAAATAACTCAAAAACCACAAATAATAAAAAATTAAACCTCTGCCCATGCAGTCAACGGACGCCCCTAGGCCCGCGGCTGTTCATGTTCCCTGTCTCCTCCCCTTCATTCGTGCACATGCACAAATTTTCATCATCAGGTCGGGAGCACTGGGATTGGCAAAGTATGTCCTGAGCAGACCCAGAACTTCTGAATCAATGTGAATGTGTTTGGGCAGAATGCTGCCCCCTAAAACCCTGTTGTCCAAATTGATTAAAAAAAAGGGTCACAAGACTGGGAAGGCTGATTAATTAAAGATCAGGTTTTTGAGTATTTTGAACCCACGACTAAAATCACAAACTCTAAAACTACAAATATTTTTCTGACAATTTCTATTGGATAAAAAAAGTCTGAATTGATTTAAAGCAGTCCAATAGGATCCACATAGCTTTCATTGACTTCTATAGCACTTCATCAAATTTTACTTGACAAGGTTTTCCGAGATTTGTGGGAAAAAAACTCAATTCAATTGTTAGAAAATTGGCCTCTATAGTGTGTGCCATTCGACTTTTATTAATAGGAATGTAAAATTGGACTTACAAGTGAGTTACAAAGGAAAAGGTTCATCAAACATTTCCCAGAGATCCAGGGTTCTGATCCCCCAGAGAAATGTATACAGTAAATTATATGCTAATGAAGTACTAGAGTCATTCCTGTGTACTGTTGTAATATATATTGCTTTTGCTGTTTCTGATGAACTTATTCTATTCTATCCTGTCTGAAATACAAAAAAGGAGAGACGAGAGGCCAGGCAGAGTGAAAACATGTATTTAGTTTAAAGTATACAGGATGGCAAAGGGAAAAAACATTGTCTGTTGAATACAATAATGTTGTTTAAAATGAACCCTTGTAATTAGGGTGATGAGTTTTTTTTAATTCTGCCAGTTCTTACGCTTCAGTAAATTGATGGGTGAATTTCTCACGATAATGAAGAATAATTAAACCCATGTTTAAGACTATACTAGTCTCTGACCTTGGTTTTGCTGTTACTGTCAGATGTAGACAGATAATGCTGTTATTACGATCTGTATGCTGAGAAGCCCGCGTAATGCCTGGAACAACTTCCAAGTGAACAAGAGAGCCCCACTTTCCTCAGTATTAATCGACGCCCTTTTGGGGCCCCAGACTTTCTGCTGTGGAAAAAGGCAGGGATCTTATTTACAATCGAAGTGTATGATAAGAAAGGTGAAAACCGTGGCTTTGTCGGACCTGGCAAAAGTTCAAAGGCTGGCGGCAACAATTGAAGTTTTTAGGCAGGCAAAAGTTCAAAAGCTGGTGGCAAGAATCATAGTCAAAACAACAGGCAAGGGTCAAAAACCAGGAAGAAAATTCAAAATAATGCTTAGCAAGTTCAGGGGAGCTGAAGAAAAGCTTGAGCAATGATTGCTGTCAGAGATGTGCCTTTTATATTAAAATTTGGCGCCAAATGTGACGTCAGCACCTCCACCGTCTTCACAGGCATTGCGCATGCACATTGCTGTGTCACTGCACCTGCTCACGTCCAGTGCTGTAGAGACTCCAGGAGCCGGCGCGCCTTAAGGTAAGGGCATGCACCAGTCTCCTCGAGCGCCTTACAGCTGTGTTTTCAGTGTACAGGTCTTACATTTGTTCACCTTTGATTGGGGCCTGTACTATAGCTCCATCAAAACAAAACAAAAAAAAAGACCCAATTTTTGTCATTGCAATAATGTAATTCTGTACCTTTTCAGTAATCTTTTATCGTCCCTCAGTTTGAAAAATCACTTGATTCTGCTTGCTCAAAGAGATCACAGTGTATTTTTATGTGTGCTATTTGCCCTATATAAAAAGCTATTGGTTCTTTTTGAAAAAATAATATTAATTGTGGATTGCAATGGTCTTTTCAAAATAGCAGAAAATATTGAGCATTGCAAAGTCACTTAATGGGGAAACATGAAAGTGAAATAAGATATCCTGTTGCATTAGCTATCAAAGGTACATCTGATGAAGGATTCACTTAAACTTAAAATCACTATGCTATACAATATTCAATTGAATAAAACATAATGAAACCCTAATATATTTGCTACAAAGGTTAAAGATTCTCTAATATAACATGCTTGGTTTCAAAAGCCTAAGTAAAGAATATTGTACATTATGGTCTTTTAATATGGCACACAGTAAAAAGGGTAGCCAGCAATTTCTGGACTAAACATGATACAGATACCTTTCAATTTGATGTGAAAGTTCTATAGAGATTTGTAGCACCAGACTCAAGATTAAGATACAGGGAGTTTAAGCACCAGCAAGGAAAAGTAAAAACAATATACTGAAGTTTCCTCTACATAGGAAAAGGCACTCGTTGAAGTGGCAGCTATTCAGTGGTTGTAGGAACTACTGTTCCCAACGTGTCTTGTTTAAAAAGCTTGGAAATTGTCATGCACCAGAGATGAGTCCCAGAAATGATGTGTTATTTTTCCATTAATCATTCACATTAACATAAACGCTTTCATGATACATATCCAAAAAAGAGTTTTGTGCCATTGAAATCCAACTTAGGAAATGTATTTAAAATACAGTAACTCAATCTTTAAACAACAACTAGGGATTCAAAGGTACTTAATTAGGATGCAATGCTTTTATGGACGATTAATTGCTTTACTTTTCAGCCCAGATCTTGACCCGTTCACTACATCTAGGTTGTCCTATAGTGTTAACCTATAGGCATTAACTGGATATTTTGGTCCTTTATACTTATTGTTCACTTGGAAATATTTGTGCCCAGTTATGTTAAGTACTGCACTGTAATTGAATTTTCATTTTCAGCTGATTAATATGATTCTAATAGTATCCATTTATGAACCCATGGAAATTAAGATCTTGGAAAATAACAAATTAGATGCAATCTGCTGGCAGTTAACACTGGAATAATATGAAACTGCCATATGTTGCTTATTTTTCTGTTCTACGCATGCATTTTTCTATTTGATTCTCTATATTTTGTACTAAATCTCTGAGAGCAGTTTTGTTGGTTTATGCATAATCATCCCTGAATTTTAAATGTGAACAGTGTGCCTAATTATGACTTTTTTTTCAACCTTTAATTAACAAATGCTTCTTGTAAATCCAACGTTACACTATTATTTAACTACTATATATGGATAAAAATAAAGAAGATGTTGTATTAGAAGATAGATACATAGGTGTAAGTTATCACCATGAAACACTTGTAAACTGTATGCAAATCTGTAAAAACAAAATTCATCATGGAAAAAGCACAAAAGTAAAAATGCTGGAATGGGGAAAGCATATGGCAATGCATAAAAGCTAAGGGGTTGGACAGAGGAATGACAAAACATAACATGAAAAGAAGTGTGCAGTATGGGTAGGGATAAGCAAACTTTTTCTCAAGGTACAGTTATGCTGCAAAATGTGTGGTTTTGTGAATCTACTAGAATTTTACCATGTGATCTATTTCACTGGAAAAAAAACCACGGTCTGTTTCCCAGAAACCCCCTCCTCACAAACATAATTATTATTGGCCCCCTGCCTAGTACATCAACCAGCGGGATTGTTGCCCTTCCAAAGTTTTTTAGAAAAAGGTGTCCAGGTGGTCATTGCTCAGTGCATCAAGTTGTTGGATAGAGAATTAAACTAGTGTAGTGTAAGAGTCTGTTGAGGCATAATAAGCCAAAATTGAGTGGCAGTATCTGTAGTTTTCTCAGTTCTGCTTGCCAGTTCCTCTGTAAGTTGGGATGGTCACTGAAAAGTGGAAACAGCTATCCACTGGCAGTATGAATATACTGACATTCATTAATATGAATGTGTCTTGAATAAGTGGGGATTTTTAAGTGCCTATTGCTAACATTAGAGAGTAACCTCCTCTCATTACAAATGTACCCTCCTCTACCTAATTTGGAGGGAAACTGACCCTTCAGTCCATGCCCCACATTTTCCTGCCCCCACCCCTGTGTGGTCTGTTTCCTCTATAGTTACACCACTGAACAGAGGAGACTTATTTATCAACATTCTTATTTTAGTTGATTTAGAGGTTTTTGAAACTACGAATAACCTCACATTTTCTAAAACCAGGAATGTCATGGAAATTTTTAAAATATCAGAATATAAAAAGTATGAATGAAAAAGAGCTGAACGGTGCAAATACAAACACCTCTTAAACCTCAAAAAAATTGGTTTGTTTTTCAGACAATACCTAGCAAAAAAGAAAACAGAAAAACTCTAAGGGGCCGATTCACTGAATTCGAGTGAAGGGTTTGAATTTAAAAAAATTCGAATTTCGAAGTTTTTTTGGGCTACTTCGACCATCGAATGGGCTACTTTGACCTTCGACTACGACCTTCGACTTCGAATCGAACGATTCGAACTAAAAATCGTTCGACTATTCGACCATTCGATAGTTGAAGTACTGTCCCTTTAAGAAAAACTTCGACCCCCTACTTCGGCAGCTAAAAGCTACCGAAGTCAATGTTAGCCTATGGGGAAGGTCCCCATAGGCTTGCCTGTGATTTTTTGATCGAAGGATTTTCCTTCGATTGTTGGATTAAAATCCTTTGAATCGTTCGATTCGAAGGATTTAATCGTTCGATCGATCGATCGCAGGATTTGCGCAAAATCGTTCGACTTCGATATTCGAAGTCGAACGATTTTAGTTCCCAGTCGAATATCGAGGGTTAATTAACCCTCGATATTCGACCCTTCGTGAATCGGCCCCTTAAAGTCAGAATTGCTTATAAGTGGTCCGATAAGATCAGTACAACTCCAGTTGACTTCTATAGGACCTGAACAACTTATACTTGGTGAAGTTTTGCTTTAGAAGTTTTTGTGGTTTTTACACTTAATAAGGTAAATCTCACATTTTTAAAGCTTTTTAGAATTATAGCAAAATATTTCAAGATTCATGAAGGAAATCGCAATTCAATTGTAAGTAAAAAGAGAGTGGTTAATCTTTAAACTCAGTGTCAAGTTTTTCTTGTTTGCACTCTGGGGAGACACTATCATTCATACCAATAACAGTCTCACAAGGAAAATTTAACTTATCTGAACAACTTAAATCATATTGCCAAGTCTCAAGCCCCCCTCCTAAAAACTCCATTACTTTTCTGGTCTGCTTACTCCTTTTGCAGATTTCATCTCCCAAACCTCAGCATTAGTCTTCTGTTTGCGGTTGCAATCTTTGCTGGGTGTGACATCACTTCACATCTGCACTTCATTTTTTAATAGCACTCTGGGATCAAGGGAGGCTGGACAGGGCTTGGGACAAAAGAACATGATCTGACCCTCTCTGCCGTGTTTCAAATTAAATTTGGAAAACTGGTGATATCACCATACTTGTAAGGCAGTAGAAGTGATGTAGCGTGATAGCTAGGTACTACATAGAGCTCTGCAGCGAGCTCATTTTTTAAGTGCCTCTGCTAATAAACTATTATTAAATTTCGACTTTTCCTTGTCCTTTAATCTAAAATCCCATGCTATGTTCCTGTTGTTTGTTTGCACTCTGGAGAGACAACTTCATATAACAGTAAGCATTAAAAAGTGAGTTCTTATTCTCTAAACTGGTGTTGCTTACTTGCCACACTCTAAAAATTTTGGACATGATGCCAAATATTACTATTATCACAAAATATTAGTCCAAATAATGGATAAAAAACACATTGACAAGGGGACTCTTCAATTGTCTGTTTGCCCTTAGCCATCCCACTGAACCCCATTGTTATATTATATACCTTAATGAAACACCAGGAGACAGACATGTTGGGTAAGTCCACAGCATTTATTTACATTATATTTTATTAAATAAATGGGATCTTGCCATTCTAACCCAAGGCAATATTCTAAAGCCAGAATTCCTTAAGAGATTACTACTATGCTCTGCTGTTTCACACTAAAGACTTGAGATCAGCACTATGTCATTATATCCACTAGATTAGTCTGCCTCTACCTACAGAGAGGATGGCCCCAAACTCTGCTACCAGCAGGAGCCGCAGCATCTCTCACCATGGGGGAAATTTACTAAAGGGCGAAGTGGCTAACGCTGGTCGAAAATTCACCAGCGTGACGTCATTTCAGCACTTCGTCGATTTACTAATGGTAGCTGGTGTAATTTCGCTGGCGTAATTTCGCCAAGGAGATAGACTCTGGCGCAACTTCGCACTCTAACGCCAGGCGAATTTTCAGTCTGGCGAAAGAGCGTTACTACACAAATTCCAAACTTGTTGATTTTACTGACTGTTATCAGACTTGCCTTCGCCATCTCAGACCAGGCGAAGTGCAATAGAGTAGATAGGAGTTCCTCAAAAAAAAGTCCAAAAGTTCCAAAAAACACTGGCCCTATTTAAAGGGTGATAGACTGAAAAAGATCGTAATTTTTTTTTTGGGATACCCTCCTTCCCCCCTACATTTGCTAACATATGGCACCTAAATTATACTGTGGACACATGTGTAGGGCATTCTAACAACTTTATATAATTTTATTAAGGTTCCCTGGCCTTGTGTAGTGTCATGTATTTGCTGCAGCATATACGGCCATTGTACTTTAACTGCACGCTGTATGCTAATTCGCCAACACTAGTGTAACTTCGAACTGCTGAGCGTAATTTCGCTGGCGTAATTTCACCAGCGTTCTGTACCCTGTGCGCAACTTCGGATCTTTGTGAATTAGCGTTGTCCAGGCAAATTTACTCCTGGCAAAGTGTTGCGATGTGCACAAAGCCAGCGCTGGCGAATTTTCGACGGTTAGTGAATTTGCCCCCATAGAGAAGTCCAGGAGCCCTGCTGCCATCCTGAATCTACAATATATCGATGATAGGAAATCCGAGCAGGCTGTCACATAGGACAAGCAGTTGTAATGTCTGTATCAAGCAACCCACTGTATAGTCACAGGAGAAAACCTCCTTTCTCCCTCTTCTAAATTTACCTGTGCAATACTCTGGCAATGTCCTAACGCTGCTGTGAGAAATAAAACTTAAAATACATTATCAGGGATGGGCGAATTTGACCCGTTTCGTTTCGCCAAAAATTCGCCGCCGGCGAAATGTCGCAGACGCCCATTAAAGTCTATGGGCGTCAAAAAATATTTGTCGCGCAGCGAAATTATTTTGTCGCGCGTCTTTTTTTGACGCACGTCTCCATACAAGTCTATGGGCGTAATTTTTTCGGCGAAACGAGGCGAAAAAATTCGCCCATCCCTATACATTATCATATATCCACTATTTTGATCCAGTGGAAGGCAAAAAACCCAGCCTAAAACCAGTGCCAAATATGCCTCAAGAAGGAAAACATAAATTAATATAATGCTGACTATTGGGTTTATAATTTTATAAAGGTACAGAAACCACAATCTAACACTGCATGCCGGAAAACATTCATATTTGGTTATTAATAGATAATATGAGAACACAAATGTCACTTTCCTTTCAATAAATTATAACGCATTAGAAAATGGTTTACCTACATTTTAGAATATGCTAAGAATATTCAGTGTGCCTTTACTTAAGATTTACCTCTAAAGATGTAGAGTTATATATTGTTACATACAGGTCCGGATTTATAAACAGGGCGCCCTTAGGCCGTCTCCGTTCATCGCCCCACCTCCCCTTTCCTTGTCCCCCTTCACCCCTCCCCTTCCGCCTCTCTTTCCTTGTCCCCCTTCCTTTTCGTGCTTCCCCATCCATGTCCGCCACTCTCCCTTACCTTCCTTTCCCTTCCCTGTATGCGACATCTTCTCCCCTTCCTGTACCCTCCCCTTCCTGTCCGCGATGTCCTCCGCTTGAGCCTTGACATATGCACCTGCGTACATCTTGAACATGCGTATATGAGCAATTTGTTGAATGTGGCTGGGCGGCATGCCGCCCCTGAATTCCTGCCGCCCTAGGCCCGGGCCTTTGAGGCCTTACCACAAATCTGGGCCTGGTTCCATATATATACTTTATATTGTCAAGTTAAAGGCTTAACCCATTTCTATTTTAAAATCACCCCTGAAATGTATGAAAATTTGACCCCGATGACCTCCTAAAACGACTGGGTCCAGGTGCTCAAGCATTAACAGTGAACACACTAGATAATTCTGTTCTTGAATTTTGAAGCAAGAACAAAACTAGATGGTGAATATTTATGTTTTGACCAAAAAACTAGATTCTGTTTTGCAATGCTGGGTTTGTAACATAATACATAAAACATTAAGCAATTGTGGTGGTTGAAAAAAACATTTCCTGTCCATCATGTTTAATCCTTTGTCTATACAATTGTTATTCAGCTCCTAGCTAACGAAAAGGAAGGAAATAAAAAAATACAGAAATATCCAACCCCTCAGAACTACTAAATTAATTATACACAAAGCAAGTCAGGCATGGATTGCAATCATTTTCTGTGCAGTGGTTTCTGCACTCTTCTTTGTTGATTTTCCTTGTAGTGGTTTTAAGCTCAACATATTTAGCAGTATAGTGAGGGGATGCTTGGGAATTGAGGTAAGCATCCCCTTTCATCTCTAGCAGTTAAAAATGACACTTTATGATCAATAGCGGAGTGATAACTTCCAACATATCAAAACTGCAGTATGGAGTATCACATTATTTGTTGCTGTCAATACATATTTTGCCTCATGGGTATTTCTCTTTATTGCCAAGAAATGTAATTCTTCACTATTAAATCTGTGTTAGATGCTTTAATTTAATCTTTTACATGTAGCCATACAGGGAGCCAGTTTACCCTGCTTTCGTTCATGTTCTGTCAAACCAATGTTTATTTTTTAAGTGCACTGTATATTCCTATGAGCCATTCCTTTGAAACAAATATAACGTATAATTACTGACAAAATAAAATCTAACTTTTAACTAAAAAATGTTTTTAAGAAATGAATTATGTTGGTGGTGTCCACATATATTACAATAGTTATGTACCACCAAGGTATTGTGATTAAAATGGATTTGTTGGTTACCTAAAAGCTTTAACACCCTGTGTGACATGTGTATGAATTAGGCCATTGCTGTACGACATGCTCATGCATACCACACGTTCTTGGACGTGTTTACAGTAAAATCAGATTACAATAAAATGGTATTACACAAAAACGTATAAAGTGAACCTGACTTGTATTTTTAACCAACTCAATCTTTTTTTGTTTAATATATTTTATATATTATATAAATTTTAGTATTAGAATCAATCCTCTGTCTCATGTATACTAACCACTTGTATAATATAAAACCAGCTTTATCTAAAGCTTCCCTATAAGTCCTTTTGCCACATGCTGCACTCCAATATGGGCATGCTGGCTACCCTTCAGCTATCAAAACCTGTCCTCGATTAGGCATGGACTCCCCTAATGCTGAAATATTTAACAGAGCTCAAGGACCATTAATCAGTTAGTGTCTAGGCCCAGACGTATATATTTCTTCCCTTGATTTAAAGTATTAATGACCACGCCTCCTTTTTATCCAGTGACCCAGGAAAAAATTATTTAAACATTAAATAAACCCAATGGGATTGTTTTGCCTCCAAAAAGGATTAATTATACCTTAGAATCAAGTACCATGCACTGTTTCGTTATTAATGAGAGTAAGAAAAAAATCCAATGTACAATCTCTCCAATTTGACTTAGAGGGATAAAAAAAAACAAAACCACAAGATGGCAATCAACTTTGTGCTAAATGCTTTGTGCAGAAACCCTGTAATTTTTTTACTTGCTAAAAAGACATTCAGTTCTTTCTTAAAGATATCTAATGTATCTGTCAGTACAACTGATTCAGTGAGAGAATTCCACAACTTCACAACTTTCACTGTAAAAATAATTATTTTCAAATATTATGATGGAAGTTCCACTCATCTAATCTGATGATGCCCTTGTGTCTGATGGAAGGGTGTACTGGTGAATAAAGCATCAGAAAATCAGCTTGATCCCCTTGTATTTTCTTACATAGTTTTACATATTGCCTCTTCTGCAGTGTAAACATTCCTAATTTGGCCAGACTTCTCATACCTTAAAACAGCTTAGTCCCCATTTTTTGAACTCTTGTTAGTTCAATAACATCCCATTTGAACACTGGAGACCAAAACTGCTATTCATATTCCAGAAAGGGCCTTATTAGTGCTTTACAAAGATAAATAATGACCCTCTCCTCCTGCAAATCTATACCACTTTTAATACAGCCTTTAATACATTAAACTCATATTACAGGTGTAATTGGCTTGCATATAAAAGGTCAATATAATAATTTAAATTATTGCCCTAGACAATTATATGTGTATGCAGATGTGTTGTACATTTTTGGCCAGGTTCAATTTGATGACAAAAACTACAGATTTTTCCAAAGACTTTAATGTTTTCACTTTATGATTCACAGACCCAGGTTTGTGGAAGGCCACAAAGGCCTAGGGTGGCAGAAATTTAGTAGGGTGGCATGCTGGCCTACTACACCTACATTGGTTCGGAAGCACTGGAAATTCGCAGGAGATTATCTGTGCACTAATCCCCAGTATGCCGGACCCGATGCTGAAAATTTGCTCATGTGCACAAAGGAAGAAGAGGGGACGGAGGCGATGAACGGCAGCGGGCCTAGGGGCGTCTGCTATGTAAATCCATATAGTTCTCTTATTACAGGGAATCTGGACCTATGTCTCATAATACGAACTAAATTCAATTTGATGAGAAAGGCTTCTCTCCTAATTCAGTTACAGATTTTCCCAATTAAGCCAGTTGCAATTCAAAGAAAAAACTTACTGTATCTAACTGTGTTGTTACAATGAAAAAAATGGAACTAAATTAGGATTAAATTGAATCCCACCTGTAAGCTTTCATGTCACAAACAGTAAAATAATGTTTCCTTGTTGATAGTGATGGGCGAATCTCTCCCATTTCGCTTCACCGTAAAATTTGCGAACTTCCCGCAAAATTCGCGAAATGGCGAAAAGTTTGTGAAAAATCATGAAATCAGAAAGTTCGCCAAAAAATCGTGGAATTCGAACGTTTTCACAAAAAAATCAAGCAATTCGAATGTTCTCACTAAAATCGAGCAATTCAAACCTTTTCACGAAAAAATCTAGCAATTCAAACATTTTCCCGAAAAAATAGTGAAAATCGGAAATTGACGCTGGCAAATTTTCACCAGTGAATTTTTGTGGGAGATTCGCAAATTTATTCGCCGGCGGCGAAATGCGGGAATTCGCCACAAATTCGTGCCTGGCGAATTTATTCACCCATCACTACTAGTTTATTTTAATGTTCCCCAATCTCTGGACCCCTAGATCAAAGGAGTGTAAACATAATCATAAATAGACATTATATTAATATAAAATCTCATAATACATGTCAGCAGGAGGAAAACAAAAACCCATTTACTTGTATTTCATTAAAAGATTTTATATATGACTTGTGGGGTATTAAATAATTATTTTAATGTATCAGTGGTGTATGCAAACTATTGTACAATTATATTACTTGTATGCATGTCCTGCATCATATTAGAATAGAGTGGAGATGAGCTGAATGTAATTTGAAGATGTGGAAAAATTAATTTCCTTGAATACATGTACTGTATCACAGGCCATCTATGTTGTCTCTCCATCTGTTTGCAGGAGGATGGAATTTAACCATTTGTGCAATCAAGCTTTTAGCTGACATTTTTGATCTGTTTGCAAAGGTTAAATGCTGTACTGGCTCTAAAGTAATCTATTGGGACTTTTTAAGTCCAGTATTGTTATACTATAATGGCACTGTATTAGTTTGCCAATCTTCTGACTTTCTGATGCCAATTAAAAATATAGTATATACTCGAGTTCAGCATCCAAAATGTGCTGAAAAAGTCTACAACCTGTTGGTTATTTGAAAGAATAACAGTGACTGCAATATCACACAGCACCCTCTGTTGGTTATATGAAAGAATAACAGTGCACCCTCTGTTGGTTATATGAAAGAATAACAGTGACTGCAATATCACACAGCGCCATCTGTTGGTTATATGAAAGAATAACAGTGACTGCAATATCACACAGCGCCCTCTGTTGGTTATATGACAGAATAACAGTGACTGCAATATCACACAGCACCATCTGTTGGTTATATGAAAGAATAACAGTGACTGCAATATCACACAGCACCCTCTGTTGGTTATATGAAAGAATAACAGTGCGCCCTCTGTTGGTTATATGAAAGAATAACAGTGACTGCAATATCACACAGCGCCATCTGTTGGTTATATGAAAGAATAACAGTGACTGCAATATCACACAGCACCCTCTGTTGGTTATATGAAAGAATAACAGTGAATGCAATATTACACAGCGCCATCTGTTGGTTATATGAAAGAATAACAGTGACTGCAATATCACACAGCACCCTCTGTTGGTTATATGAAAGAATAACAGTGCGCCCTCTGTTGGTTATATGAAAGAATAACAGTGACTGCAATATCACACAGCGCCATCTGTTGGTTATATGAAAGAATAACAGTGCGCCCTCTGTTGGTTATATGAAAGAATAACAGTGACTGCAATATCACACAGCACCATCTGTTGGTTATATGAAAGAATAACAGTGACTGCAATATCACACAGCACCCTCTGTTGGTTATATGAAAGAATAACAGTGCGCCCTCTGTTGGTTATATGAAAGAATAACAGTGACTACAATATCACACAGCGCCATCTGTTGGTTATATGAAAGAATAACAGTGACTGCAATATCGCACAGCGCCCTCTGTTGGTTATATGAAAGAATAACAGTGACTACAATATCACACAGCACCCTCTGTTGGTTATATGAAAGAATAACAGTGCACCCTCTGTTGGTTATATGAAAGAATAACAGTGACTGCAATATCACACAGTGCCATCTGTTGGTTATATGAAAGAATAACAGTGACTGCAATATCACACAGCACCCTCTGTTGGTTATATGAAAGAATAACAGTGTGCCCTCTGTTGGTTATATGAAAGAATAACAGTGACTGCAATATCACACAGCACCCTCTGTTGGTTATATGAAAGAATAACAGTGACTGCAATATCACACAGCGCCCTCTGTTGGTTATATGAAAGAATAACAGTGACAGCAATATCACACAGCGCCCTCTGTTGGTTATATGAAGGATTAACATTGATGGCAATATCACACAGCGCCCTCTGTTGGTTATACAAAAGATTAACAGTGATGGCAATATCACACAGCACCCTCTGCACACTATAGTGTACAGTGGGACAATGCACACAGTAATCCATTTAACACAAGGGAGCAAGGTGCAATGCGTAGAAAAACAGCTACAAAGGGATCTATGTGTTTGCAATTGTTTGTTGATTAAATGCTATGAATAACAACTTTGTTTTGGCTCTTTTTATGCATGCCTTTTTAATAAGGCTTCAAAATCTCTTAATACCCTATGTTAGTGTTGAATGTAGGCCCATCACCCTCTGCATTCTGGTCGCTGTTCTAATATTTCTGCTGGTACTTTAAAAAATAATAGTGCAATGTAGGGCACATTGAATCACAATTCCCTGAGTTTTCTTGATCAGTCTGAGCAATACTAAGATCCTGGAAAGAAACAATGAACTATGGAAGGAAACCCAAACTGAAAGGATGCAAGGCATCAAATGAAACATATTAAGGCAATTACATTATCAATGCACTGTTAAAGTTGCACCATCACATGAAAGTGGCTTTTGGTCTTGAACATCGAGACTTGGCTCCATGCTGTACCTTCCATGCTGTACCTTGGAGTTGCCACTTGTTCCTATGCTTTTTGCTGCTATTAGTAAATCCAGACATTGTGTCAACTCTAATGCACATCTTCATTTGAGAAAATAGGTAATCCTATTTAATATAATTTAATCTAATGGGAACTAAACATGTTCATTAGGGACAACTTCATAATAATCTCTGGCTTTTTTTTCCCAGATGAGCAAGAATGATCCTGGCAGCCTACTACTAAATAGTATGTATACGTGTCAGAGGTAATCTGATGGTTTGCCTTATAAGGTTAGTATCGGGATAAACTTTTATGTCTTTGGACACTGGTACAGGATATCCTTGCAGGTTTTACATTCTGAGCCTGGATACAAAAAATATATCAATGCTCTTACATTATTATATCTGACAATCTATGCCTGCGTTGAAAACCAAAAAATGTAATGCAGCTCGGGAAGAAGCAGATAATTTAGCTGGTAAGAATATGTGAAATATCTCCAACTGCTATATGAAAAATAAATTTAGCATTTTCTGTTGAAAAAGTGATTGTTTCAAAAAAAGGCTATTTAAATGTTTCCCCTTTATGTAAAATAAAGCTGAGCTGCTAAAAATAGTCTTTTAAAGCCAGAAATAATTTTACATTACTTTCCCCACCAAATATATTCAGCAATGATTTACATGAACCATTTTATTTTCATGCATTTATCTAGTACTCTATTTTATTAAAATACATGAAGACGGATATTTAAAATGCGGCCATGAAATAAAATGTTCATATATTTGTATAGAGCTCGTCTGCCACCTTTATGAGGAATTAAAAATCTGCACCACACTTATTTATAATATATGAGGTGTATATTCATTTATATACCTTTTTTATAAAGACTTAGAGTATTTCTGTTTTGATGCCTTTTTAGACTTGGTATGATCCAATGAAGTTAATGGGACAAATTCAGGTGGCAAAGAATTTCTGAGGTTGAGTGTTTAAATGATATCTGCACAATATGTTGGCTCTTTATAAATACATGTAAATAATTATAAAAATTGGGGATATTCAACAAAGATTATTTTTCCCATGTTACTACCTTTTATGTTATGTAATGCAATTTTTTTTTGTAACTTAGATTTTTATTAGTTTTACAAAAGTCACATTAAACATTGCAGCATAACACTTCAGTAATTCAGCATAAACAATGGAGACAGATAAAGGTACAAGCAAACAAATATATGAAAGAGTACCAGGGGAGAAACCCAGTACACCACAGTAATCGTCAGAGTAATTAGACGTATGACAAATAGCGAGAGAACCGATGTACTAAGTCTGGGGTAGATTATATTAGAACACAAAATCACCTCCCTTAAGTAAAATCAAATAACGGCCCAACAGGCCATTCACGTCTAGTTGGCGGATGGGGGGGTGGATTCCTTGCGTCCCATTGGCAGCTAAACCTGTCAAGTCCCATATGTCCCAAATATTAATAAACCGAATTCATAGTGTTAGACAGCATTGCAATACCTGCTTCAAAGGCTCTGTTGGCATTAATTCTAGAAATTATCTCAGATAAAGTAGGTGGCATAGAGTCTTTCCAGTGTGAAGATATGGCCAGGCGGGTTGCGGTCAGTATTTGTTTAGCCAAGGCTTGACCACATTTACGAAGCCGTGGTATAGGTTTGCCCAGCAGTAAGACGATGGGGTCCATCGGGATTGGACTATGGAAGATACGACCCAAAAGTTGAGAGATTTCAGTCCACAGTGGTTGTATTAATGGGCAATCCCAAAAGATGTGAAGCATAGTGCCCAGAGTTCCACAGTTCCTCCAGCATAGGGGCGAATGGTGTGAAAACAATTTATGTAACCTGTCAGGAGTGTAGTACCAATATGTCAATATCTTATAAATGTGTTCCTTCTGTCGCACACAAGTGACCATACGTTTCGCGTTGTTCCATATCAATGGCCAGTCTTTAGTCTGAACTGGGTGTGGGAGGTCTCGGTCCCATTTATCCATATATTTATGTCTGGGTTGATCCAAGTCCGGAGGAGTAGCCAATATATTATATATCCTGGAGATGAGGCCTTTCTGTAGTAAGCCTTGGAGTGCTAAAGTCTCAAACATCGTGGGGGGATGTAACTTGAGGTATGCGACATAGGGAGCCAGAAAATGTCGCACCTGAAAGTATTCAAATAGTTTTAAGTCTGTTAGGGGCTGTGTCTCCTTAATCACTTGAAAAGGCATCATCACTTGAGTGAGCGGAGTGAGCAGGTCTTTGACCGTAAAGAATTGTGACTTAGACCACTTGGCACAAAATGATGGCTCAGTGCCGGGTGGAAACGCCGGGTTATTTAAAAAGGTTATCACCAATGACTTAGCGGAGACCAATTTGTATTTAAGCCGGGTCTTCAGCCAAATAGAGTAGGAAAGCCCGGTAGCTGAGAGGGCAGATGATGGAATCCGTGTAGAGGAGGTAAGGTCCCAAATGGGTACAATTAAATGATAGTCTTTCACCATACAATTTTCAATGTGGCCCCAGGTGGTGGATGGAAAATGATGAGACCATGCTAGAAGTTGCCTCAACTGTGAGGCCTCATAATATCTTTGAAGATTGGGGACCCCCAGACCCCCCATGTTCGTATGAGTCATCGTCACTGATTTGGCCACTCTGTGGCTCCGATGGGCCCATATAAAATCATGAAATAAGGCCTGTAGCTCCCGAAAGACTTTGGGGGGTATCTGAATCGGCAAAGTCTTAAACAAATAGAGGTATTTGGGTAAAACTGACATTTTCAAAGCGGCTATCCTCCCGAGCCAAGAAATAGGGTAATTAGTCCATCGCATGAGAGAGGCCTTTGTTTGCTGAATAAGCAGTTTGAAGTTCAGATTGTATAACTGATCATGAGTTGCTGCCATCTGGGTCCCTAGGTATGTCAAGGAATCCACCCTCCATCTGTAATTGAATTTAAGTTGCAATGCTTCAAGGTCTTTGGGTGGAATGTTGAGTGGGAGAGCTTCTGTTTTATTAATATTCAGTTTATAGCCCGAAACCTTACTATATCTGTCTAGGACGTGGTGGAGGTTTGGAAGGGAAACATGTGGGTTAGTCATGGTGAGGAGGACGTCGTCTGCAAATAGGGCTATCTTATAATGCACAGAGTCCACGAGAACCCCTCCTATATCTGGATGTGACCGTATGGCTGCCGCCAGAGGTTCTATGCTTAGGGCATAAAGAAAGGGAGATAGAGGACATCCCTGCCTAGTGCCATTCCTTATTGGGATCGCCTTACATGACTGTCCTGGGAGTTTTAGGTGGGTGGATGGGGTGCTATATAGATTGCGAAGAGCAAGCAAGTAGGGGCCAGAGAAATTCAAGTGTTCCAAAAGCTTAAATAGGTAAGTCCAGTCCAATCTATCAAACGCCTTTTCGTCGTCTAGGCTAAGAACTAACGAGTTAGCTTTACGTCTCTGAAGTATTTCAATTAGGTCTACAGTACGTCTGGTGTTGTCACCCGCTTGGCGTCCCAAAATGAAACCCACCTGATCTCTATTTATAAGTCTAGGTAGAATTGGGGCCAAACGGTTCGCAAGAATTTTAGTGAACAACTTCAAGTCCGAATTCAGGAGGGCTATTGGCCTGTAGTTGGTACATAGCGTAAGATCTTTATCTTCCTTGGGTAGCAGAGTCAGGTAAGAGGATAGCACAGAAGAAGGGATGGGTTCACCGTGTAAATACTGATTAAACAGTTTTAACAGATAAGGTTGTAGAATATGTTGGTATAGTTGATAATATTTATACGGCAACCCATCTGGACCTGGAGTTTTGCCACTCGGCATAGTTTTAAGGGCGATGGACAATTCCTCCATCGTAACATCTTTATTTAGAATCCCCAAGTCGTCCTCTGTAAGACCTGGGAGTTCCAAATTCTCTAAAAATCCAATGATAGACTCAGCATGCAGCCTAGTGTCAGTTAAGGGTGGGGACAAATTGTAAAGTTTGTGATAGTAATCGTAGAACAGAGAACCGATCTGATTGGGGTCGTAGGTTAATTGGCCAGTAGGTGACATCAGAGAGGTTATTCGAGATTAGGCTTGTTGGTCTTTTAACTTTTTGGCAAGTAAAGTATGTTGTCTATCGGCCTTTTCATTAGGGATGTCGCGGACTGTTCGCCGGCGAACATCGACTGTTCGCGCTCGCCGAATGTTCGCGAACGTCGCGCGACGTTCGCCATTTTGGGTTCGCCTTACCTGGCGCTTTTTTTTGACCTCTCACCCCAGACCAGCAGATACATGGCAGCCAATCAGGAAGCTCTCCCTCCTGGACCACCCCCTGGACCACTCCCCTTCCATATATAAACTGAAGCCCTGCAGCGTTTTTTCATTCTGCCTGTGTGTGCTTGCAAGAGCTAGTGTAGGGAGAGAGCTGTTACTGATTTCACTGATTTCTTTGAGGGACAGTTGATAGTAAGTTTGCTGGCTAGTAATCTACTTGATACTGCTCTGTATTGGAGGGACAGAAGTCTGCAGGGATTTGAGGGACATTTTAGGTTAGGTAGCTTTGCTGGCTAGTAATCTACCTTCTACTGCAGTGCTCTGTATGTAGCTGCCTGCTGTGGGCACTGATCTCTTCTGATCTCATCTGCTGACTGCTGTAATAACCCAATAGTCCTTGTAAGGACTGCTTTTATTTTCTTTTTTGTTGTTTTACTTTGCTACTATAACAGCCCAGTGCTATTAGTCTAGCTGTGTTGGGGAGTGGGACTGGTGTGCTGCTGTGCTGCTCCTAGTAGTTCAGCAGCAGCAACCCGAGAATTTTTTTTTTTTTAATATACATATATATTTTTTTTCTTTTACTTATCTTACTGTTCTTTAACGTGTACAGTGCTGTTGCTGTTCTTCATAGTAGTGCACCAATAGTAGTGCACTTGCAGGCATTATTTGCCCAGTGTGTTCTTCAAACAACAACCATCTAGCTGTGTGAGCTTGTTCACATTCTGTCTAAATATCAATAATAATACCGTCTCTAGAAACACCACCCGAGTGACGTTTTTCAGGCAGCAATAATATATTCCGTATCCACTGCTGTAGTAGTGTATACGTTAACCTTGTAGGCATTATTTGCCCAGTGTGTTCTTCATTTTCAAACAACTCCCATCTAGCTGTGTGAGCTTGTTCACATTCTGTCTAAATATCAATAATAATACCATCTCTAGAAACACCACCCGAGTGACGTTTTTCAGGCAGCAATAATATATTCCGTATCCACTGCTGTAGTAGTGTATACGTTAACCTTGTAGGCATTATTTGCCCAGTGTGTTCTTCATTTTCAAACAACTCCCATCTAGCTGTGTGAGCTTGTTCACATTCTGTCTAAATATCAATAATAATACTGTCTCTAGAAACACCACCCGAGTGACGTTTTTCAGGCAGCAATAATATATTCCGTATCCACTGCTGTAGTAGTGTATACGTTGACCTTGTAGGCATTGTTTGCCCAGTGTGTTCTTCATTTTCAAACAACTGCCATATAGCTGTGTGAGCTTGTTCACATTCTGTCTAAATATCAATAATAATACCGTCTGCAGAAACACCACCTGAGTTGTTGTTGTTGTTTTAAAAATAATGCCAGGCAAAGGCAGGCCGCCACGCAGAGGCACTAGGGGCCGTGCTGCTATGCTATCCTGTGGCCCTAGGAAATTGCCCAGTTTTAAAAAGGCAATGACCCTGAACTCCCAAAATGCTGAAGAGGTAGTTGACTGGCTTACACAGCACACCCCATCCTCTACCGTTTCTAACTTTACCACAACATCCTCATCCTCCACTGCTATGGGCACCCCACGTAACACTTCCTCCACCACCGGCGCCCCTTCTTCACTGGAGTCAGAGGAGTTATTTTCACATGAGTTTCTTGAACTGAGTGATGCGCAACCATTATTGGTAGAAGAAGATGAAGGAGATGAGGACGTAACACCAGATTTAATTCTGGCAGAGAACACAACAGAGATGGACATAATGAGTGATGAGGAGGTCCCCGCTGCTGCTTCCTTCTGTGAGCTGTCAGAAGAAATTGATGCATCTGAGGAGAATGAGGATGAGGAGATTGATGTTTTGTGGGTGCCCAGTAGAAGAGAGCAAGAGGAGGATAGTTCAGATGGAGAGACGGAGAGTCAGAGAGGCAGGAGGAGAATAAGACTTAGAAGAAGCAGGGAGGACAGCTCGCAGGGAACAGTAGGGCAACAACATGTATTGGCACCTGTGGTCAGCCGGCCAACGCACCCGCCATTGCCGCCAACGCCGCCAACTTCTACTGTTACCGCCAGATTGCCAGCTTCAAAAAGGTCAGCAGTGTGGGATTTTTTTAATGTGTGTGCCTCTGACAAAAGCGTTGTAATTTGCAATGAGTGCAGTCAGAAACTGAGTCTTGGGAAGCCCAACAGCCACATAGGTACAACTTCTATGCAAAGGCACATGAACGGCAAGCACAAAGCACTTTGGGAGCAACACCTCAAAGGCAACAGGCAAACTAAAAGCCACCCTCCTTCTGGTCCAGCATCTTACTGCTCTACCTCTGCTGTCCTTGACCCGTCTGAACCACCCTCCACTCCGCCTTCCACCTTGACCACCAGTTCCCATTCCCAGTCATCTGCCCCCAGCCAAGTTTCTGTGAGGGCCATGTTTGAGCGTAAGAAGCCAATGTCTGCGAGTCACCCCCTTGCCCGGCGTCTGACAGCTGGCTTGTCCGCACTCTTAGCCCGCCAGCTTTTACCATACCAGCTGATGGACTCTGAGGCCTTCCGCAAATTTGTAGCAATTGGGACACCGCAGTGGAAGGTACCCAGCCGCAATTTTTTTTCAAAAAAGGGAATACCACACCTGTACCACCATGTGCAGAGCCAAGTCACCGCATCTCTGTCACTTAGTGTTGGGCCAAAGGTCCATATGACTACTGACGCATGGTCCTCCAAGCATGGTCAGGGCAGGTATGTCACCTACACTGCCCACTGGGTGAACTTGGTAATGGCTGGGAAGCAGGGAATGTGTGGCTCAACAACAACAGTGGAGTTGGTGTCACCGCCACGGATTGCATGCGGTTCTGCCACCACCTCTACTCCTCCTTCGCTCTCTACCTCGTCTTCTTCCTCTTCTTCGTCCTCTGCTGCTGGGTCCTCCTCCTCCACACCTGTGCACCCCCAGCTCCCCCTAGGTTATTCGACGTGCCAGGTACGCCGTTGTCATGCTGTCTTGGGGATGACGTGCCTGGAAAGCAGAAACCATACCGGATCTGTACTCCTGTCATCTCTGCAGTCACAGGCCGATCGGTGGCTGACCCCACACCAACTGAAGATCGGAAAAATGGTGTGTGACAATGGAAGCAATCTGTTGGCAGCACTGAGACTGGGCAATTTAACACATGTGCCCTGCATGGCACATGTTCTGAATTTAATAGTCCAACGTTTTGTCTCGAAGTACCCAGGATTCCAGGACGTTCTCAGGCAGTCCAGGAAGGTGTCGGCCCATTTCAGACGGTCCTACACAGTCATGGCACGCCTTGCTGACATTCAGCAGCGGTACAACATGCCAGTCAGGCGTTTGATTTGCGACAGCCAGACTCGGTGGAATTCAACGCTCCTCATGTTGGAACGTCTGCTGCAACAACAAAGAGCCGTCAACGAATACCTGTTTGAACTGGGTGGTAGGACTGGATCTGCAGAGCTGGGGATTTTTTTTACCCCGTTACTGGGTGCTTATGCGCGATGCCTGCAGGCTCATGCGCCCTTTTGAAGAGGTGACAAATATGGTCAGTCGCACCGAAGGCACCATCAGCGACCTAATACCCTTTGCTTTCTTCCTGGAGCGTGCCGTGCGACGAGTGACAGATGAGGCTGTAGACCAGCGTGACGAGGAGCAGGAAGCGCACGATTTCTGGTTGGAATCACCAGAACGAACCCAGGCACCTGCTGCAACGCAGGGAGAGGTGTCAGAAGTGGAGTCAGAGGAGGAAGGTGGCTTTGTGGAGGAGGAGGACCAACAGGAGCAGGCTTCCCAGGGGGCTAGTGGTGACCTTTTGGGGACCCCTGGTCTTGTACGTGGCTGGGGGGAGGAGACCGTGGATGATGCAGTCCTTGATAACGAGGAAGCGGAGATGGATACCTCTGCATCCAACCTTGTGAGAATGGGGTCTTTCATGCTGTCATGCCTGTTGAAGGACCCCCGTATCAAGAGGCTTAAGGAGAAGGACCTGTACTGGGTGGCAACGCTACTAGACCCTCGGTACAAGCATAAAGTGGCAGAAATGTTACCAACGTACCACAAGTCCGAAAGGATGCTGCATTTACAAACCAGCCTGCAAAACATGTTGTACAATGCTTTTAAGGGTGATGTCACTTCAGGAACTCATCAACATTCCAGGGGCAGAGGTGCCAGTAATCCTGCCACGAGCGCACCTGCAAGGACAAAGCACTTTGGCCACTCTGTAACGTCAGACATGCAAATGTTTTTCAGTCCAAGGCAGCGCCAGAACCCTTCTGGATCCACCCTCAAAGAACGCCTCGACCGGCAGGTAGCGGACTACCTGGGATTAACTGCAGATATCGACACTCTTAGGAGCGATGAACCCCTGGACTACTGGGTGCGCAGGCTTGATCTGTGGCCAGAGCTGTCACAATTTGCCATGAACCTCTTGTCTTGCCCCGCCTCAAGTGTCCTCTCAGAAAGGACCTTCAGTGCAGCAGGAGGGATTGTAACTGAGAAGAGAACTCGCCTAGGTCACAAAAGTGTGGATTACCTGACCTTTATTAAAATGAATGAGGGGTGGATCTCGGAGGGTTACTGCACGCCGGAAGACTTGTTCTGAGTTTCTGATTCTGACTCCCCATGCAGCTGTCCTTCTCTGCACGCCTCATGACTCCACACACAGCTGTCCTTTAGTGTCCTCCTCCCTCCACCACCGTTATAAACTAGGGTGCAAACCCTACTGGTTTAATTTGAATCCAGGTAAATCCTGAGTTTTTCTGGCCTCTGTGCTTCAGTGGCTGTGACAAAAAAAAATGAATATTTTCAGCATTTATATGGCATATTGTTTCTGGCCTCTGTGCTTCAGTGGCTGTGACAAAAAAAAATACATTTTTTCAGCATTTATATGGCATATTTTTTCTGGCCTCTGTGCTTCAGTGGCTGTGACAAAAAAAAGGAATATTTTCAGCATTTATATGGCATATTTTTTCTGGCCTCTGTGCTTCAGTGGCTGTGACAAAAAAAAAATGAATATTTTCAGCATTTATATGGCATATTGTTTCTGGCCTCTGTGCTTCAGTGGCTGTGACAAAAAAAAATAAATTTTTTCAGCATTTATATGGCATATTTTTTCTGGCCTCTGTGCTTCAGTGGCTGTGACAAAAAAAAGGAATATTTTCAGCATTTATATGGCATATTTTTTCTGGCCTCTGTGCTTCAGTGGCTGTGACAAAAAAAAATGAATATTTTCAGCATTTATATGGCATATTGTTTCTGGCCTCTGTGCTTCAGTGGCTGTGACAAAAAAAAAAAAAATTTTCAGCATTTATATGGCATATTTTTTCTGGCCTCTGTGCTTCAGTGGCTGTGACAAAAAAAAGGAATATTTTCAGCATTTATATGGCATATTTTTTCTGGCCTCTGTGCTTCAGTGGCTGTGACAAAAAAAAATGAATTTTCAGCATTTATATGGCATATTGTTTCTGGCCTCTGTGCTTCAGTGGCTGTGACAAAAAAAAAAAATTTTTTTCAGCATTTATATGGCATATTTTTTCTGGCCTCTGTGCTTCAGTGGCTGTGACAAAAAAAAGGAATATTTTCAGCATTTATATGGCATATTTTTTCTGGCCTCTGTGCTTCAGTGGCTGTGACAAAAAAAAATGAATTTTCAGCATTTATATGGCATATTGTTTCTGGCCTCTGTGCTTCAGTGGCTGTGACAAAAAAAAATAAATTTTTTCAGCATTTATATGGCATATTTTTTCTGGCCTCTGTGCTTCAGTGGCTGTGACAAAAAAAAAAATGAATATTTTCAGCATTTATATGGCATATTTTTTCTGGCCTCTGTGCTGCAGTGGCTGCGACAAAAAAAAATGAATATTTTCAGCATTTATATGGCATATTGTTACTGGCCTCTGTGCTTCAGTGGCTGCGACAAAAAAAAAGGAATATTGTTAGCATTTATATGGCATATTTTTTCTGGCCTCTGTGCTGCAGTGGCTGCGACAAAAAAAATTTATATTTTCAGCATTTATATGGCATATTTTTTCTGGCCTCTGTGCTTCAGTGGCTGCGACAAAAAAATGTTATATTGTTTGCATTTATATGGCATATTTTTTCTGGCCTCTGTGCTTCAGTGGCTGCGACAAAAAAAATTTATATTGTTAGCATTTATATGGCATATTTTTTCTGGCCTCTGTGCTGCAGTGGCTGCGACAAAAAAAAATGAATATTTTCAGCATTTATATGGCATATTGTTTCTGGCCTCTGTGCTTCAGTGACTGCGACAAAAAAAACATAATTTTTCAGGAAAGTACACATGCCTAATTTTTCAGGGTTCTGCAACAGTGGCAAAATCGCATCTTTTATGGTCACCGCAGGTGATCAATAAAGTACACCAAAACTGGGCCCACACTGCAGAATCAGTGTTTTTTGGTTCGCTTCACTGTACATTGAATTACCTCTGCCTGACCGTGCACGTGCGCACAAGCACGGTGACTGCTAAACACACCACTACAGAAATATTGCCACCAACAGGACGAACATCCTGGAGGTGACAAGCTCAACTAGTAATTAACAACTATTATTTGCTCACTTGACGGTATCATTCATTAAAGCTCTTTGCGTTCTTTTGCGTTGCAGTAAGCGCCGCGTTTCGTCTTTGCGTGTGAACAGGCTGTAACCTTTACACGACTTGATTGGCATGTAGACGCCGGACGTTTTAAAGCATTTTATTACACAGGTTTAGAAATGTAGTGTGATTTCTGCCCTTTACAGCACAAAACGCAGCGCTGTGTCAACAATGTATTTTTCAGATACATTTTTGCCCTTGATCCCCCTCTGGCATGCCACTGTCCAGGTCGTTGCACCCTTTAAACAACTTTAAAATCATTTTTCTGGCCAGAAATGTCTTTTTTAGCTTTTAAAATTCGCCTTCCCATTGAAGTCTATGGGGTTCGCGACGTTCGCGAACCGTTCGCATTTTTGACGCAAGTTCGCGAATATGTTCGCGAACTTTTTTTCCGACGTTCGCTACATCCCTACTTTTCATAGAACCGCTGTCGCGTCCAAAGAATGGCCTTCTCGGCCTGCTTTTGCCGTAAGGCGGCCAGCTCTTTACGTACGAGGCTAATCCGGGCCAGTAAAGAGTCATTATGACTCCGATTGTATTGTGATTCCAAATCCCTAAGTTGTCTATGGAGTGCAAGGTAGGTAACATTGGCTGTTCTTTTTTTGTGGGCTGTCAGTACTATCATTTGGCCCCTCAATGTGGCTTTATGGGCTTCCCACAGTGTGGTCAAGGAGGCCACTGAGCCCTCATTTATAGCAAAATATTCTTTCAGGTTTTCCTCAATCTTAGCAAATACGTCTTTGTCATGTAAAAGTGATTCATTGAGGCGCCAATGTGGTTCTCGGGGAGGGGATTTAAACAATTCTATAGTCAGGGTGATTGGAGCATGATCCGACCAAGTGATTGGCAGAATGTCCGAATCATAAGGCAAGTGTAGGCAAGGTATGTAATGTAATGTTATGTAATTTTATGTAAGATATAAAGATATTGTTCTGTGGTGTTAAAGTGGCAATGACTGTTGTATTTTAAATATGTTTGCAAATATGCCTTGTTTATATACTGTATTTAAAGAGCAACTAAAATCATCATCATTTATTTATATAGCGCTGTCAAGATACGCAGTGCTATACTGCAGTTATAGCAAACAGGGAATAAATGGATAACAGACAAGGATTATAGAGTACAATAGGGTTTACAAACTAAAAGGTTAGGGTACAATTGAGACATTAGGATTGTATAAACACTTTGTCATTTTTGATACAGCAATGATTAATTAAGGTACATCGAATAGGCCTCTTTAAACAGATGGGTCTTTAAGGAGCGCTTGAAAGTTTGGAAGGAAGGAGAAAGTCTGACAGCTTGTGGCAGAGAGTTCCAGAGAAAAGCAGAAGCCCGAGAGAAGTCTTGTAGACGAGAATGGGCAGAAGTGACCAGAGGAGAAGTGAGGCAAAGATCAGAAGCAGAGCGTAGGTTTCGTGAAGGAGTGAATTTGGAGATTAGAGATGAAATATAAGGAGGGGTTTCATTATTAAGGGCCTTGAATGTGAGTGTAAGTAATTTGAATTTGATTCTAGAAGAGATTGGGAGCCAGTGAAGGGACATACATATGGGAGCAGCTGATGTTGAGCGGCGATGAATGAGTCTAGCAGGCGCCTTTAGAACAGATTGGAGTTGTGAAAGGTGACTTGTTGGAATACCTGTGAGGAGTAAGTTGCAGTAATCAAGGCGGGAGATGATGAGAGACTGAATCGGTGTTTTAATTGATTCTGAACTGAGATAGGGTCGTATTCGAGCAATGTTGCGCAGTTGAATACGGCAAGATTTTGCAAGTGTTTGAATGTGTGGTGAAAAAGACAGATGAGAGTCTAAGATAACTCCTAGGCAGCGTGCCTGTGTGGTGGAATGAAAGGTGGTGTTGTTTACGGTGAGTGATATCTGAGGGACAGGGGAAGGTTTTGGAGGAAATATAATGAGTTCTGTTTTAGAAAGGTTCAGTTTCAGGTGGCGCTGTGACATCCAGGAGGAGACAGCAGAGAGACAGGCTGTCACTTGGGAAAGGACAGAATTAGAAAGATCATGAGTAGACAAGTAGAGTTGGGTGTCATCAGCATAAAGGTGATACTGAAGTCCAAATGACTGAATGAGTTTTCCTAGTGAAGTTGTATAGAGCGAGAACAGCAGGGGGCCAAGAACAGAGCCTTGAGGAACTCCAACAGAGAGTGGGAAAGTAGTAGAAGTAGAGTTAGAGAAGGAAACTTTAAAGGAACGGTCAGACAGATAAGATGTAAACCATGAAAGAGCAGTGTCCCGAATGCCAGCTGAGTGTAGAATGTCAAGGAGGAGTGTGTGGTCAACTGTGTCAAAGGCTGCAGAGAGATCTAGAAGGATTAGAATGGAATAATGACCTTTAGACTTTGCCAATAGAAGATCATTGGTTACTTTGGTGAGTGCAGTTTCAGTCGAGTGTGATGGGCGGAAGCCAGATTGCAAGGGGTCGAGGAGGGAGTTGTGAATGAGATGCTGGATCAGGCGTTTGTAAACAAGCCTTTCTAGTAATTTGGATGTGAATGGAAGAAGGGAGACCGGTCGATAGTTAGTGGGAGAGCTGGGATCAAGGGAAGGTTTTTTGAGGATAGGAGTGATTAGTGCTTGTTTGTATAATGATGGAAAGGTACCAGTAGAGAGTGAAAGATTGATTAGGTGGTAAGTGCAGGAGAGAGTGTATCAGAGATTGGGTGGAGAAGGCGAGAGGGAGTGGGGTCAAGGGACCAGGTGGTGGGTTTTGAGCTGCACGTTTCTGTGGAAAAGTAACTTGAAATGCCACGGAACGTAGATTCTACGTTCTGCAGCACTTCCGGGTTCTGGAGCGGAGGAGCGGCTGTTAGAACCGCTCGCTCCGTTCCGCTTCGATCCCCTGCCCCTAGGCAACCAGCAGAGCAGGGGATCGAGTGGCCCCTGGGGCGCGATTGCCCAGGGGCCCAAAAGCAGCAGCAGGCACGTGTTACTTACGTGTCCTGCTGCTGCAGCCTACACTGCGCCGTCCAGCTCCGCCCCCACAGCACAGGAACACAGATGAAGACGCAGATCTCTTCCAGGGGCTCTTCCTGATCGTCTGCAACAGTCTCCAGCGACTTTTTCAGGTTAGTGCAACAATTACACACACAAACACACCAACACACACTTATTACAGTAATACACACTTAGATTCACACTTACACATACATTTTTGGGGATTGGGGGGGTCACTTACACTCACTGCACTCACATACACGTGCACACGCACACACGCGCACATAACATGTAATTTACCAATTGTACACACGTACACGCACATACATGGCATTGTGGCTTTTTTTTCTCTTATCGCATTGTCTCTTTTTTTGGCTGAAAAAAATGTTTTATTGCCATTACGAATAGCGTATTCGCTAACCGTACTGTGCAATACCTTCTGTATGTGATTATATTGCAATTTTGGGTATTTTGGTGCATTTTTAGCCATTTTATTGAATTTTTAGCCATTTTATTGCATTTTTAGCTCTGCATATGTTGTGTTCACTTGTTTCTAGCCGTATAACCTGTTTGGCCCAGCTAAAATATTCAAACTGTGATTCTGACGGCCAATAACACTATTCTGGAAAAAAAACATTGATTTTTGTGGTTTTATTGGATTTTTTTGCATTTCGCTCTTTACTGCCTTATTTTGTTTTGCCTTGTAAATTTTATCTACTATATATCCATTTGGGGGTCTCTGTGCGCCACATAGTTTGGTATATCTATGCATATTGGGCATCAAAGTGTTCAGTAGACCCCTGGCATTCATATTTAGGATGTTTTATGCTGATACGTTATGAAATGTGGGGCATATAATGGGGTAAAATTCAAGCTTTCTGACAATTTTCAGAAATTTGATAAAAACCGTTATGTTCAGCATTGCTTTGCAGTTGGGCAGTTTGCAGTAGAAACACATATTTACCAATATTGGATTGGTCAGAATGTGTACTTTCTGAAAATATATGGTTTTCTGGGGTCTCTGTACTGTTAGGGGGGTCTAATGTCGCATAATCCACACACCAGGTGCTCATATTGCAGCAGCCAGCATGTCAGCCGTGAAAATGTATATACACTATTGTCATTTGGGGGTCTCTGTGCGCCACATAGTTTGGTATATCTATGCATATTGGGCATCAAAGTGTTCAGTAGACCCCTGGCGTTCATATTTAGGATGTTTTATGCTGATACGTTATGAAATGTGGGGCATATTATGGTTTAAAATTCAAGCTTTGTGACGATTTTCCGAAATTTGATAAAAACCGTTATGTTCAGCATTGCTGTGCAGTTTGGCAGTTTGCAGTAGAAACACTTATTTACCCATATTGGATTCACCAGAATGTGTACTTTCTGAAAATATATGGTTTTTCTGGGGTCTCTGTACTGTTAGGGGGGTCTAATGTCGTATAATACACACACCAGGTGCTTATATTGCAGCAGCCAGCGCGTCAGCTGTGAAAATGTATTTACACTATAGTCATTTGGGGGTCTCTGTGAGCCACATAGTTTGGTATATCTATGCATATTGGGCATCAAAGTGTTCAGTAGACCCCTGGCGTTCATATTTAGGATGTTTTATGCTGATAAGTTACAAAATGTGGGGCATATAATGGAGTAAAATTCAAGCTTTGTGACGATTTTCAGAAATTTGATAAAAACCATTACGTTCAGCATTGCTTTGCAGTTTGGCAGTTTGCAGTAGGAACACATATTTACCCATATTGGATTCGTCAGAATGTGTACTTTCTGAAAATATATGGTTTTCTGGGGTCTCTGTACTGTTAGGGGGTCTAATGTCGCATATTACACACACCAGGTGCTCATATTGCAGCAGCCAGCGCGCGTCAGCCGTGAAAATGTATATACACTATTATCTAGTATAGGTCAATCTAAAAACAACTGGACTTGCTGAGTAATCAATGAAGACGTTTCACTACTCATCCGAGCAGCTTCTTCAGTTTAACTGACTGGTGTGGGAAGTTCTCGGCATATAAACTCTTCCAGTAATCTGACTTCCCACACCAGTCAGTTGAACTGAAGAAGCTGCTCGGATGAGTAGTGAAACGTCTTCATTGATTACTCAGCAAGTCCAGTTGTTTTTAGATTGACCTACAGTATACTAGATATACTATGACCTGGATGAATGAAAATCTTCATAGTCATATATACACTATTGTCATTTGGGGGTCTCTGTGCGCCACATAGTTTGGTATATCTATGCATATTGGGCATCAAAGTGTTTAGTAGACCCCTGGCGTTCATATTTAGGATGTTTTATGCTGATAAGTTACGAAATGTGGGGCATATAATGGGGTAAAATTCAAGCTTTGTGACGATTTTCAGAAATTTGATAAAAACCGTTATGTTCAGCATTGCTTTGCAGTTTGCAGTAGAAACACTTATTTACCCATATTGGATTCGTCAGAATGTGTACTTTCTGAAAATATATGGTTTTCTGGGGTCTCTGTACTGTTAGGTGGTCTAAAGTCGCATAATACACACACCGGGTGGTTATATTGCAGCAGCCAGCGCGTCAGCCGTGAAAATGTCTATACATTTTGTCATTTGGGGGGTCTCTGTGCGTCACATTGTTTGGTATATCTATGCACATTGGGCATCAAACTGTTTAGTAGACCCCTATGTTTATATTTAGGATGCTTTATGCTGGTAATGATACATGGACAATACGATACTGGAAAGTTGAAGCTTTGAGGCAATTTTCAGATATTTCACCAAAACCGCCAAATTTGGCAAAGCCTTGCGACTCAGTAGTTTGGAGCAGAAAGGCATGGGTACCCATTTTAGATTCTGTAGAATGTGTTTTTCAAAAAATATATGGGGTTGGGGTGTAAACATATATTTCTGTGTTTTTACCCCACAAAAATGCAGTCAATGTGTTGATTTTTCATTAGCTGAAGTTACCCACAGGACAATTTGTATGTGCTAACTTCATTTTGGGGCCTCTAAATGCCATATACTTTGGTAAACCTATGCACAGTGGGCACCAAACTGTTTGGAGGACCCCTGGCAATCACAATTTGGGTGTTTTCTTGTGATACGTAATGATACATGGGCGATATGATGCTGGAAATTTGAAGCATTGAGGCAATTTTCAGATATTTCACAAAAACCGTCAATTTTGGGAGAGCCTTGCGACTCAGTAGTTTGGAGCAATAAGGCATGGGTACCCATTTTAGATTCTGTAGAATGTGTACTTTCCAAAAATGTATGGTTTTGGGGGGTAAACATATATTTCTGTGTTTTTACCCCACAAAATTGCAGTCAATGTGTTGATCTTTCATTAGCTGAAGTTACCCACTGGACTATTTATATGCGCTAACTTCATTTTGAGGCCTCCAAATGCCAGATACTTTGGTAAACATATGAACAATGGCCACCAAACTGTTTGGAGGAACCCTGGCAATCATATTTAGGGTGCTTTTTCTTGGTGCGTAACGATACATGGGTGATATGGTGCTGAGAAGTTGAAGCTTTGAGGCAATTTTCAGATATTTCACCAAAACCCGACAATTGTGGGAAAGCCTTGCGACTCATTAGCAGAAAGGCATGGGTACCCATTTTAGATTCGGTAGAATGTGTACTTTCCAAAAATATATGGGTTTTGAGGGTAAACATATATTTCTGTGTTTATACCCCACAAAAATGCAGTCAATGTGTTGATTTTTCATTAGCTGAAGTTACCCACGGGACTGTTTGTATGCACTAACTTCATTTTGGGGCCTCTAAATGCCAGATACTTTGGTAAACTTATGAACAATGGCCACCAAAATGTTCAGAAGAACCCTGGCAATCATATTTAGGGTGCTTTTTCTTAGTACGTAATGACACATGAGTGATATGGTGCTGGGAAGTTGAAGCTTTGAGGCAATTTTCAGATATTTCACCAAAACTGACAATTGTGGGAAAGCCTTGCGACTCAGTAGTTTGCAGCAGAAAGGCATGGGTACCCATTTTAGATTCAGTAGAATGTGAACTTTCCAAAAATATATGGGTTTTGGGGGTAAACATATATTTCTGTGTTTTTACCCCACAAAAATGCAGTCAATGTGTTGATTTTTCATTAGATGAAGTTACCCACAGGACTATTTGTATGCGCTAACTTCATTTTGAGGCCTCTAAATGCCAGATACTTTGGTAAACCTATGAACAATGGCCACTAAACTGTTAGGAGGAACCCTGGCAATCATATTTAGGGTGCTTTTTCTTGGTGCGTAACGATACATGGGTAATATGGTGCTGAGAAGTTGAAGCTTTGAGGCAATTTTCAAATATTTCACCAAAACCGACAATTGTGGGAAAGCCTTGCGACTCATTAGTTTGGAGCAGAAAGGCATGGGTACCCATTTTAGATTCGGTAGAATGTGTACTTTCCAAAAATATATGGGTTTTGGGGGTAAACATATATTTCTGTGTTTTTACCCCACAAAAATGCAGTCAATGTGTTGATTTTTCATTAGCTGGTTACCCACGGGACTGTTTGTATGCACTAACTTCATTTTGGGGCCTCTAAATGCAAGATACTTTGGTAAACTTATGAACAATGGCCACCAAAATGTTCAGAGGAACCCTGGCAATCATATTTAGGGTGCTTTTTCTTAGTACGTAATGACACATGGGTGATATGGTGCTGGGAAGTTGAAGCTTTGAGGCAATTTTCAGATATTTCACCAAAACCAACAATTGTGGGAAAGCCTTGCGACTCAGTAGTTTGGAGCAGAAAGGCATGGGTACCCATTTTAGATTCAGTAGAATGTGAACTTTCCAAAAATATATGGGTTTTGGGGGTAAACATATATTTCTGTGTTTTTACCCCACAAAAATGCAGTCAATGTGTTGATTTTTCATTAGCTGAAGTTACCCACAGGACTATTTGTATGCGCTAACTTCATTTTGAGGCCTCTAAATGCCAAATACTTTGGTAAACCTATGAACAATGGCCACCAAACTGTTTGGAGGAACCCTGGCAATCATATTTAGCGTGCTTTTTCTTGGTGCGTAACGATACATGGGTGATATGGTGCTGAGAAGTTGAAGCTTTGGTAAACCTATGCATAATTGGTATCAAACTGTTCAGTGGACCCCTGGCAATCATATTTCAGGTGCTTTTTCTTGGTACCTAATATAGTTTGGGATATGTGGAGCAGCAAAATAAAACCTTTGAAATGATTTTTCAGAATTTTGAATTTTTTTTTTAAAAAACCGCTATGTTCAGACAAGCTTTTATGTTTGGTAGTTGGGAGTAGAGAGACATAGTTACCCATTTTGTAATTGGCAGAATGTGTACTTTTCAAAAATGTATGGTTTTCTGGGGTAAACCTACGGTTTCAGGATTTTTTGCCTTGGAATCTAAAGCATGCCGTTTTCTGCCTTAGTGCTTTCAAAATTCGGTAATATACTGCCGGGAGTTTTTGCTGTACAGAAATCCTAAATCTCGCTAAAACTATACATATCTGGTATTGGCACGTTCGAGAGACATAAGGCTTTCCAAATCAGTTGGATTTTCATCCGTAAAATGAAATATTTTTCTGGTATAAATTGATATACAATGAAAAATGGTAATTTTTCATTTTTATTTTGGTATTTAGCACTATAAATTTGTTTGCACAGGTGGAAATACATGAAAACTCAGGCAGATTTAGAAAGCTCAGTTTCTACCGAAAAAAACAATGTATCGTTTTCCTAGGTAAACTATAGGTTTCCCCTCAGAAAATGCCCCTAAAGTGAGAGAGCACAAAATGTTTCAAAAACGGCTGGCATTTCGCGTAACCAAAATGTGAAATTCTGCTGGCACTTAAAGGGTTAACATTGGTGGTGGTTTATTTATTTATATTTTTATTTGTGTTGTGTTTGTATTTTATTTTCAGTAAACAATAGTTCAGTAGCAGGTAAATTAATGTAGCACCTTTTTGGGCAATCTTGACCACCATTGGTTAAAGTGTCCAGCTAATGGTATAAGCATGGGCCACACTGCGACACACAGGGTCAGGGCCTTAGCTAAGTGGAAGCTCTCCCTTCACGGTGTAGTGGTACTACAACCAACCAGGCTACTGTACACAAAAAGAGATACTTGGGAGCCAGGAGGTTCTTTGGTGCAAACAAACAAACAAACAAACGGTTGATTAGTCAGAGACAATGACCACAGGTTTACTCCCGCAGGTTTAGCACGACACTTACTATAGAGCTCACACAGAAACCGATAGACTCACAAAGAGCTTATAGCTAGAAACAGCCTATTGGGAAGCTACTCCCTGCTGCAAATCCTTGTTGGAGCTTCAGCTGCTCTTTCTCTCTTACCTATCTGCCTTTCTCTCCAAGAGAGACTATTACAAGTCTGCCCTACTATAGCTGACCTCATTCTCGGGGTTGCCTGGTCCCCGACTTCTTCTCCAAAGCACATGGCCTTTCTGGGCCTAGCTGTACACAGACTCCCCTGAGCACATCCAGGTGGATCACCATCCAGAGGCCAAAAAGGAAGAGGCAACTCCTTACAGCTTACACACACTATAATGCAGTGTGGCAGGAAGTTGTCATTACACCTCTTGGCCAATACCACTGAGCTACACAGGATTTTGCCTGGTAACTGAGAAAAGGGAGGGGCCTTAAAGCCATAGGGGCAGATTAACCCCTATGGGCCCCTACACTAAATTTTAAAGTTTATCTCAAATGCAAACATTTATGTCATGTTGGTTACCTGCAAATGCCAATACAATAAATCCAGTAAATTCATATTGTTTTCTGTGCTAGTTATTATTATTTCTAGAAAAAAGCATATTGCTATACAGGTACATGAAATATTTTCTGCAGCAGATCTAGCAGATTTTAGAAAATCATATTACTAATGATAGAAATCAAAAAACTTTCAACATAGACACTTTTAAAGGAAAACTAAAATGAATATGGCTAAAAATACCATATTTTATATACTGAACTTATTGTACCAGCCTAAAGTTTCAGCTTCTCAAAAGAAACAATGATCCCAGATTTCAAACTTGTCACAGCGGGTCACCATCTTGGAAAGTGTTTGTGACACTCACATGCTCAGTGGGCTCTGAGCAGCTGTTGAGAGGCTCAGCTTAGGAGTCATCACAAATTATGAAGCAGAAAATGAGGTTTGCCTGTAATATAAGCTGATGCTACAGGGCTGATTATTAAATTCTCATGCTAGTTGCACTGGTTTCTGTGCTGACATGTAATAATTATCTGTATTAATTACTAATCAGCCCTATATTGTGACATTTATATTTTATGTGTACTGTATATTGTGAGTGGGTCCCTAAGCTCAGTAAGTGATAGTAGGACAGAGCATGTGCAGTGAATCAGCAGAAAAGAAGATGGGGAGCTACTGGGACATCTTTGGAGACACAGATGTTCACTGCTAAAGGGTTATGGTTGCCTTTGGCTGGTACAGAAACCCAAAACATTAAGTACAACATTTCTAGCCTACATCTTTAGTTAAGCTTTAGTTCTCCTTTAACGTAATTGATAAATGCAAGTGCCATTTTCTGTTGAAAGTAGGATCTTCCTTTCCCTTCCTATTTTCTGGACTGCCGGTTCTGACACTGTATTAGTAACAAGGCTTGTGAAGAAGCATGCAAGGCATGCAGTCTTGACAAACTTCTGCTGCACTGTCAGAACCAGGAAAACAGAAAGGGACAACTGGATACTGCTTTCAATGTTACTTGTAATGACGTGCATATTTAAAATGCACATAATGCAAAATAACAGTCCCAAAAGCACTGCGTTATTTGCTTACAATGTACTTTGCCACACTGAATTTTTCCTGATGCTTATAAGTGCAACTCTTTCAACTCCCAGAATGTATTTTGCCTTTCTGTTTATGCAGGGCTGCATAAAGTAGTGGCACATAGTGGGAGGGGGGCATTTCATGGCAAGCTCCTTGATTGTGCAATATTCAAGACTGTTTGATGCCTTGCGCTCAATGGGGCAAATTCACTATAGCGCAAAGTGGCTTTGCGTGACTTTGTTACTTCACCGATTTACTAACGTGCGCTGGCGTAAATTCGCTAGCGAAGTGGACCTACTCTAGCGCTACTTCGCACCCTTACGCCAGGCGAAGTTGCGATATGGCGAAGGGACGTAACTAGACTTCCCAGACTTGCCTTCGCCAACTGAGACCAGGCGAAGTCCAATAGAGTAGATGGGGCTTGCTTCAAAAAAAGTTTACATTTTTTCTAAGTCCCAAAAAACGCTGGCGTCTTTTCCTTTTTTAAGGGTGATAGGCTGAAAAAGATTGTACATTTTTTGGGGGTACCCTCCTTCCCCCCAACATTTCCTAACATATGGCACCTAAACTATACAGTGGGCACATGTGTAGGGCAAAATAACAACTCTATTTTATTTTATGAAGCTTTCCCAGGCTTGTGTAGTGTAATGTATTTGCTGCTACATATACGTCCATTCAACTTTAACTTGGCGCCGTATGCAAATTAGGCATGGCTAGCGTAACTTCGCTTTGCTTGATGAATAAACGGTAGCGCAAATTCACTACCGTTCGCCTCCCTGAGCGCAACTTCGGATTTTAGTGAATTAGCAGCGCCCTGGGGAAGTGCGGCGAAGTGCGGCAAAGGCGTCGCTAGCGCATTTTCGCTGCTTAGTGAATTTGCCCCCATGTGTCAGGTATCATTAAAGATGCAAATGGCACAAGAGAGAAAAAGCAGAGCTGTATCATGGCACAGGGGTAATGTATATTTAATTCTAATAGGCTTTCTTGCACTTCGCCAGGAGAAGTTTCGTCCAGGGCACCGCTAATTCACTAAAATCCGAAGTTGCGAGGCAAAAGGTAGCGAAGTTGCGCTAGCGTTAATTGTCAAGCAAAGCGAAGTTACGCTAGCGATTCCTAATTTGCATATGGCGCTAAGTTAAAGTACAATGGACTATATGTAGCAACAAATACATTACACTACACAAGCCTGGGAAAGCTTCATAAAATAAAATAGAGTTCTTATTTTGCCCTATACATGTGCCCACTGATAGTTTAGGTGCCATATGTTGGGAAATGTAGGGGGGAAGAAGGGTACCCCCAAAATAATTTTTGATTTTTTTCAGCCTATCACCCATAAAAAAGTAAAAGACAACAGCCTTTTTTTTTAAGCAAGCCCTATCTACTCTATTGCACTTCGCCTGGTCTGAGCTGGAGCTGGTAAGTCTGGCGCAAGAAGTAACGTTCAGTAAAATGCGCCAGTTAGTGAATTAGCGTAGTTACTTCCCTTCGCCATAGCGCAACTTTGCCTGGCATAAGAGTGAGAAATGAGTAGGTCCACACTAGCAAATTTACACCAACACCCGTTGGTAAATCGGCGAAGTAACGAAATGACGTCAGGCTGGTTAATTTGCGCTATCGTTAGCCACTTTGCGCTATAGTGAATTTGCCCCTAAGTCTGATTAAAAGCTAGCCTGTTCTTATTTAAGCAATTTTGTTTATTTTTCAGTTCTGCCAATAGTAGGAACCATGAAAGTCTAAACAGTGGCAATCTTGCTAGCTCTGCACAATGGTAATGTTATCTGCATTATACAAGCTATGGACTATGCTACACCTACCTATAAAGAGACAGATCCTAATTTACATATTATATAGAGCCTACTGTTTGATGCAACAGTCATTTCTTTAATGGTGACAAAAAGCTCCAAGGATGGCAGCACTCTGTGTCTCATGTTTGTTGAGACTTCAGGGAGATATTTCAGTTTGTGCAACATCTTGTTATTTATTAACAAATGATTTGCTTACTATAAGTTGGTTTTTATCTTTGATGTAGCAGATGCCTAGGAAGCAAGTCTAACAGAAGACACACACTCTATGAAGTGGCATGTGTTTTTACCTTAGTTCATTTGCATTTGAAAACAGAAATCTGTGCATGATGTTTACCATCCAAATGAAGTTCCTGATATTTTAGTTTAGTATTTGGCAGTAAACATTTTCAGGCAGCATACATTGTGTATTAACTGGGAGACTATTATTTATATTGTGATACTATCACACTTTTACTGATAAAGCATTGATACTGCCACAAGGTGATTGTCAGGATCAGCCTGGGACTTGAACTCTGGTGGTGCTGTTTTGCTTATTTGCCTCATGAGCCACTGGGGGCTCTCGGGACTGGTTCTGAACTATTGTGTCTATTGTTTCTGGTAATCTGCCTGTTTTCCACCCACCTCGTTTACCCTCATGTGTTTCCCATTTCCTAATCACCTTCCCTTTATAAACCCCGCCCTGAGTCATTGAATGTATTCTGTTTGTTCCTGACCTGCGAATCTGAACCTGAACTTTGAAAACCTTGTATGTCTTGTTCCTGAAAACCTTGTTACCTTGTTTCCTGAGTGAGTATCTTTGTTCCTGTGTTCCCCATTTTCCCCTCACCATCTGGATTCCTCGATTAGCCTTTTTGCCTGTTCCTGCCTTTTGTGTTTCTGTGTTCCGACTGCAATAAACCTACTATTACTTCATCATCATCATCATCATCATCATCATGTCTTTGCCTACAATTACCTATGGCTACACCCCTGGGCTCCCACCATATCCACTCCCCTTGGAGTGGCTATCCTCGGTTACAGCGGTTCCCCGTTGTGAACATTACAGTGATATTTTATTGTAATATGTTCTTATTCTGGCTGCTTCGTAAGATTTTTCTTGCACTGATTTAGCCTTTATATCGCTGTTGTTATTTTAACATACTAGTGGGTTATAGACTATCACACTTTGACTTGCAGTAGTACAATTAATAGTTTCACCTATAAGCTAATTTTAATATATTAAAAATGTACAGGTATGGGACCTGTTATCCAGAATGCTTGGGACCTGGGGTTTTTGGGATAATGGATCTTTCTGTAATTTGGATCTTCATACTTTAGGTCATGTAAACATTAAATAAACCTAATAGGCTGGTTTTGCTTCCAATAAGGACTAATTGTATCTCAATTTGGAACACGTACGAAGTACTGTTTATTATTACAGAGAAAAAGGAATTTTGTTTAAAAAAAAAAAATAGGATCTGTTATTTGGAAACCTGTTATCCAGAAATTTATGGGCAGGCCATCTGCCATAGACCCCGTTTTCATAAAATAATTCAGAATTTTTAAAAATATTTTCTTTTTCTTTGAAATAATATAACAGTATCTTGTACTTGATCCTAAGATTTAATTAATCCTTATTGTAAGTAATACAGTCCTTTTAATATTTAAATGTTTTTAGTAGACTTTAGGTTTGGTGATCAAAATTATGGAAACACCCCTTATCCAGAAAACGCCAGGTCCCAAGCATTTTGGATAGAGTACATTCATAGAAAGAACTTGAATTTGCTGCTATTTTTATCTAGTAGTAACTGCAGAAGGACAGGTGTGTGACACATTATCCAGCAACTCGTTATCCAGAAAGTTCCAGATTCTGGAAAGGCTGTCTCTCATAGACTCCATTTTATCCAAATAATCCAATTTATGAAAAACTATTTCCTTTTTCACTGTAATAATAAAACAGTACCTTGTACTTGACGCAAACAAAGATATAATTATTTCTTATTGGAAGCAAAACCAGTCTATGGTTTTATTTAATGTTCATATGATTTTCTAGTAGACTTAAGGTATGAAGATCCAAATTACAGAAAGATTCATTAACCAAAAAACACCAGGTCCTGAGCATTTTGGATAACAGGTCCCATACCTATATTTTGAAGACAATAAATAATAGGACTGAGAGTACAATTAATATGATAACCTTGTCTGTTCCTTACGAAGATCCAAATTACAGAAAGATACATTAACCAGAAAACACCAGGTCCTGAGCATTTTGGATAACAGGTCCCATACCTATATTTTGAAGACAATCAATAATAGGACTGAGAGTACAATTCATATGATAACCTTGTCTGTTCCTTATGCACAGTAGGTTCTACCACCAATCGGTCATAACGCAGATGGCAATGACCTGTATGAAGGTGAAAGAATTTAAGAAAGGTGATCATTCCTGTCTTCACTCATATTTGTATTCAATGCTTATATAATGTATTCATTGGTGTTTCTTGATATTTCTTCTGAAACATATGGCTTCTTGATGAGTGTGATGAAATATGTGAAAAATGATGTGGGGTTTTCTGGATAACGGATCTTTCTGTAATTTGGATCTTCTTACCTAGAAAATATGTAAACATGAAATTAAACCAATAGGTTGGTTTTGATTCCATTAAGAATTAATTATTTCTTAGTTGGGATCAAGTACAAGGTACTGTTTTATTACTACAGAGAAAAGGGAATCATTCTAAAAAATTTTGGATTATTTTATTATAATGGAGTCTATGGGAGACAGCCTCTTTATAATTCGGAGCATTCTGGACAATGGATTTCCAGATAATGGATCACATACCTGTATTGCAAAAGGGTATGTGGCATTAAGCTATTAAAAAAATGTGGGAGATTTTCAGCAATACAATAGACAATATCTGCTTTCCTAGATCTGCAAACTGGTCATTTTATAGTAGTTACTGCTTGCAGTAAACCCACACACACACTAGCATATTCTGTAAAAGTACAGTTTACTGCTTTTTCTGTGTTTCAATTACTCCAGTGACTCTACTTTTCCATTTCAAGCTAAGGTACCAATACGCAAATGTAATAATAGGAGTTTTTTCAATAATGGCTCATGGTAATACTCTGATAAAACCCAATAGCTCTTTGCAATACTTTGATAATGAACTGTATAAAAATATAACACAAAGAATTGTTCTACTGTTGAGCCTGATTTTGTATGTTGAGCCCAATATAGTGTACAGGACAGCTTTATAAGGTATAATTGTGTATAACAAAGCTTTGTATCATAGTATACAAGAGGGCCTTATAATTTATAATCCTGGCTGGCCAAGCAACGGTGAGGACGCACCTTCCTGTACTCCCAGGGCTCCAGAGTACAAATAACCTCTTGCGGATCCCCCAATAAGCCAGTACTCACCCACGGAGGTACTCTGTTGTTCGGCAGACCATCCGCCGCCTCTACCTGGCACAAAAACCCGCCGGGCGCACATAGAGCCGGAGATCTGGCCGGGGCCTAGCGGCGCATATGAAGCCGCGGCCTCGCGTAGCTGCAGACCCCGTCGGAGGCCCAGCCGGAAGCTCGGTCTCCGCAGGAAGGGGGACCCAGCGGAAGCTGCCAACGGCTTAGAGGTGCAAAGGGGAAGTGGGGTAAGTGACTTTGGAGCCCTGGGGACCCCTCTCAAACAGCCTGTTGCTAAAAATACAGTGCAGCAGAACCAGCACCCTGAGCTGCAGCATCAGCTGGTAGCAAGCTGCATACAGCACACTCTTATCCCAGAGTGACCTGCAAGTGTCCTGCCCGCACATACAAGAGCAGTAATCTGAGGCATTGCTCTACGCTGCACTATAAGTGCTGTTACTGTCACAGCCCTTGTGCCCAACACAGCCTGTATTAACTTCTACAAGTGGTTGCAGTAAACATTTACAGCTTCTGGATATTTAAGCAACCGGCAATTATGGCTGTTACACTCAAGATGCTACATGCTACATTCCCAACTACGCAGATGTAACACGGTGGATATAAAAGGGGTGCTGTGCCTGTGAACTAAACTATTGCACTGGGACACGGTTGGTCCGGGGTCTTACTAGCCTATTGTTAGCCGCAGCGCTATTCTGATAATTGCAACATTACCACATCTCATTCTTACTCAGCACCACTATGAAGAAAAACGCACATAAGCTCAAGGCAGATGCAGCCGCACGCCTGGAGCAATACGCCCGTAAAAATAGCCAAGAGACAGCTGGCTCTTCTTCTCCCACTCCTAGCTCCTCCCCTTCACTCCGGGCTACACCTGACAGGCCCATAACCTCAGGCGCTCCTGAAACTCCGTCCCCAGCGGATCTTATGTCAGCCATCCTGCAATGCCAATCCACGCTAACTTCAACTTTCACATCTAAGATTGAGGAATTAAAAGTGGACCTTTCTTTAATTAAACATGACATGCAAAATATGCGGGAACGTACTGGTGCACTAGAGGAACGAGTGAGCGGGGTGGAGGACCGTACGGCTGCTCTGCCACAAGACGTAGGCCGAATTAAGCTGCAACTTAAAACTATGACTGAACGTATGGATGATCTTGAGAACAGACAGCGTCGTTCCAATGTTCGAATCTTGGGTCTCCCTGAAAGATGCGAAGGTTCCCGACCAGAACTGTTTGCTGAAAAATGGCTTAAGGATTTAGTGGGGCAAGACATATTCTCCCAGCAATTTGTAGTTGAATGTGCACATAGGGTGCCTTTGAGACCTCTCCCCCCTGGTGCACCACCGAGAGCGTTTCTAGTTAAACTACTTAACTATAGAGACAGGGACGCTGCCTTGAGAGAAGCTAGAAAAATGGGTGAATTAAAGTATGAAGGTGCTCGAATTTCCCTATACCCAGATTCAACTACAGTGCAAAAGAAAAGAAGCTCCTATATGGGAGTTAAGCGCAAGCTTCGAGACCTCAGCTTGGAGTAGGCAATGTTATACCCTGCTAAACTAAAGGTAACAGATGGCGGCAGGGCCCACTTTTTTGACCAACCGGAGCAAGCTCTGGACTGGCTAGAACGGAGGCCGGTGGCTCCTGGGAGCCCTCTGAGAGACCAACACTAGTGAGTCATTTCGGAAAGTAAAAACGCTGGATCTTTGCAGACATTATAATTTTATTGACATCTACTTCATTGTCAGCAACCACATGCTTATAAGGCTCACTTACTTTAATTCTACACTGGATTACAATACTTTGGGTCAGTTCATCTTCCTGGGCTTGGGACTTGGGAGCCAAATTCCACTCCCTTATATACCCCAGATAGATGGCTGACCACTTGAACATGTCACTTTTTGGTTGGACAGCTCTGCAGAGAGAGGGCGGGAAAGTCCTGCTCTTGGAGGATCCTTGCATGCTACTTTTTGTTCCATATTATGATACATTTTTTTTCATTTTTTCTCCCTCCAGTTCATGATGCGGATCCGGAGTTGGTGCAATAGACATTGTACAGCAACCCTATATAACAGTTCTTCTTTGCTTGTTTCCCTTGCTATTCCCCTGTTGGGATCAACTTGTTTTGGGAAAATGTGTCTCCAGATTATGTGGAGGATGCCGGGTGGGAAGGGTATTGTTGGGGTTCAACTGTCATGTTCTTTTGACTCTTCTCTTCTTCTTTCCCTCTCTGTCTCTTTCTTTGTGAGGCAAGGCCCTACGGCGCTCAGATGTTGGGGTGTTGAGATATCCCCCATGCCATTTGGTACCTTGATGGATCTGTTAATTAGGTATGGCTCAACCTGGCTTTAAATTGTTATCTTGGAATGTACGGGGTATGAACGACAAGGTCAAGAGATCCTTGGTCCTGGATTCTGCTAGGAAATCAGGGGCAGACCTCATTCTACTTCAGGAGACCCACTTAGTTGGACAGAGAGTCCGGGCCCTCAAGCGTAATTGGGTAGCTTTATCCTATCATGCTGAATTTTCCACTTACTCCAGGGGAGTCGCTATATTAATTAGGAAATCCTTGAACTTTCACTTTGAGACACTGATTACTGATAGAGGAGGGAGGTATATAATTCTAAAAGGACAAATTGCAGGTTTTACCTATATCATTGTTAATGTTTACTTGCCTCCCCCTGCAGAAATTTCAATACTAAATGAGATACTTCAGAAAGTAGCTGACTTGGGAGATTCTCCAATGTTATGGGTGGGTGATTTTAATCTGGTAATAGACCCAGCAATGGATAGGTTGCACCCTTCTGCACATGACACTAAAATCTTCTCGAACTGGGTGGAGGCCACTGGGCTGGTAGATATTTGGAGGTGGAGGCACCCTCTGACTAAACAATAGTCTTGCTACTCTGTGGCTTCAGCTGCAATGTCTCGTATTGATCTGTGTCTGGGTTCAAGAGATATATTGACTCATGTGGATAACATAGAGTACTTCACTAGGATGTGCTCGGATCATGCCCCCCTTGCACTGTCAATAGGCAGGTCCCCCTACATGCCTGTAGGTCACTGGAGGCTTCCTCCTAGATGGGTAAATAACCCCAAAGTGGATGAGCAATTTACTCCTCAGTTAACATTATACTGGGAAGTTAACCAGGGCACCTCAGCTCACTATATAGTATGGGATGCAGGGAAGGCCTTTGTCAGAGGTACTTATATCTCCTTGATCAAAGCAACCCGGAGGAAGAATGAGCAGGCTCTCTCTCACGCGCAAAGTGTGCTTGCTAAAGCGGAGGCGGACCTCGTGCAAACACAATCTGATGAAACTAGGCAGGCCATGCAGATAGCGCAAAGAGACATTGATTTGTTCCTAACAGAGAAATACACACAGCGCGAACTCTATAGGGTGGCCGCCTGGTATGACAAAGGGGACAAAAATAGTAAACTTTTGGCATTGCTAGCTCGGGGTGATGTGCCCAGAACTATAATACATAGTGTCACGGATGGTAATAATACTGTTACAGACCCAACCCAGATGGTGGAACATTTTAGGCAGTACTTCCAGTCGACATACCGGATACCTGCAGATGCTGCAACGGAAGGTCTCCCTGAATATTTAAATAACATTGACTTTCCAGCAGTGTCTCAAGACTCAGTAACAATGCTTGACAATGATATTACAATTGACGAAGTTAAAGATGCAATTAATGCTTGTCCCCCGGGGAAAACACTCGGACCTGATGGGATTCCCATAGAATGGTATAAGAAATACTTAGAATTTTTAGCTCCTAAACTAGTAGAGTTGTTTAATGGGTCTATTGCAATTGATACATTACCTGATTCTTGTTATGATGCATATGTCACGTTGATTCTAAAAACAGGCAAGCCGCCTGATCGATGTGAGTCCTATCGTCCAATTTCCCTACTAAATTCAGATGTTAAAATCTTTGCTAAAATTCTTGCTAATAGACTTAAATTGGTGATATCGGAGCTGATTCATCCGGACCAAACAGGCTTCATGCCCTCTAAGGCCACAGACATTAATATTAGGCATTTATATACCAACATATCCACTCAATATGATAACTCAGGTTCTAGAATAGTGGTATCATTAGATACGGCGAAAGCCTTTGACACTGTTCAATGGCAGTTCCTTTGGGAAGTCTTAGCCCGGTATAAATTCGGCCCTAAATTCAGGAAGTGGATACAGCTGCTTTATGCTCGTCCTCGAGCGAAGATTATAGTGAATAGGAGGTTAACTGAAAGTGTGTCTCTAGAAAGAGGCACGCGCCAAGGCTGTCCACTTTCCCCAATGCTCTTTGCTTTGGCTATTGAACCATTGGCTGTTCTTGTGCGGGCGAATGAGGAGATACAGGGGTTAAGTCTAGGGAATGTTACTGAAAAAATATCGCTATATGCGGATGATATGTTGTTGTACTTGGCCAATCCACACCAGGCTCTGGAAAGTCTCCTTATAGTAATGTCTGACTTTGGTCGATACTCTGGTCTTCAAATCAACCGTTCTAAATCGGTCATCTTCCCAATAGACCCTCTGCCCCCAGGCACCGCTGACCATATATCATGTCTCCAGGTGGTGTCCTCATTTAAATACTTAGGTGTAATAATACACAAAGAGCTTGGTAGATATGAACAATTAAATTTATATCCGATAGTGCAGACATAAACTAACAAAGTTGGTGTTTGGCGGGACCTACCCCTTTCCCTCCCAGGTAGAATTAATATATTTAAAATGATTTTTCTCCCTAAATTTCTGTATGCATTACACAATACCCCTATCACTCCGAGGGCATCTTGGTTTACAGGGGTGGATAAAATAATTAGGGGCTTTCTATGGGCTGGAAGTCATCCACGCTTAAACATGAAAATATTGCAAGCTTCTTTGTCTAGTGGAGGATTAGCTTTACCTAACCTCAAAGATTATTTTCTTGCAGCACAGCTAGTCTATGCCCATTGGTGGATGGTCCCTGATATAAATAATCCGGCCGTTATACTAGAAGCTGCCATAGGTGGCTCCTTGGAAGCCCTATCCAAACTTCCATACCGAGGTGCCTCTTCTTACTATACCACCACACCCTCTATGGTCACTGTAATACATGCTTTCCAGAAAGCCCTGAAGGTGGTACAGGGCCCATCTGAAGTTTGGTCTCCTAGGACTCCACTATGGGGCAATACCCATCTCTCCCACTTTCATGAGATACAGGACATAGCTAGATGGGCTCAGTTGGGAGTGAAAACCTTAAGAGATATTGTCAATGGTGGTGAATGTAAAACCTATGATTTACTGAGACAGGAGATGCATCCTCCCTACAATATGTTTTTCAGGTATCTGCAGTTGCGGCATGCCTTTAACATGCAATTTCCTGCTAGACCCATAAGGGTAGTTGAATCCACCCTGGAGACCTACCTCCATAGACAGGACCTGACTAAACCACTCTCTTGGTTCTATACTATTTTGTTGTCTGCAGGCCCTTCATCCCTGGAAAAATCTAAGACTAAATGGCAGAGAGACATTCCTGAGTTGGATAATGAGAAGTGGTCTGAGGCTCTCAAAATGGTTCAGAATATTTCCATCTCGCTGAGGGATAGATACATCCAAGTAAAGTTTTTAAACAGAGTGTACCTGACTCCGTATAGGTTAGCAAAAATATACAACACTGTATCAGATATGTGCCCTAAGTGCAGGGATGAGATAGGTACTCTGTTCCATGTATTTTGGTCATGCCCGGTGATACAGGGATTCTGGGGTAAGGTGCTTCAGTTCTTAGATGAAAAGCTAGCACTCCCAAATATCCGTTCCCCGGAACTCTGTCTACTAGGATTGTCTGGTGATATTCCACTTCGCTCCTACTCCAGACTCTGCTACCTACAACTCCTCTATTATGCCAAGAAAGCCATTCTTATGCACCGGAAGTCTTTAGACCCCCCCTCGTTGCAATATTGGCAAAAGCTGGTAAATGACAATCTTCCAAATGAGAAATTGACATACTTAGCCAGAGGGTGCCCAGAAAAATTTGATGCCATATGGGGTACCTGGTTGAATTTACAGTAGTCTGAAAAAGATTTAAATCCTGTACGGCCGTATTGGTTGCCTTTGCCTCACGTTTTTTTTTTTTTTTCTTCTATTTCCTTCTCTGTCGTTGTTAAAAATAAAAACTTTAAAAATAATTTATAATCCTGTATACTGAAGCTTTGTGCAAGAGAAATCATGGGGACTAAGCAACTCGATGACCTAATACTTGTTATTTATTCTGGATATTCTTATATGTATTATCTAATATGCTTATGGTTTCTGAAGCCCTTATCAGATTCTTCTTTATTATAGCTAGGGGCACAATATGCTATTCAGCTACCAGTGAGCTAGATAGGATGTTTGCTTCAGATGTGCTTATTGGGAGTCTGGCCAGCTTCTGATGAGCGCATGGGAAGCAAGATCTGTGATAAATCATATTATGAGTTATTGACTAAATCAGCTTATTATGAGTAATTCACTAAGCCTTTCTGTGAGCTTACTGTTTGAAAGCATATACTGTATAAACTGGGGGTCACCATTTGGTCAGTTGAGATCTCGACTGTGGGATTAACACTTGCAGCCACAGGACCTCCGTGCACCATTTGAGAACTTCCATCTGCAGACTGTTTGGGATCTCCCAGTCTTGATTGCAGAGAAGGAGGACTTGCTCAATTTGCTCATCTGGTAATGTATGTCTTTTTCATTCTATGTGTGTAATAAAAACCCAGCTTATACATAGCTGGTGTGTTTCAATTATTTCTGAGAGACTCATAGAACCACAATTAAAACACACATACAATAGATGTGAGCAACTGAGTGTGTGTGTGTGTGTGTGTGTGTGTCAGTATAACACAGCATAAATTGCATTGTTTTGTAATCTTGAGAATAGTGAAACAAGTTACACGATGCAATCCTTGCAGGGTGGGTGGTGGAGGAGTATGGCCTCTGGGTGCCCGGAAGACAAATTTGACCCTGCAAATTCCTTTGAATACATGTCACAAAAATTAAGGTTTTAGTACCACATTTTGGTCCAAATATTTAAAGAGCATGTAAAGGCAAAAAAAAATAAAATCCCATTTTTACTTTCTTTATTGAAAAAGTATATACAGTAAGTATAAAGTATATCTCCAGTATACTATAATCAAAAAATGTGTAGCATTTTTATAACAAACCTGACTGTATGCCGTGAAATTCTTTCTTTGTTTACTGCTGTGGATAGGAATTGTCAGACGGTCCCTAACTGCTTTGTAGGGAGACAATCATACTGATGACCAGCAGGGGAGCCACAGCCTTACTTTCCAGCCATGTAGAACTCAAGAAGCTTTGTTTGTAGAGCAGTCGGCAGGGCCGGATTTACATAGCTGGCGCCCCTAGGTCCGCTGCCATTCGTCACCCCTGTCACAAGCACAAATTTTCATCATCAGGTTGGGAGCCCCGGTTGTTTGGCGCATGGGAAATTTAAAAAGCTATCTCATGAGCAGCTCCAGAGCTTCTGAACCAATATTGGTGAGCTTTAGCCGCCCCTAAAATACTGCCACCCTAAGCCAGGGCCTTGGTGGCCTTTCCATAAATCCAGGCCTGGCAGTCGGCGACTGTGTAGAGATTTGTATTGGAAGTTATTTTTTGCCTTTACATCCCCTTTACTGTTTTCAACTCCAGTTGCAGGGACAAAGACAATGGAGCCAGATTTAAACAGATAAACTGGGATTCTATTTGGAGGATTAATTTGCTGCAGCCACTGGTTCTGCAGAGTTGGAGAAAGCTTACAAAAACGATAAAATCCACATTAGATTACATAACAACACAGGCCCAATTCAGTCTGACTATTCTGATTATTTATCAGTCTTGCTGTATCAGCTTCTGGCAGATATTATTTGACTTGTGCTGGTTTGATAATTTATGACGATTCCTAAGCAGCCCAGACCACACTGAGCATGTGCACAGTCTTGGTCTTGCAAAGATGTTTAACAAAGTAACAAGATGGTGACCCTGTGTGGCCAACTTTGAAAGCATAAATGATTTGTTTGATTAGGCTTGTGGTGCAGTAAGTTCATGTCTATGCTTAGGCTTTTGCTTACAAAATAAAGCATTTCTAGAGGCCTATGGAGGGACCCTGGAACAGGTGGAGCAGAGTAAGGCATGACTTAGGGGACAAATAGGAAATTAAGGGGAGGTCTTAATGGGGCATTTTGGGGATTGTAGGCAGGGCTGAGCCTTTAAAGTGAGCTGGAAAGTGCGGGAGAACAGTCTTACCTTTGGCAGAAGCAAGGGAAGCAGTGTTTCTCGCCCGCCCGCCCTGATGGAAGGTAGGGGTACCATGTTGCGGATTTGGTGGTGTGGGGCTGCCCTAATGGGTAGCCAAATAAGGGGGGCTGGAGTCTTAAGGTGAGATTGGCCTGGGGCTAGGCTTAGGGGCAAGGAGGCACAGTAAGTGAGAAAACAGGACGGAGGCTTGCTTAGGCTGGAGAATGGGTTCATTATGAAGAGTAATTTTAATGCATTATAAGATACTGTTAAATGTTATGCAGCCTTAAGCGGTTAAATGTTATGCAGCCTTAAGCGGCTATTATTTTATGTCACAGCTTATTCATTTGTTATACATTTGTTACATTAAGATTAATATTATGGGTATGTTGGTGGATGGTTTTACAAAACTTGGTGAGTGTTAATAAATAAGATGAGGCCTTTTTTCCACCCATAAAATGTTGTTTTGTGTCTCATTGCGGTTAAAAGAGTGAATGGGCGTTATTGAGTCATACGTAAGTCAAGCCTTATTCTATTTTATACTTTACATCCCCTTTTAACATGAGTTCTACTTTGCCTTATGAGTAATAAATATTGAACACCATTCTACCACTCACACATATATTGCACATTGCTGCTAGGGGTTTCATGATTTTAAAATGCATTTCAATATTTAATCCTTAGTTTTTAAACCATGTATTTTCCTATTTACCCCCCATTTTTCATGCCAGGAACCTCTGAATACCTTCATGTGGATCCCGTACTTGAGGCCATTACACTTGAACCAAAATTAAAAAGACATTGCAATTACTTAAATAAGCAGGGGGCTGAAGCAAAGAATGAGAATATGTAATAACCCACAATGATATCACGTAGGTAAATTAAATACACCATTAAGGCCAATGTTTTTAAAATCCCTTGTGAGTTTTCTGCTAGAGAAAAACAACCGATAAGTGCCATCAGTACATCTGCTGGCTGAATTAGATGTGGGAGTTCACACCTTTCATTTGAAGCATAAATTTCAAGAAACCCTTTGTATGGTTAAATATAGTTTTGTGTTGTGTGACAGTAAATAGCTAACTGCAGATGTGTGTCTGTCCTTTGAACAAATAGAGTACTCCAGGGATTTTAAAGACAATCACTTTCTTCTACCACGGTCTTAGGGCTTTGAGGGAACGAAACCTGTATAGGGGAGAGTGGGACTTAGGCAGGGGACCCCTTCCCCCAGGGCTTTAGGTAGTTTGTCACGTAGCTGGGGCTGTTTGCCAACCCAGCCCCCCCTTTCCCTCCCCCTGGACACATACAAAGGGAGAGATACCTGGTGGCGGGAAAAAAGGGGGCGGGCTGGGGGAGGTAAAGGGGGCTGGGGCAGAGAAGGGACAGATGCTTAAGGAGGAAACCAAGCCAGGAGCAGCAGACTAATTTTTGTTTCAGGCAGATCGCTAAGAGCTGTGCGGCAAGAACTCACCAGGAAATCTGTAGCTGGAAGAGATCCGGTCATCGCTGAGATGGAAGCGAATGCTGCCCAAGGGGTGGAAATCGGAGCGACGAAGAGGAAAGCCCTGATGCCCAGGAGGTTCCGGGAAGAGACAGAAGGCTCGGCAGGGGACATCGCTAGGCCCAAGAAGAGGGTAAGTTGTTCCCTGCAGGTCAGGAGTCGGTCAGCGAGCGGTGGATGCGGCAGAAGGGACGGCGTCGTCAGCGAAGAGGAGGAAGCATCGCGAGAACGAGAACCGGATCAAGATGACGTCACTTCCGGGTCGACGAACAGCGCTGGACCGGCGGTGCGAAAACGGAAGAAGTTTGGAAGTTTGGAGGCGCACAGAGGATCGGGGAGCAGCACAACAAGGAGCATCCAAGGAAGAGGTTTGGAGGTTCAAGGGGGAGGCGGGTGGGGGGCTCGGAGGGGGTCCCCTCTGCCACCAATGTTTTTCCCACGGCCACCAATGCCCCCCCTATGCCACCAACGAGTCTCCCACGGCCACCAACGTATTACACCCCGCCAGCATTAAGGCACCAGCCGCCACCAAGGGGACGGGGGGGCCACGAGGGGCATAGTTAATAGGGCCCCACAGATACCCTCAGGCCCAGGTTTAAGGGGCAGATCCAGCACCAACGACCCCTGTTCCCTGCAGGGTGGCAGAGCAAGCGAAGAGGAGTCTCCAGGGGAAGAGGATTGGGGGAGGGAAGCTGCCCCCAACCCTGAGGAGGAGGGACGCAGAGGATCAGGACATGGCCTTGCATGGGGAGTTGAACATTTCCAAGCCCCAGCGACCAGGGGAGGGGGGAGTTTCAGATTTAGGGGAAACAACAGACCTGTTTTTGAGCATCGGAACCCCCAGAGGGGATGGGGGCACAGAGGCTGCCAACAGTGGAACGGAAACGGTTTTAATGCCATGTGGGAGGGGGATGGTTGTAATACTGAGTATGGAGGTTATGACAATAATTATGAGTTTTTTCCTGCACATAGGCAATGGTATAACCAGAGGATACCGGGATGGGCAGTGGGACAGGAGTTTCCATATTGGGATGGTTATCGGGTGCCGAGTCTCCAGTTTAGGAGCAGGGAGGAAGAGGAGAGCTGGTTGCAGTGGAGGAAAGAAAGAAAGCAAAGACAAGAGGAGGAGGCAGGCCCATCAACAAGGAGGGAAAAAGAAGCCTATCCAACAAATACAAGGGTGCAGGAAAAGCAGAAAGAGGATACAAGCACACAGAGACCAATCGTGGCAACCGCTGCAAAGGAGGCACCTATGGGTGAGTTGAATGTGCAACATGATATACCGATTGATTTGGATTCTGATTCAGAGGATTCAGATAGTGAGTCAGAAGGGGGAAAAATGGTAGCCATACTTAAGAAGTATCTGAAAGGCAAAGAGAAAAGTGGGGGTATAGAGAAAAATTCAAAAGAAACCACTCCGGTAATGGTCTTGGCTGGGGATACATATGCATGCGCGCTTACAGAGACAGCAGCACATTTACCTAAGAAAGCGAGAAAGTCTATAGAAGAGGGTAAATTTGTGGATATTTACAGTTTAACTAGGGAAGCAGTTCAAGAAAAGGAAGAAGGGGTGAAACAGGAGGAAAAAGGGAGAAGGGGAAAATCGATATTTGATTGGTTGAAAGGTTTTTTGGTTTTTTCAAGCGTATACCTAGTTAAAAAGCCTGAGCAGAGTTTGAATATCATAAAGTACATTGATACAATAATTGACACATATCTGTTTTACAAGGGTACTTCATGGTATGATTATGACCAGGCTTTCAGAAAAAAGATTGTAAATAGTAAAATGTTATCCTTTGGGCAGAAGGACATAGATTTATGGACAAGATTGGTGTCTAAAGAGAGTAGTACAAGCCATAATGTGAACAAAGGGGGCTATACGGTCAAACCACGGAACGTGTGTTTCGCATACAACTAGAGGAGATGTAATAGAGGGTATGCATGCAAATTTAGGCATGCATGCTCTGCATGTGGATCTTCTCATATTGTAAGTGAATGTAACAGGAAAAGGGAGACCCAAGCAAACAGGCAGCCCTTTCGAGGCGCTCAACAAAAGAGCGGCAACGCCAGTGCAGACGGGCAAGCTAAGTGAGGCATTACTTGGTTACCCAGATAAAGAGGAAGCAGTATTTTTAGCAAAGGGTTTTTTGGATGGTTTTAAGATTCCAGTAGCGCAAACACCCCCCCCTAGTAAAATCTATAAAAATTTAAAATCAGCTGGCCAGCATGAGGATGTTTTAAAACAAAAAATTGAAAAAGAAGTAAAAACAGGTAGGATGGCAGGGCCATTTGAAGTCCTCCCCATAGAGGGCCTGGTGGTATCTCCACTAGGCGTAGTGCCCAAAAAAGAGCAGGGTAAATTCAGGATGAAGAAAAAAAGAAAAATTGATCAATGCACATTCCTTTGTCCCCTATCATATCAGTAATCTATGCAGATGCATGTATTTACAAAGACAGGGGTTTTTTTAGTTACAAAATTATGATCATAAGATTGATAAGCCACCATACCACGTCAAGGTAAAACCCATATGGCGGTCCCTAACAATTTACCTCTGGTCATAATTTCAAATGCTAAAGCCTCCCGGCATAGGAGCATTACCTGAAAAATAAGGTCTCCCGACCTGGGCATTGGTTTTCATCATAGGGCTTAGTCCTCCCCTGCCATTAGCTTTCAAAGGGGAGAGATAACCTCCCCCGCTTGCAGCTTTTGAGAGAGAGAAACTGCCCAGACCAACACCCATTTCCAAAGGAATTGTTCCACCATTTAAAGAGACAGGTGTGGGGGTGCTACAACCACATGGAAGCCTGGCCTGCAGCTTAGCTGCTAAACTTCCAAACAGAATAAATCTGCTACAATACAAAGTACAAAAAGGAAAAATTGTGAGAGCACTCCATGGCTTCATAAAAATGTACTAAAATACATTGGAAGTGCTACTGATCTGGCCAAATTAACTACAGACATAGAAAAAAAGAAAAATTGATCAATGCACATTCCTTTGACCCCTATCATATCAGTAATCTATGCAGATGCATGTATTTACAAAGACAGGGGTTTTTTTAGTTACAAAATTATGATCATAAGATTGATAAGCCACCATACCACGTCAAGGTAAAACCCATATGGCGGTCCCTAACAATTTACCTCTGGTCATAATTTCAAATGCTAAAGCCTCCCGGCATAGGAGCATTACCTGAAAAATAAGGTCTCCCGACCTGGGCATTGGTTTTCATCATAGGGCTTAGTCCTCCCCTGCCATTAGCTTTCAAAGGGGAGAGATAACCTCCCCCGCTTGCAGCTTTTGAGAGAGAAAAACTGCCCAGACCAACACCCATTTCCAAAGGAATTGTTCCACCATTTAAAGAGACAGGTGTGGGGGTGCTACAACCACATGGAAGCCTGGCCTGCAGCTTAGCTGCTAAACTTCCAAACAGAATAAATCTGCTACAATACAAAGTACAAAAAGGAAAAATTGTGAGAGCACTCCATGGCTTCATAAAAATGTACTAAAATACATTGGAAGTGCTACTGATCTGGCCAAATTAACTACAGACATAGAAAAAAAGAAAAATTGATCAATGCACATTCCTTTGTCCCCTATCATATCAGTAATCTATGCAGATGCATGTATTTACAAAGACAGGGGTTTTTTTAGTTACAAAATTATGATCATAAGATTGATAAGCCACCATACCACGTCAAGGTAAAACCCATATGGCGGTCCCTAACAATTTACCTCTGGTCATAATTTCAAATGCTAAAGCCTCCCGGCATAGGAGCATTACCTGAAAAATAAGGTCTCCCGACCTGGGCATTGGTTTTCATCATAGGGCTTAGTCCTCCCCTGCCATTAGCTTTCAAAGGGGAGAGATAACCTCCCCCGCTTGCAGCTTTTGAGAGAGAGAAACTGCCCAGACCAACACCCATTTCCAAAGGAATTGTTCCACCATTTAAAGAGACAGGTGTGGGGGTGCTACAACCACATGGAAGCCTGGCCTGCAGCTTAGCTGCTAAACTTCCAAACAGAATAAATCTGCTACAATACAAAGTACAAAAAGGAAAAATTGTGAGAGCACTCCATGGCTTCATAAAAATGTACTAAAATACATTGGAAGTGCTACTGATCTGGCCAAATTAACTACAGACATAGAAAAAAAGAAAAATTGATCAATGCACATTCCTTTGTCCCCTTAATTGATCTTAATTTTGTAACTAAAAAAACCCCTGTCTTTGTAAATACATGCATCTGCATAGATTACTGATATGATAGGGGACAAAGGAATGTGCATTGATCAATTTTTCTTTTTTTCTATGTCTGTAGTTAATTTGGCCAGATCAGTAGCACTTCCAATGTATTTTAGTACATTTTTATGAAGCCATGGAGTGCTCTCACAATTTTTCCTTTTTGTACTTTAAATTCAGGATGATACAGCACCTTTCATATCCAGTAGGGGCATCAGTGAATGATGCGCTAGATAAAGAACAGTGCAAGGTGCAGTACCAGTCTTTCGACGAAGCTTTAGAAATCGTAAAGGGACAAGGGGACAGGGCATTGTTAGCAAAGGTGGACATAGAGTCTGCATTTAGGCTTTTACCTTTACACCCAGAGAGTTTTAAGTTGACCGGGTGTTATTTTCAGGGAGCATTTTTTGTGGATTTATGCTTACCTATGGGATGTGCAATTTCATGTTCATATTTTGAGATGTTTAGCACATTTTTGCATTGGCTTATATGCCAAAGGTCGGGGAATGCGGCCATAGCCCACTACCTAGATGATTTTTTAATCATAGGGCCCAAACAAACAGGGAAGTGCCAGGAAACCTTGTTAATATTTTTACAGATGCTAAAAGAGTTAGGTGTCCCAGTCGCGGAGGAAAAGACAGTGCAGCCAACTACAAAGTTGACCTTTTTGGGAATTGAGATAGATACAAAAGCCAGGAGGTGCAGGTTGCCAAGGGATAAAGTAGAAAAAAGCAAGCAGTCAATACATAATTTATTGGGGACTAAAAAAGTAACGTTGAGAGAAATGCAGCAGACTTTGGGGCTGCTGAACTTTGCATGTAGAATAATTCCAATGGGTCGGATATTTAAGAGAAGGTTGGAAAAGGCTACGACAGGGGTTAAAAAACCATTCCACAAAATAAGGATAACTAAGGAGTTAAGAGCAGATTTGGGTGTTTGGGATAGTTTTTTGACAGAATTTAACGGAATAAGGTTATGGTTATCTGAGACAAAGAATAACAGAGAATTGGAATTGTTAACAGATGCGTCGGGTAGCATTGGTTATGGAGCTTACTTTGCAGGAAAGTGGTGTGCTGGCAGGTGGCCGCAAGCATGGCGTGAGTTGGGTTTAACTAAGAATTTGACTTTGCTAGAGTTATTCCCCATAGTAGTAGCACTGGAGCTATGGGCAGGGGATTTTAGGGATAAAGCAATCCGGTTCATATCAGACAATATGGGGGTGGTGTGTGCAGTTAATAATTTATCATCGGATTCAGCCCCAGTAATCAATCTATTGAGACAGTTAGTTTTAATTTGCATGAGGTTTAACATCTCATTTACAGCGCAGCACATCCCAGGTGTAGAGAACACATTGGCAGACGCATTGTCAAGGGAAAAATGGGATCTTTTCTTTAAATTTGCACCCAACGCAGCAAAAACACTTCATAATTGCCCTGATAATTTATGGCAGTTGGTGAACCTCTCTTAGAAGAGCTGTACGGGAAATCTGTATCCGAGAGAACTCTTGCTGCATACAAAAAGGCATGGAAAAGATGGCAACTATTCTGCGAAAGCGGTAAGAGGGAGGGCAGCACTAAGGATTTGTTGTCATTTCTGGCGTTAATGTATAGGGAGGGAAAATCAAAAGCAGGCGCCAGCGCCACGCTAGCGGCGATTTCCCATTTTTTTTTCAGTAGCAGAAGGTAGACCTGAGAGAGTACGCAGCCCAGTAATTAGGAAAGTTATAAAAGGATGGGCAAGAGCGGAGGGCCATAGAGTAGATGAGAGAGAACCAATAGTGGAAAGCAGGCTGACTCTGGTCATAAGGGCATTAAAAAAGGTCTGTTTTGATCAATTTGAATATATACTGTTCAGGGCGGCATTCACATTAGCATTTGGGGGGGCGTTGCGGTTAAGTGAATTGGTCCCCCCATCAAAAAAGGCAGCAGGGAAAGGTTTAATGGACAAGCACATAGTTCTACAAGAGGGGAAAGCATTGGTCTATGTTAGTAGATCTAAAACTGATCAGGAAGGGAAAGGGAGGTGGATAGGTATAGAGGCCACAGGTAAAATAACATGTACGGTCAAGGCACTGGTGAATTATAGGACAGTCCGGCCCGGGGGTGGGCAGCTGCTACTATTGCACAAAGACTCATCCCCCCTTTCTGCTTTCCAGTTTAGCCAGGTGCTGAAGAAGGCAGTAATAGTCAATGGTTGGGACCCAAAGAAATTTAGTTCACATTCCTTCAGAATAGGTGCAGCAACAGAGGCAGCAATGAGGGGGGAGTGTATAGAGAAGATAAAAAAGATGGGGAGATGGAAATCAGAGGCATATAGGAAGTATATACGGCCCGTGGAAAAAATGAGAAATGGAAGCTAACCCTGCATATGTATTTACTTCGCAGCAAGGTGTGGATCTGCTGTCAACACATTGGTCATTGGGCATTCATTTATTTTTTGGGCCGAAAAGCATGCAGCAGGGCAACAGCTGGGGTTACCAAAGGAACACATGAAGTTGGCATGGCAGGGTTGGAGAGGTATGAGATGGGAGCAGCTAAAAGGCAGGTTCTATAATGCGCTCCATCGAGTTAATTTCGTGCATTTAGTTATAATCCATACAGGGGGAAACGATCTCACGTCAAAAAAGACTCCAGCACTCATAGAGAACATGAGGGCCGACTTGTCGGAGATGCTGGAAAACAGGAAGGTCGGGGGGTTAGCTTGGTCAGACATTATACAGAGGAGCAATTGGAGGGGGGCAATTTCACCCAAAGGCGTGGAGAAAGCTAGAAAGAAGGTGAACCGGGCCATGCATAAATTCATGTGTTCCTTTGGGAAAGGTATCATAAGGCACGACAACATAAGCAGTAAGCAACACCAGTTTTTTAGGGAAGATGGAGTTCATCTGTCAAGTGAGGGTTTGGATCTGTTTTTAGGGAACATCGGGTCATTTATTCAGGAGTGGTGGAAGTCACAGGAGGTATAGGTGGGCCATGGAAAAGGACAGGTGGTACCCCTCCCCCCTTTTCCATTGGGTGGCGGCAGTGCGGCTCCAGGAGAAAAGACGGTTACAGTGCAGGCCTACCCTTTGGAGAGTCACTAGTGTGGAGCAGACTTTGACTGCACGGTCTTGTCTGAGTCATGCAAGGGGCTGGGGTTAGCGCCAGTTATGCACACGGTTGGGAGCAGGAGGATGGGCGACTGATTGGTCACAGAGGGCGCTTGGCCCCATGAACCCTGCTCCCTGTGGTTGTCTATTACGGTGTGGGCACAATGCCCAGGTTGGTGATAGGAGCCGCAGCTGGGGGTCAGGGGGTACCTAGTCCTTTTAGCAAAAAGTAATAAATAAAGAAAGTGACTTCCACACATATTTTGCACCAATTAAGTCTCTGTGTCATTCTTGAGGGGGATGAGAGATGCCCCAGGGGATAGGGTTATCCTTGGCCTAGAGGGAACGAAACCTGTATAGGGGAGAGTGGGACTTAGGCAGGGGACCCCTTCCCCCAGGGCTTTAGGTAGTTTGTCACGTAGCTGGGGCTGTTTGCCAACCCAGCCCCCCCTTTCCCTCCCCCTGGACACATACAAAGGGAACAAAGGGAGAGATACCTGGTGGCGGGAAAAAAGGGGGCGGGCTGGGGGAGGTAAAGGGGGCTGGGGCAGAGAAGGGACAGATGCTTAAGGAGGAAACCAAGCCAGGAGCAGCAGACTAATTTTTGTTTCCCACCCTCCCACCCTGTAGGTGGATGGAGGCTAAGAAGGTGCTCCAGGGTCTTCGGACTGATCGCCTAGACGGGGTCAGGAAGGAATTTTCCCCTGCGGTGCTAATTGGAAACACACACCGAAGGGTTTTCGCCTTCCTCTGGGGCATTATTATATGTGAAGTCAAAGGTACTCCCTGAAGTCAGCTGCGGCTACAAATGTGTGGGGGTCAGCGGCAGTGCGGCTCCAGGAGAAAAGATGGTTACAGTGCAGGCCTACCCTTTGGAGAGTCACTAGTGTGGAGCAGACTTTGACTGCACGGTCTTGTCTGAGTCATGCAAGGGGCTGGGGTTAGCGCCAGTTATGCACACGGTTGGGAGCAGGAGGATGGGCGACTGATTGGTCACAGAGGGCGCTTGGCCCCATGATCCCTGCTCCCTGTGGTTGTCTATTACGGCGTGGGCACAATGCCCAGGTTGGTGATAGGAGCCGCAGCTGGGGGTCAGGGGGTACCTAGTCCTTTTAGCAAAAAGTAATAAATAAAGAAAGTGACTTCCACACATATTTTGCACCAATTAAGTCTCTGTGTCATTCTTGAGGGGGATGAGAGATGCCCCAGGGGATAGGGGTATCCTTGGCCTATAAACATTATTGAGGGAGTGTATTTCCTAAGCTTTCTCTGAAATGGGTAGTTCATAATGCACATGTTTATAAAGTAGAGTAGCTATAAACAAAGAGTACAGTACAAGTGTAACATCAAATGAAGGACAGTTAAAGTTCCAAAAATGAATGTGCTAGATATGCATTGGACATTAGCACCTAGCTGGAGTATAGTATATCTCTACCTATCGATGTTTCTTAAAATATCTTACAAACATCCATTCCCTGCTGTTGACAGTGGTGGACATATACCCAGGGTGCTAATTCATATGAAGCATGACCAGTGTCTACCTACAGAACACCATAATGTAAAGAGCATAGACACTAGGGAGAAGAAAAATATAGATTTATGGTGACACATTCTTAACTATGAATATTCAGCTTGGTACCATAAGCACTATTTATAATATCATCTCTAGTCTAAACTTTTATTTCCTTCAGATTATTTTTTGATGGCTGGCCTAGTCTGCTGTGTTTCAGCCAAAACATTGAAGATTCTATAGGGTCCTGTGCAAGATGGTAAATTAAACTAATATTTATAAACAGCTAATATCAAGGATAAGTCTTCACAAAAAGAAAGGTACTAGTTTACTGCAGATCTATAAAGAAAATAGCATTGAACACAGCATTCAAAATAAGGGGAATGGCATGAATACAAGTAAGTAGAAACCACATTCATCTACATTTTAATCAAAACTAGGGCAATTTCCATGAGTAATCAAAATAAATCTGTTGCAAGTTCATGGATTCATGGATTAAGGAGTAGCTTTAAAAATCTTTAAAAATATAGAGTACATTTGCTCAGACAGATGGAGAAAACAAATCACAAGTGTTTGCTAGACATTCACAGCAGGCCATTACAGTACAAAAAATTAGGTTTAACAAGGTTAAGGAAAATTATAGTATGGTTACTAGATAAACTGTATTTCTACACATTGGGGGTTATTTACTGAAGTCTGATTTTTTTTCTGGTTTAAGATTTTAAAGGGGAAAACACAATTTTTTGTGGGGATAAAAAAACCTTTTTTTTAGATTTATTATACCCTGAGGATGTTAAAAGTCCAAATTAAAAAGTACTCCATCTCAAACCTGCCAAAGGTCATGTACAAGTCAATGGCAGATGACCCTTTTACAATTGGAAGATATCATGATCTGCGCTGGGTTTTGTACAAGAATCCAAAAAAATTCTAAAAAAAGTTTTATAAGCATCAAATCTGAAAAAATGTACGATTCAGATTCTTTCATGATTTAAGAGTCTTTTCAAGCACCAGATTTTTCGAGTTAATTTATTGATAAATGAGGTAAAAATGTGGATGGGATGTTGGTTAAATTGGTTTTAATAAAATAATGAGAATTTTTTGGATTTTACCAAATAACCCCCATAGTGTATAATCCCTTAATCCAAATTGACCACATTACCAAAATTAAAACATCAGCATAACTATAAGACTTTTTAAAACATTTGCATGTATAGTATTTAAAAGGAATCAACGTTTTCCATGCTAAACCTTCAGATTAAATAGCAAGATACATTTTAGCAGTGCTTCTCAACAAAACCGCACCAGAACTTCAGCCATGCCAAAGAGGAGTAAGTAATTATTCACTGGCAGATGAACAACAGCAGGGAAAAAAAAAACAACTCATTAACTCTTTAACAACTAATTACGTTTTGGGAGTTTACAATGTCACTGTGCACTGTGACAGTGCAAATGTATCACAACATATAGTCCATTTTCATCTGTTATGACGTCCTGTGATTGTGATCCCTACAATGTCTTTCATTTTGTGCAAAGAGGAGGAGCAGAATATGTAATCTTATTTGTAAAGCATGTCTGGCAAAGAGAGGGGTTAAAACTACCTGATGCCTTCCACCAATCAGATGCTAGAGGAAGCTTTTTAGAGACCTTGTCTCTGTTCACTCATTGCCTAAGAAATCAGGTTGTGAGTGTGGAAGTGAGGTGTTTTGGGAAGTTCATATCAATTAGTCAGTGAGTTCCAACTATCAGTTAATATTTGACCTTGGCCTGACTTTAATTTTGGGTTGATCCTTGTCTAGTTTATCCGGTTCTACTTTTTGCCTCTGTTTAATCCCTGGTGCTGCATTATTGGTTCCCCCTTATGTATAATCTTCCACTCTTGTCTCACCTCTTAGTACTTTGCTTGAATTGACCTCTCTGAGCATTATTTTGCTCCCAGTGTTCTCAGTGACACTGCTTACTCCTTCCTTCTCTGCCCCTGTTATACTTGCTGAGGTTTGCTTATACAACTCACTGGCACTGTTGTAAGTTATAGTTCTGCATACAGCTGTACTCGCAAGGAATGAGTTGGGGCTGGTTAATATTCCTGGTACTGTTGTTGGAAAATAGTTCTAATAAGCACCTGCAATCTCTAGAGTCTGCCATTCTGTGCTGGCATCACAGGCTCAGCTACTGGGATCCAGCACTTACAGTAAATGTCTCAAACCCTAACAGTAAGGGACCCACATCCCTTGTTTTTGAAATAGCAAGTATAATAAAGGGAAGAAACCCCTTACTGGAACCCCATGGCCCGTATAGGGTTAATAGGGGTCTTGATGGTGTTAGGAGAGCAACTGTCCCTGCCCCCTTTTTGCTTTGCATGGCTCCGATTGGCGGTTCCCAGACAAATAAGCAGGGCAGGGGCAGCAGTGATACTCATCATTCGGCGCCGGGACGTGAAGGAAGCAGGTCGCATCATCCAGCCCTCCCTCCCTGCTGAATGGTGGATTTAGTCGCAGTTGCGGAGGGTACCTTTGCAAGGACCCCCAGGGGAAGTTAAAAGGGGGTATTCATAGTGAGTGTAAGTAGCCTGGGTCCTCATGGGAATGTAAGCTGCTCGGTTTAGGGCTTGGGAGAAATGGAACAGGAACCTCTCTTGGCAGTTGGGGTACAGTCACCCTACCCCCATTCCCCTCTCCCCCGGGTGGGGGAATAATATGATAAAAGTTAAAGGTTTGTTATACAAACAGTTGTTAAAAGGTTAAAAATGTTATGCATGTTAATTATTCATATTACTGTGTTAAATAAACAACTGGGGCCATCTCTGTCCAAACCAGTGGTGTGTATGTATTATTTGGGGTAGGAGGTATATGGTGGGGGCAGAAGGGAGAGGTGCAGAATCGACGGTGCACCTGTCAAGGGTTTTTTTTACATTTCTTTACATCAGTTCAGTTGGTTTCAGATTGTTTATCGGAAATAATGACTTTTTCCAATTACTTTCTATTTTCTATTTGTGATCGTTTTTCTAATATTGAAGTGTAAATTATCTGTTTCACCTTCTAAGGGTTGAACTACACGAGCGGTTTTGTAGGATGGCGTTGGATCGACCAAATGCATCCTGCAAGCCAGATGTTGTCATGTGGGTTAAAATATAATGGGACTGATGAAAAATGTTAAATGAAAACTATACCCCTCAAACAATGTAGGTCGCTATAAAGATATATTGCATAAAACAACTCGTATGTAAAACCCTGCTTCGTGTAAATAAACCATTTTCATAATAATGTACTTTTTTAGTAGTATGTGCCATTGGGTAATCATAAATAGAAAATTGCCATTTTAAAAAATAAGGACAGCCCCCTGGGATCATATGATTCACTGTGCACACAAACATACCAAACAAACCATACATGTTAGGTCACATGAGCCCAATAACAGGCAGAGTTCTGTCTTTTTTTTCTGTTTTTTGCTTCCACAGTTCTTCCTGTTACAGTTAGGGGCCGATTCACTAACTTCGAGTGAAGGATTCGAAGTTAAAAAACTTTGAATTTCGAAGTGTTTTTTGGGCTACTTCGACCATCGAATGGGCTACTACGACCTTCGACTATGACTACGACTTTGAAACAAACTATTCGATCTAAAAATCGTTCGACCATTCGATAGTCGAAGTACTGTCTCTTTAAGAAAAAACTTCGACCCCCTAGTTCGCCATCTAAAAGCTACCGAACTCAATGTTAGCCTATGGGGAAGGTCCCCATAGGCTTTCCTAAGTTTTTTTGATCAAAGGATATTCCTTCGATCGTTGGATTAAAATCCTTCGAATCGTTCGATTCAAAGGATTTTATCATTCGATCGAAGGAATAATCCTTCGATCGTTCGATCACACTATTTGCGCTAAAATCCTTCGACTTCGATATTTAACCCTCCATATTCGACCCTTTGTGAATCGGCCCCTTAGAATTGTAGTATTTCTGGTCAGGTGATCTCTGAGGCAGTACACATCACAAAATGGTGGTTCAAGGCAAGAGATGTAAAAGGGCGATATTTACTTATATATATTGGTATGACAAGATTCTTTAATATGCCACTTAATTTAATATAAACTATCGCCTGCTCAAGTATTCATTTTGGGGGTAAAGTTTTCCTTTAAATTTTCCATCCGACACAACACGACTGTCGGATGTGAACAATGCATGCTGCGTCTTCATCCGACAAATTAAAAACGGATGGTGTAAAGATTTTTTTTCCTTGTTGAAATATATTGACTGTTGGATGTAAATGCATGAACATTAAGGGTACATTTCCCCGCAATTGTGCCAGATCCGATGATCTGTGCCAAAACGCAGGCATCAAGTCGGATGCGACAGAAAACAAGGTAAGAAATACAAATGTCAGATGGTGTCACAGAGTTCATCCAACGCGACACTACTTAGGGCAGGACTAGACGACGCGCTTGGGCGGACATGTCGCAACACGACGAAATACATGAGACAATGTTTTACAGAAAACGGAAGTGAAGGAGAAATCACAGATAACAACTACACTAATCCGACTGTTGGATGAAAATGCAGTGTCAAAAAACATCCGACACGTTGCATGCGTTTAGTCGCATTGCGACGTGTTGGGTCCAAGTTCTTCGTCTAGTCCTGCCCTTAGGATGCAGACCCAAAGACTCCATCTGACTTTACATTCAAGCATAGGGGCATCAGATTTTGTAGCATCCTACAAAAGCTTGTGCTGTTGCGTGGTGTTGTACGGCATTGCGAGGTGTTGCATGGCATAATCAAATAAAATCTGACCCACAAAATCTGATCAAAATCTCCAGTGTAGCTCCACCGTTAGGGTACAACTACATGGATGATTTCTCTGCATTTGTCCCGGATCTGACATGCTGTGCCAAAATGCATGCGTCAAGTCGGATGCGACGAAAACAAGGTAAGACATACAAATGTCGGATGGTGTCGCAGAGTTCATCCGACGTCACACGACTGTCGGATGCAGCATGCAGCGTCTGCATCCAACAGTCGTGTTGGACGCTACACTATTTTACTGTAGTTCCTGGATGATGTACTGTATATCAGTGTGCCTAAAAGCTTCTTTTACTGTGCATATCCACCCAAGTAGAATATAAACAGAGCTTTTCAGGTTCAATAACATTGTATTTTTAATGTTTTCTTTGTATTAATAATATAGATAATCTTAAAATAAATTAATAAAAGATCTAATTAATTCTTTAGATTAAAAATGCGTCTTAACATACCCTGCCGCTGAATATAGTAAAAGTGCAATGTGCATATTTATATGCATAAATAAATAATTTTGTATTTTGCGTGTACATAAAGCTAGCCTATAGTATCCATTGTATAGAATGCCATCACACTGTGCACCCCCATCTGGTGTTTGGAAGACCAGCGATAATTAAAGCAATCTCAAATGTCATATCAGGAGAACCTCTATATCCTTCTGCAGTAAGGAAACATAACGGAAAGAAAATGCTTAATATACAGTCATACAAAGATGACTATATTGTTTTAAATATTTTTATCCTACAATTCTGCCCTTTTGTCCCTATACTTTAATATATCTGTCTGAGATCAAAATAACTAGGTGATTCACTAAACTGATGCGTTCATTGCTATGCTTATTAAGAGATTAATATCGGCTTTAAAATGTAAGCAGACACTGAGGTAAGTGCATTATATATTTATTATAGGGTACATTTTTGGCATGCACAAAATGAATGAGTGCTTCATCTCTCCCATTTTGCGTGTGACGTAGAATCGGGGGATCTGTTGGCTTATTAGTCCTTTCCTCTGATGTATGTCAGATGCCCTTTAAATTCACTAATGGAAACATATCCCATATTGCTTATGTATTTATTTTTGAATTTTATTACATTCCTTCATCTGAGTTAAAGCCCTCTCTGCAGTCCAACACACAACACTTAACTCATAACAAGCTTACATACTCTATATAATATAAGCATTGCTTTTTGATCAGCCACCCTATTCTATTGATATGTACATAAAATACATGTATGTATACTTTTATTTATATAAATCAGTATTACTTGTACACATAGCGCTGTGACTATAAAAACACATTAAGTATTCTTTCCATTTCACTGACCTCAGCAAGGAGCCCCTTTCCATTTCTTTGGACTTCTGTAGCGAGGTGGGGGTAGTCTCACAAGTTTGGAACCTGAGCCTTGTATCTATTACTATCAACCACCATAGATAAAGCAAAAAACAAAACAAAAACATTTTACGAATGTTTGCATTATGTTGGTAATGATGGAGCCAAGACTGCTTAGTTTTTGGAGTAAATTTGGCAGACAGAGTGTTCTGCAGCACTCCTTTTGCTTTAAGCATTAATATTTAAGTACAATAATAGTTAACTCTGTTTCCATGGTGACCAAAGCTCCAAGTAAAGGCATTGCAGAGGATGGCTGCTGACAGTCACTTAAGATATAAATGTGTTCTGTTGAGAATGCATCATACTCTTTTACGCAACCTTTCTGTGAATTAAAGTTCACACAGCCTGCCTCCATTCGGCTTTGATGCTTAACTGCACACGGCTCAATATATGTTTCTCCGTATAACAGTTGCGTAACCAGTTGGTAACTATACAGGAAGAAGACCCCGCAGTCGGAGGGGGGCCCCAGACTGTGGGGTCTGCTTCCTCTATAGCTAATAAAAAAAAATGTTCTCCCCAGCTGCTCTCTTACCTGCAGCAAGGAAGGGGGATGCGAGTCAGGTGGGAGGAGGCAAGGAGGGGAGTGGGATGGGGATCGGAGTGTGCCGGGCCCCTCTGAAGATTTTTTTGCAGGGGGGCCCAGCACACTCTAGTTACGGCCCTGGTACACACCCTAAGTATAAGCAAGCTTAAACTTAACTTTGCATAAAGTTTTTTTTTAATATGTGTGCTTGCAGGCGTTCATGTAAGTGTGAACTGCCATAATTTAAACTAATCTAATAAATCCCACTCCAGACTCACTTCTATCACCCAGATGCCAGTCCTAGGTTCATATAGTATGTAGAATTACTATGCACCAATACTAACCCAATAGTGACTGATATATAGAAGGGACTTACAGTAGTAGCAGACCTTGTGGATGAAACTACCCAGTGTTTGCATTTGAGATATTTGTGGTGTTTCGAGCTGCATGGCAGCACTGGGTTCTTCACAGAAGGGTTGTGCAAGACTGACCATCTTTAGATCCTTCTTAAGAATGGGCTGGAGAGAGTGCAGAGATGTGCAACTAGACTGGTTAATGGGATGGAAGAATTAAACTATGAGGAAAGATTATCAAGGGTTGGCGTGTTGTCTCTAAAGGAAAACACACTTGCCACCTCTTTAGACTAGAGGAACAGAACTTTTATTTGAAGCAGCGTAGGTGGTTTTTCACAGTGAGGGCAGTGAAGTTGTGGAATGTACTGCCAGGTGATGGCTGATTCTGTTAGTGCCTTTAAAGGAAAACTATACCCCCAAAATGAATATGCAAGTCACAGATAGTTTACATCATATTAAGTGGCCTCTTACCAAACTGGGATATACATTTGAGTAAATATTGCCCATTTACATCTTTTCCCTTGAGCCCCCATTTTATGATATTCTCCGTGCTCAACTGACCAGAAATACTGCAGCTCAAACAGTAACAGGAAGTGTGGACACAAAATATAGAACTTTGCCCTTTAATTGGCTAATCTGACCTGACATATATGGTTTGTTAGTGTGCACCGGCACTGTGAATTGTAGAATCCCAAGGGGTGACCCTTGTTTCTTAAGAATGCCAATTTTCATTTTAGTATTACCCAATGGCACATACTAATAAAATAGTATATTATTTATCTTCAGACCAGCACTCCCTTTAAAAAACTTGGTAATTTTATTATTGCATAGTATCAAATACCCAACATTTCGGTCCACATTTGGGGGCAAATTCACTAAGATTCGTAGTTGCGCCAGGCGTAACTTTGCCGCACTTCGCCAGGCGTAGTGTCGCCACTGCTCCGCAAATTCACTAAAATCCGAAGTTGCGCTCAGGGGTAGCGTAAGGTTGCGAAGTTGCGCTAGCGTTGATTCACTAAGCGAAGCGAAGTTACGCTAGCGATGGTTAATTTGCATACGGCGCCAAATTCAAATTTCAATGGAGGAATACGTACAATCACTACAAATGCCTGGGAAACCTTCAAAACATCAAATAAAAAATTTTTTTTGCCCTACACATGTGCCCACTGTATAGTTAAGTTGCCATGAGTTAGGAAATGTAGTGGGGAAGGAGGGGAGCCCCAAAAACATTTTCGATCTTTTTCAGCCTATCACCCATAATATAGAAAAAACGCCAGCGTTTTTTGGGACTTAGAAAAAATTTGAACTTTTTTTGAAGCAATCCATATCTACTCTATTGTGCTTCGCCTGGTCTGAGGTGGCGAAGGAAGTCTAGCGTAAAAGGTAGCGTTCAGTACAATGCGCGCATTAGTGAATTTGTGTAGTTACGTCCGTTGCGCAAATTCGCCAGGCATAAGGGTGTGAAGTTATGCTAGCGAAGTTATGCCAGCATCCGTGAATTTGCAAAGTAACGAAAATGGCCAATGCTAGCGAATTGACGCTAGTGTTAGGCGCTTCGGCGCATAGTGAATTTGCCCCTTGGACCTTTTTGAAAAATGATATCTAAAATGATAGGCTCTGAGTACTGACACCAAAAAGTACATTAGATCTCTGCTGTTCTTTATCAGACAGGAGGCTAAGAGCAACACTGCTAAAAAAAAGAGATTATATATTGAAATACAGTGTCACAGTGCACTGCTGCTGTACCAACAACCCAGAGCACCGGCCCAGAACCTTACAGCCTTTCAATGTATAGCAGCAACACACAGCTCACCTCTTTTGTTGTCTCATCTTGTCTTCTGTTTTACTATACATTTTATTTTTCCTTCTTCGTAAATATTCTGTTCTTTTACATTTCTCTTACCTCCTCCCCTTTCACTTGGACCAACCACTTTCCCTCATTCTACTCCCTTGTGTCGTGTGCTGTGATTGTCTCTCTTTCTGTATATTCCACAGTGGAGTTTTGGGCGCTGCGAGTGCCATGCCACAGGTGTTTTCTCATTCTTGCAGGCGGAAGACAGGGGGAAGCCGTTCGGGGAGATTAGTCTCCCCAAAGAAGAGGCGATTAGTAGCCAGACTACTAAATCTCCCCGAATCTACAGGTGCGACCTTACCCTTATAAAGAATTTATTATCTAACTAAACTAATTCTAATGATAATTAAAGATTAGATAAGTGTGAAATCAAAATAATGACATATTGTGGAAAGAACTAATTAGAGGGGTTGTTCACCTTCCAAATATTTTTTTTAAGTTCAGCTGTTCAGATCATTCACCAGAAATAAAGACTTTTTCATTTTGCTTTCTATTCTTGTTATTGTTGATCGTTTTTCCAAATTTAAGTTTAAAGTTTAATGTTCCTGTCTCTGGTGTTTCAGTCTGGCAGCTGTTACAATTTGCTACATTAGTTGATACTTTTCTCAGCTGCATCTGTGGAATATAAGCAACTATTGTATCCACAGTATCCACTGTTGGAAGGTGAACAACTCCATTAATTAAAAAATAGGAAAACAGCATTTTCAACATGTGTTGAATTTGGGCATGTTAAATAAAGGTTTAAACTGACACTTTAATCTCAACTTTTATTCTATTCATTCTCTTCTTCAGATTTTCTGCAACTCCTTACTACTTTATCCTCTCCTCATTACTTCATCTTATATGTTCTCTCATTCTTTCCCCTAAACTTATATGCGTTCCTCTACCCCTTCTTCATCTGTCCTACAGGACCTGTTATTCAGAATGCTTGGGACCTTGGATTTTTTTGGATAAGGGGTCGGTCTTTCTGTAATTTGGATCTTCATACCTTCAAGGAAAAAAACATTTAAACATTAAATGAACCCAATAGGATTGTTTTCCTCTAATAAGGATTAATTATATCTTAGTCAGCATTAAGTACAATATACCATGTTATTATCACAGAGAAAAAGGAAATCATTTTTAGAAATTTGAATTATTTGATTAAACTGAGTCTATAGGAGATGACCTTCCCATAATTCAGAGCTTTCTGGTAATGGATCTCTGAATAATGGATCCCATACCTTTACCGGATTCACTTAAGAGCTTCTATGTTAACATAATTGCCCATGCAATGGTACTCATCAACCCCCCTGGAAACTGTCCAATCTGGCAACAGCAACTATGAAACAGAAGAAAGTGACGCTAAGGCCAATTGGCTGCTTCAAAGACCATATCTTATTGGTGAGGAGGATGCAGGAGTGGCTGCTCAGGAGATAATAATGATAAGCTGAATTAATTTTACGTGTTAAAATTGGAACCAGCAACTTTGTGGGAGGCACAGCAGGAAAGCTTTTGCACACTGGTTTGTTGATCCTTTTATGTGGAAAAAGATCCCCTGCCAGCTGTCTATAACGCCCTCTAATATACTTGTAAAGCATAATCATGTCCCCTCACAAGCATCTTTATTCCAGAGAAAACAACCCGGACCATAACAATCTTCAGTGGCGTAACTGCCAGGGGTGTAGCAGGTGCAACTGCACCAGGGATCATGGCCCTGATGGGGCCCAGACTGAATTAAGATGTGAACTGTTTCTGCAGTCTCAGCTGTACGGAGAAAAGTCACGGCTGCAGCTGATGATGTCACAGCAGGGGTGGGGCCTTCATCGGCTCCTTCAGTCTCCCTCCCTGGTACAGCTGCTGCAACTGTAAGTTCTCACGCTGGTTTAGAGATTTCATCCTATCATGTGGGGGGAGATTATGTGCAACTGGAAAGCCAGATATGCTGTGAAACTAAGGGTCATACTGTCAGTATTACTGAGGAGAGAGATAGTGATTACAGATTGTCAGAACTAAGCCATACAATATAACTAGTACAATTGCTGTAGACATTGGAGTTGATTAGTATGCCTGAGTCTTTGTGTGTCTCAGTGTGTGCGTGCCTGTGTGTATGTGTGCCTGAGTCTGTGTGTGCCTGTGTATCTGTGTATTTATGCATGAGTCTGTGTGTACCTGAATCCATTTGTGCCTTAGTGTATGTGTGACTAAGTCTGAGTGTGCCTGAGTCTATGTGTGTCTGAGTGCTGTTGCCAGTATTGCAGATTGTGACTGCATAAAGAGAACATTAACAAAAATTTCATGTGGGAAAGTGACTACTGAGGAAGAAGTGGAAAGAGGTATATTAAAAAAGGCAAGTACAGAAAGAGGGGTAAATAAATTGTTGTATACAAGAAAGAAAATGGAATAGTTGTGGACAGCAGAAGAGAAAAGGTGTAGAGGGGGGGAAAGAGAATAACCACTGAGGGATGGGAACAAGAACAAAATATGAAGAAAAAAATGTTAAATTATTAAAGCTGGATAGGTGGAAAACTGGCAAAAAAAAGGAGAAGTAGTCCTTTAAATCAAGGGAACAAGTAAAGAGGAAAAGTGGAAGACCGAACAAGGAGAGAATAGAATGGAGAAGAGTCCATTGGATAACAAGGTATGCTATGCAAACATGCACACTATAAGCTTCAAGAAGGGGTGTGATGTCTTTTCAGAGGGAATGCAGGGTTATGGAAGATAGCTCATAGTACAAGTTGATCCCAGGGCTGGTCTGATTGCCCTTTTTAGTCAGGAAGGCATTTTTCCCTCTCTAATGCTTCACCAGGCCTGAATAGTATATTTTATAATACATGAGTGGTACTCAGCCTGAAGCCTTGTGTCTTTAATTATTTATATATATCCTTATAAATAATATTATAATACATACATATATACACATACATATTATAATACAAAGAGTTCCCTATATAACTCAGTCTGCAGCCATGTGCCTTTATATGGTCACAGAACCACTCAGTGACTTCTAATATCCTTATCATTTACAGTAGGGGGTACATTATCCCTTATAATCCATAAGTGGTACTCAGAGTTCCCTGTATAACTCAGCCTGCAGCCTTGTGTCTTTATATGGTCTCAGCACCCCTCACTGACTTCTAATATCCTTATCATTTACAGTAGAAGGTACATTATCCCTTATATCATTATAATACAGTGAAACCTCAATTTCACATTTCCTTTTTGCATGTATCTTTCAAGTTAACTTTTAGTATGTAATATAATGGCCAATTCTAAGCAACTTTTCAATTGGTTTTCATTATTTCTTGTTATTGTTTTTGAATTATTTTCCTTCCTCCTCTACATCTTTCCAGCTTTCAAATGGGGGTCACTGACCCCATCTAAAAAACAAATGCTCTGTAAGGCTACAAATGTACTGCTATTGCTTCTTTTTAATGACTCTTTTATCTATTCAGGCCTCTTCTATTCATATTCCAGTCTCTTCTTCAAATCAGTGCATGGTTGCTAGGGTAATTTGGACCCTAGCCACCAGACTGCTGAAATTCCAAACGGAAGAGCTGCTGAATAAAAAGTTAAATAACTCAAAAACAACAAATAGTATAAAATGAAAACCAATTGCAAATTGCCTCAGAATATCACTCTCTACATATTACTAAAAGTTAACCCAAAGGTGAACAACCCTTTCAGGGGGGCCCAGTTGTAAATTTCTGAACCAGGGCCCCTAGGGGTCTAGTTACGCCACTGACAATCTTTCCTCATAGTTCACATCCTTCATCCCTTTTACCAGATTAGTTGCCTGTCTCTGCACTCCCTCTAGCTCATTAATATTCTCCTTAAGGATTGGAGCCCAAAACTGCAGATGAGGCCTTACCAGGGACCTATTCAAATTATATTATTATCGGTAAACATTTCTGCCATTTTAGCTACATATTGCTTATATATTCAGCATTAGTATATACTGTAATGGACAATGTTTGTTGTCACTTTACTTTGCTTTCATACCCTACAGTGACTCACTCTGCTTGGAAAGAATGACTCCTAGATTCGAAAAGAATATGATTTGCATTTGGAAAATGGAAAAACGGATACATTTTGGATGAGCCCAATGGCAGAAAACATTGGTTGCATAAGCCCTCCATCTAGTGGAATACTTGAGAAGCACAAGAGTTACAGTATAACCCCCATTTTATGTTTTTCAGAGGACCAGAAAAAAATGTAAAATCCATGAAAATGTAAAATAAGGGAAATTTGTTAAAGCAACTTTTTCTTCAAGTACTGGAAGGTGATAAGCACATGAGTCAGTTTTACTTTGAGATACAATATTTACTGGTTAATAACAAGGGTTAAACATTGCAGCATTAATTTACCATTATGGGGGGTATTTGTGAGGCCTCTCTGTCAGTCACATGCACAACCTAAACCAATAAGTGATTGGTGCAGAACTGTATGAAGTGCAGACTAATTGGAATTGACTATTTACAGGCAGAACCATGGCAAAATATACATCTGGTTAGTATGTCAAACCTCTTTATTTCACTAATAATAATATTCACATTGGTTGTTATGTAAAATATAGAAAAACATTACTTAACATCAGGGAAATGCACCCATTGAAATGTATTATTAAAAATGGTGGGACCACAAATAAAAAATGTAAAATGTTGGAAAACCAGGGTACTATTTTATCGTAATATGTCACTGGTATATGTGTGCCTTTCATGTTCAGTTCTGCCCAGTTTACAATTTGACCTTTTTTTGAGTGGTGCCACAACCCATTTCTGCCCAGATCAACAACCCCTCTCTGCCCTTCCTCCCCCTACAAGCCTTCAGTTTGATGCATGTGCAATACATAGTGCTAAACTCCATGGATTCTTATGGTTTGATATGGTGGCACCCCTGAAGACTCATTTTTGTCCACCTAGATATAAAACATATTTATTTTCTCCTAAAGAAATTATATATACTCAGCAGATACTTAATAAAGGCATATAGACAATGATATTTCTAGACAAATAGTTAGCATTTAGTTCAGCAGCCATCTTGTTGAGAACTCCAGCGGCTATCTGGTCAATTTACCCTATCAACCAGACAACAATTTAAATGAGACAGGAAAATAAATAGGAGGAGAACTGAATTTAGAGGCAAATAATAAAATGTATCAATAAGAATAAAATTGTAACTTGAGCTTTTTGCTTGCCAGAGTGCATCTGCTGTTTTTCACCTGCCTATTTGGAAAAAAGTTGTTTTTAGCTTTATGTCTACTTTCAAACACATGGCAAGACCTTGGATTGCAGCACTGTTGGCCTCATAGTTGGGCAAGCAAGACCTTTTATAGACAATACATTTGCGCCATCTACTGGTCCCATCCCATAAAACTTTCCCAAATTCATAAAACAATACCAAACATTGTTATGTATTATCCAGTTACCACTTGGCAGTCTACACAACCCAAAGTTACAAAGTATCTGAAAAACATGTGGTATTAAAACCTTTAGGTTTGAAAGATAGTGTGCAATTTGTATTCCCTATTCAGTCCCTGAGTTGTTAGGGACTTTCATTTTCTAATCCACATTGCCCCTTTTTTCAGTAATGCTTTAATCCTATATCAACCATGTTGAAAACTTGAGAAATCATTCAGAACTTGGAATTATATTTGTTTAACAACATGGCCAATTTCTGTGAAATGGGATGCAACTGCTTGCTCAATTTTCTTTGTTTTTAATCACTGGTTTGTGCTATTTCATCTGCTCTCTTACAGGGTGGTACGTTTGCTCCACGTACAGTAACCCACAAGCAAACAATATTGCACAGGTGTAGTGCCCTTCTGAGGATGATGTACCACACACCTCTACTGGCAATTTGAGCAGCAGTTGCATCCCAGAGTGTCTGATTGGACACAATATACTTTGACCACCCTTTGCAGTCTCCAGGTCTGACCCATTTAATAGAAACAACTTGTTCTATTTTTCTTATATAACATTATTTGTGGTTTTCCAAAGCAAGCCCCAGTGTCTCCTGATTATATTATCCAATTTATGTAGGGATGCACCGAATCCAGGATTCGGCCAAGATTCTGCCTTTTTCAGCAGGATTCGGATTAGGCCAAATCCTTCTGCCGGCCGAACCGAATCCTAATTTGCATATGAAATTTAGGAGTGGGGAGGCAAATCAGGCGACTTTTTGTCACAAAACAAGGAAGTAAAAAATGTTTTCCCCTTCCCACCCCTAATTTGCATATGCAAATTAGGGTTTGTATTCGGTTCGGTATTCGGCTGAATCCTTCGTGAAGGATTCGGGGGTTTGGCCGAATCCAAAATAGTGGATTCAGTGCATCCCTAATTTTATGACTTAGGACAATATATCTGACAGATATAATATATACAAAGGGTATATGATTGCACTGTCCCCCGGCCTTGTAACATACTCTGCCTCTCCTTTTTTCACTTACCTCCCATTGCTTCCATAGCAGCTGGTAAGGATATCCCTTCTCCTGAAACTTCCCCTGCATTTCATCCAGTCCTATGCTTAGTCTTTTATCTGTAACTTAAAGTTTTACTCTACTGAATTGTGATTTGGGAAGTGATTTTTTAACTGGATAAAAAGACAGAGACCCACCACATATAGATATACAATGTATCCAGGAGGGGAATATGGTTCTGATTGACATGAATTGTAAATTTAAAGCACAGCAATGAGGAATTAATGTCAAACAAAAACTCCTCAAGGAACCAACATGGTCCATTCCATAATGTGAACACATAATCAATAGAAAATAAACGTTAAAGAGCACTTATTTCAGGAACTAGAAAACAAATTTCTTCTAGGCATCATCGATTGCTTGAAAGTGGCTCACAGGTAAAAAAAAGATTTGGGAACTCCCTGAATAGACAGGTAGGGTATCTGACACGTTCGGCCTACAAAAAGAGCTGTTGCCTAGCAGTAATAATACTAACCAGGGCCGGAACTAGGGGTAAGCAGCAGAGGCAGCTGCCTTGGGCGCAACAGTTGGGGGGCACTGGGCAGCTACCTCTTCTGCCTACCCCCAGACCGGGCCACACTCCTCTACCAGCACATATGCACGAGGGAGCATCACCACGCATGTGCACGCGTCAGAGAACTTCACCATGTATGCATGCGCAATCTACAGGGGAGGAGGGGGTGGGCTGGCTGGGTTGCCTAGGGTGCCTGGCCAGCTTTGTCCGCCATTGATACTAACTAAAACAACTAATAACTCAGAAAATGAATGCAAAATGCCAAAGTGCTCAGTGGACCACTTTGTTCAAGTTTACACCAATTTTTTTTTGTGGGGGGAGCCCCTCTAAAGGGGGAATGAAGTATCCTGGAATTGTTGTGCGTACCACATGTTTCTGAACACCAAATCTCACCATACTCCAACTTATAAAGAGCTAAGCATGCTAAAGGTAACATGAAAGCTGGTTTCTTAAAGCAATACTGCTCAGTAAAACACTTCATGTTTGAGAGACATTGGCCCACATGCAGAGGACATACATTTTAGTAGCAGTGGTACCAGGGCCGGATTTACATAGCGGATGCCCCTAGGCCCACTGCCATTTGTCGCCCCTGTCCCCTCCCCTTTATTCGTGCAAATTTTCATGGAGATTGTATCTCCTGTGCATCCCCAGTGTTTTTGAACCAATGTGGGTGTGGTTGGGCAGCATGCCGCCCCCCTAAAATCCTGCCACCCTAGGCCCAGGCCTAGGTGGCCTTCCCACAAATCCGGGCCTGAGTGGTACTCCAATGAAATGTTAATAAAGTTAGAATTTTTTGAAGAGTTAAAGCATGTGGGAAGCTGCAAGCTAGCGACACTGCCCAATGAAACCTTTTTCAAGTTCTTCAGCGCCAGCGGTCAAACAGATGAATGAGAATCCTCCAAAAATGAACTATGCATGCCCTATTTATACTTGTCTCTCTCTTCTTGGTTTCATACAGGCATTATAAAAGGCATACTTTCTACTCTGTATAAAGAATTATAAATGTCCTTTTTATAATGTGATTAAATCTGTACAATCTTATTGGTATTTTTGATAACAATAGGATAACTCTTGCTCTGTAATCACAGTTTGGATGACTATTTTGTAACATTGTGTGATGCAGAAGACTCAGTATTAGAGGAATATGTCCACTTTCATAGCTTATTTCTTTTGTCAGCTTCTTGCAGCCCTGGAGTTAATTCCCTATGAAATCTTCCTCTCCAGTCAGAAGCTTCCAGCATAGGGAGCCTTCTCTGTTGATGCTGTCAAGTCTCTGTGCTGGACTCTGAAGGAACAGAGGAAGACATCCTAGAAACAAAGGCAAGAGGCCATATATAAATATTTCAAAAGCTGCAAGGAAGCACCTACAGAAATATATAAAATAGAGCAGTATGTCTAAAACAATATAAACCCAGTGAGTGTGTTTGTGCCCACTTAGGAACACACAAATTTGATAGTGGCATCTGGCAGACAGTTGATGGCTGCATTAATTGGGGTTACACAGGTTTCCGCATAGAGGACATGACAGAGGTGCAAAAAACATGAAGGATTTTGCCTGGTTTTTTTTTGCACTTTACACTCTAACGGGGAAATGTAATAAAAGACAGCAACGGAAAAACTATTCGCAATGCGAAAAGCTATGCCTCTGCGCGAACAAATTTTGCTTTGTGCAAATTTAATATAGCTTTTGCGAACCCGGAAACTGTTTAGCGACCACTTCCGACAGTGGAAGACCGTTTGCGAATTTTATAGTCTGCGCCAATGTGCAGTAAATGTAATAAAACTTCTTACTGAAAAAGTAATGTTTGCTCTAAAAGAAACCTTCAAGCACTTGCATTGTAATAACAGTTTAAGGAACAATATTACATTGCGAGATGTGGATTTTTATTCTTACTGGTGCAAATTGTTTTGCTCTTTGCGACTTTTATTACATTCCCCTGTAAGACTGTGGCCACAGAGAATCCGCTGTTCCTCTTTTGCTGCGGAATCATTTTGCACCTGGAATCATTACCTCCACTCAGATGCCTGCAGCACAGCAGAAGAAACAAAGAGAAACATTGAGCAGCGTTATTCTCAGCCTGCAGAGAATCTGTGTCATATACAGTAACCCTAGCCTAACCTGCATGTAGTTAATCTCCCCTACCATAGTTTCACAGTTGTTACTGACCCAACTAACCACTTAGTTAGTTAGTTAGTCCAACTAACAAATCATTTGTCCCCTTTTGTTCCCCTTTTTGCATACAATATTTAAAAAAACAATCTTAAACTACATCTAAAAACATTTAGCTCAGACTGCCCCAGTAAAACCACACAATTTCCTAGCTGCATTAACTGTAATAAGCAAATACCAATAAGTAAAAAGACAATTAGAATGCAAAATGTCTACAGTGAATACATAATAGAAGAGGGCATTCTAGAATTAGAGGAACCGCGTGCTTCTCGTGGGGCTAGGAAAAGTCACAAAATGATAAATTAATTTAAGTGAACAGTTTTTTCTTGTGCAAAGGAATATTACAGAACAAGGGCCATGAAGTGAGTGTAATAAACATTTTCTTGCATCTTTTGGCAATTTTCCATCCATTCAAAGCAAAGCTATTATGTCCCTGAAAATTAGATATATTAAAAGAGTGATTTTTTTCCATGTACAGCTGTCTGGTCCTCTAGTCACACCCTGTACACTGCTTTAGCCCTTTCTCCTGTCCAGCCCCCCATAATTTGTAAGCTTTGAGTATTTAATTGATGCTTCTCAGTATATTCACAAATGCACTCTAGTGGGAGTTGTATGGATGAATTTCCTCTAAATTAAGCATGAGACTTTGGGCTCAATTCAGTTCACTTCAAAATGTCCTTTTTGCTTTCAACATATTAAAAATGTTGGTGTCAATAAGGAAAAAGCTGCAGAAAGGATGATTTAAATTAGAAGTTTTCAAAGCTGCAATAAAGTACCTGCAAACCTTATGGTATACAAGTATATCAGAGTCAATAGGCACTTACCATTGGGTCATCAAAATGTTGTATTTTTCATACTCCAATGTTTGTGTAGCTGCTGTAATACAGGTATGGGACCTTTTATCCAGAATGCTTGAGACCTGAAGCTTCCCAGATAAGCTATATGTATTAAAAACCATCATAGACATATTCCCAGATAAGGGCTTTTTTCTGTAATTATATCGTTAAATCTACTAAAAATAATTTCATCATTAAATAAACCTACGGTAATAGGATTATGTTGACTTCAGTATGGATTAATTATATCTTAGTCAGGTTCAAGTACAATGTACTGTTTTATTATTAAGCTGGCCATAGACGCAAAGTTCTCATCGTACGAATCGAGGATCCATACGATTTTCGGAACGTGTGTGGAGAGTCCCAACATTTTTCGTCCAGCGGAGATCGGTCGTTAGGTCGATAGGACAGGTTAGAAAATTTCTGTCGGCTGCCGATATTATCTCTGCATGTATTGTCGATCGTACGATTTTTAGTGGAAGACTGTCACTAGCTTTGTCTATCGTACGATTGCTGTCAGGGGCAGAACATCAGCTGATCTGTTCTTCAACTGCTTTATTTGGTCTGAATGGTAAGACTTTGATCTGAATGGTTAGTGGCAGGTCGGGAGATGGGAAAGTCCGATCATACATTGATTCGTACGATCGGATCTTTGCGTCTGTGGCCAGCTTTAAAGAGATGAAGGGAATCATTTTTCAAAATGTGAATTATTTGCTTAAAATCTAGTCTATGTAAGATGTAAAAGGATATATGTGATGTAAAGCTCTACAAATTTGGTGTCTCAAAAATTACATATGCTGTACCATAAGACTAGTTTCAATGCAGACCCTCTAGTTGCATTTCTATTAGTGTCAATGGCCTTTTACCTGATAATCATTAGCAATCTCAGTCATCTTGATATTGTCTAACATATTGACACTGCTGTGCAGTTTTGGTTTGTCCCTTCTCCTTCCTAATTGACACATAAGCAGACTTCTTTGCTCCAAGCACAGAAGTGAGGAGTACCACCTCTCACCTCTGCTGCCAGATTAGTCTGGGGGGAATTTCTTTTTTTTTTTCTAGATAGACACCTAGAGGCGTCCCTCTGAATTTGATCTCCTAGTCATTGTAAGGGCTTACACTGATGGTCTAGTGGGGGGACGGTAGGGACGCCTGCCACCCCCTTGCCTGCATGACCTCGCTTTAAATGCTGCCTGCCCAGGCCCGGCCTGATTTGTTAATGCTCACTTTCTGCCTGCCTCGACCCGGCCAGTTCCGACTACGATTCCGTTGAACACCTGGAACAAAGACCTTCTGCCCAAAGACTTTGCTAACAGTCGTGCCCCTCTGCTTATCCAGAACCTCTAGCCTTGCACCTCTCATTTAAGTCCTGGTGGCATCCAAGTAGCTGAGGGCCAAATGCGGTCATACTACAGGTGAAGCACGAGCCGAGACCAGGGTGCTTGACATTTGTTCTGGTGCCGACCGTGATATGCCCTCAAATGCCTATGTAGAAAATAAGTCCTGACTCTAACTTTATTGTATGGAAAGTATGACAAATAAAGTCATTTCATTAGATCATGTGAAAATTGGAGATGCTCATTGAAAATCCAGATAGAAGGGCAGTTCAACAACTTCCATTTTTTAGAGGTGTCTTTGATTATTCAAATAATCTGTTATTTTATTGTTATTGAATTGTTAATGAATGGAATGAACTTGTTTGCCAGAAATGTTATTTTGCAGAACCAAATAGGATCTCCCCAAATATAAATGTCTTGCAAATTTTAACAAGAGCAGAAGTGGCCATCCAAGTCTATGGTTCACCCTCAGTTGTTGGACAGGCGAGTAGCTAAATAGGCAAAGTTTAGCATCTTTCACGGGGTCGCTACCAACTACTGAGTTGTATTTCTTTGCACCAGAGATCCTTTTCATGATTAAGGCCTCACTTCCTCTCTATCAGTTGAGTCTACCTTGCCTAGCGCATACTTAAGCCTAGATGGAGAATACTCCTGCCCCCCATACCCCTTACATGCCAAACTCATAGCTATGGATTTCTTATTGAGAGTAGAACAATCCATATTCCTGTAAGTACATGATATTCTGGAGAGTGTAGTAAATATAATTCTATGGATGTTCATGCTATAACATCTGCATACCTTTGTCTATGTCATGTACACACATCCAAAAATCTATTTTGTGAGCCTTGTCTGATTCAAAATTAAGCTACAGGATTGTATCAGGCTAAAGAGATTATTTTGAAATTCTCATTACCTGAAATGCAAAGGTAACTTGATTTCATTAATGTAACAAATTACAGTAGCATAATTATATGATGGGACTTAATGCTGCCCCTCCTTATTAAATTAGTGTTTTTAATGAGATTCATTTTAGAATGCCTTGGGGTGCATTCCTCCAATGAAAACCCATGTAAAGATAGGATTCAGTTTTCTGCACACAACTAGATTTCTTTTCATTTTTGTGAATGTCAAAAAGTTGCTGTATTCTGCTTATTATTAAATTGCACCAAAGTAACGTGTCACATATGTTTCCCAAAACCCAGAATAGAGGACAAGGTTCTGGTCACGGCTCATGCTTCCACCTGTAACAGTCAACTTTCGCTTCGGGAGGAGTCCTCCGCTACTCAGATGCCGCCAGGAGAACCAAGGTGAAAATATATGTGTGTTATATTTCACACATATATGCAATGAACCAGGCAGACTCATGCAAAGGGCATCTGCCACAGTGCACTGTCTACAGCATGTAGGTTACCTTCTAACCTACAACTAAAAGCCTAGTTCTTACCTGGCGCACAATCTCCCAGGATACTAACTCCCATGTCTACCTCCTTGTTGAGCCAAAAACTGCTCTTGCTATCTGCAGCTATCAAACCACCTGAGGTGATTCTCCATTTCTACTCACCTTATTCTAGATAAGACCCTGCTTGAAGGCTTGCCTTGCTTCTAGATCACTCCCTTTTATAAGATATTGAAGAGAAAGTCCCCTACAGGCCAACCTTATGGGTTGCTGCCACCTGCTGGCTGACTATACAATTGATAACTATTTAAACTGAAATAACATTTATTTCATTATTTGGCTAGGTTGCCAAATTAAGAAATTCACCCACTGCACACAACTCCAAATCAGGCAGATTCCGTTGTTGGCCTGGAAATACTGCAGAAATGTGTCAATGTAGTCGCCGTCTGATGGGTTTTCAAACCTGCCTGATTGAAATTACCATGATTTTCTGCCAGACATTAGTCAGATGGGCAGTCACAACAATCTATACATGGGGCAATTAGTTGCTCTGGAAGGGTACATAATTGGTGACTATTGGCCAGAATTTGTATATTTTATATAGTGGTATGGGATCCCTTATCCAGAAACCCTAATTCCAGTAAGATGCAAATTACAGGAAGGCCATCTGCCATAGAGTTAGTTTTAAGCAAATATAATTTTTAAAAAATGTTTCCTTTTCCTCTGTAATAATAAAACATTTACTTGTGATTGAACCTAATTAAACTGAATTAATCCATGTCGGTGGCAAAACAATTTTTGGGTTTATTTTATACTTAATTAGCAGAATTACCGTTCGGTGATTCAAAATATGTAAATCCCAGATTACCAGCATAATAGATCCTATACCTCTTTAACTATTTTGCCATTATAATAGAGGTATTGGATCCCTTGGATATAAACCTGCTATCCAGAAACCTCCAAATTACGTGTTGCCCATCTGCTGTAGAGTCCATTTTTAGCAAATAATTCTAATTTTTAAAAATGATTCCTGTTTTCTCTGTATGATAAGATAAAGAAGAGATCCTGTGCACTGATATATGTTATCATTATATTAAAGGGGTGGTTAAATTTTATTTTACTTTTAGTATGTTTAGAATGGCCAATTCTAAGCAACATTTTAATGTAAGTGTGGAGATCCAAATTATGGAAGAATCCCTTATTTGGAAAACCTCAGGTCCTGAGCATTCCTCTAATTCCTTCTGGGCAAAAAATGTCTTTTGTGTGCACATTTTAAATTTGTGCAGTATTTAAAAACTCAGGTCAAAATTGATACAAAATGTTGTATTTTAACACAGATTTCTTTGTGCGCACCACAATATTTTTTGTGTGCTAGCATCAAAACTTGTGCGCACACATGAGCACACACCTTAGAAGGAACATTGGTCCCATACCTGTACTTAGATATCTTTCATTTATATTTCCAGCGATAGAGCTGTTATGGGGTTACACTATAAAAGCTGCAAAGTTTGCTACAGGTCTAATTGCCTATAACAACCAAGCAGCCGGTACTATTTACTGGTCTCAGGCTCTGTGTTTCAGGAACTCTATTATTCTCTATTATTATTTGATCCCATGAGCCCTTTATCATTACAGCAGGCTTGCAGGTTATAGAGAAGATCTGTCCTATGTTGATATAAGTCTGACATCATTATGGCAAACTATTGTGCTAGGAACCAAAATCTTGAGGTGTCTGATCTGCTTTTTCACATATATTAAATGTTGAGATAGTGATAATTGTTATGTTATTGCAATATATTGGTGCTATATAAATAACAAGTAATAAATAACACATGTCACAAAGCTAACGTACCTCTATATATTTGGCACAGTGTTGCAGCACAGTGTTGCACACACTAGTTACACTGCTTAAAGTTGTAGTACATTTCATAATAGAAAGGAATACAATGAATTCCCCAAAATGTAGAAGTACTGTATATATTTTTACAAGGAGGTTAAATGAAAACATCCCCTATTGGCACTTAATCAGTGTCCTAATAATTTGAAATCTTTGTGAATTTAATTAATGTGCATATAAAGCAGAAACTTCTGTTGTAGATTTATGGATGGTCCTTTTTTCATTCATATTTCTACTGTATCAAGAAATACAGAAAATGTATTTAAAGGAACAGTGCTGCATTGTTAAAACTGGTGTGTTTGCTTCATAGGGGCATCTTGGAAAAGCAGTCAGCACATCGATTATCTCTCCTTCAGAGAATTGGTGCACGTTCCTCAGTGGCCACTTTCCACTGATATCACAACAACCTTTGTTTGCAGAACAGCACCAGACTGTAAATCTTTTTGTTTAAAAAGCCTTTATTACAGCTTAGGGCATCACAGCAACGTTTCAGGCCATGCGGCCTTTTATCAAGCTGTCATGCCCTAAGCTGAAATAAAGGCTTTTTAAACAAAAAGATTTACAGTCTGGTGTTGTTCTGCAAACAACGGTTGCTTCATAGGGGCGGGCAAATTCACTGACCTGCACCGAAGTTACGCTGGCAACCATTAGTAAATTGGCGAAGTACCTAAATGACGTCACGCTGTTGAATTTTCGCCGACGTTAGTCACTTTGCTCTTTATTAAATTTGCCCCATAGAATCTACATTATACAATAGTTTATATAAAGAAGCTGCTGTGTATCCATGGGGGCAACCTTCAAACCTGAAAAAGGAGAAAAGTCACAGCATACCCAGCGCATAACAGTTAATCTCTGTAGCACACAATGGGATTCTTCAGAACTTTATTATCTACTGTATTTCTTGAGCATGAATAGCTGCCCTCGTGGCTACACAGCAACTTGTTTATATGAACTATAGTTGTGTTTCTGAAGTAAACACACAATTTTTACCAGTGCAAGGCCAAAGTACATTATATTGCCATTCCTTTAAAACACTTTTATTATTTGGTGTTACTGTTCCCAGCAAGAATACTTAAAGGGACAGTATCAACAAGAACAGCAGTTCTGCCATATTTTCTGGCTAACAATCTAGATAGCGTTTTATCTGTGTTCTCTTCTGATGGCTTTTTTTATGCATTCAGCCACAAGGTAACACATCAGATCAGAGTGCAGACCATTCACAAATTGCTTTATTGGGCTTTAGAAATCAAGAAATATTGTGTGAGAGTGCAACACAGGACCTAATAATGTGTTGTTGACAGGTCCAGACTGGGGAATTCTTTGCTTATTTCAGACAAACTGCATTATGTAACAGGGGTGTAACTACCGGGGGTGCAGGGATCACACCCGGGCCTTCACCCCCTTGGGGCCTCCGGACGCTTGTGTCAATGCGAAGGAGCACAGAAAACTGAATCCAGAAGGGGTGGAGGGCTGCACTGCCAACACCCTGGCCCGACCCTTCTTAATTAAGTTACTGTTCTGTAAGTACAACAGCAGGTTGCTAAGCCTATCCATTCACGGTGAAGCAATTTGCATTAGTTAAAGTTGGGGTGCTAAACTGGCCTGCCTGCAGTCCAGACCTATCATATATTAAAAACATTTGTGCATCATGAAATGAGAAATATGATAATTGAGACCTTGAACTGTTGGGGAGCTGAAATCCTACAGTATATCAAGCAAGAATGGAACAACATTTCACTTTAAAAACTACAACAACTGGTCTTCTCCATTCCAAACGATTATAGAGTATTGTTAAAAGCTAACACAACACAATGGAAAAACATGCCCCTGTCCCAACTTTTTTAAAACATGCTGCTGACATGAACTTTAAAATGAGCACATATTTTTCAGAAAATACAATTTGTCAGTACAGGTATGGTATCCATTATCCGGAAACCCGTTATGCAGAAAGCTTAGAATTACGGAAAGGCTGTCTCCCATAGATTCCATGTTATCCAAATAATCTGCATTTTTAAAAAATAATTACCCTTTTCTCTGTAATAATAAAACAGTGCCTTGTACTTGTCTAATTGCTGATTGGTTGCCATGGGCAACATCACCAGAAATCTCTCCAGATATTTATCTCCAATTTTAGTGAACATGCCCCCTTGTACCTTGTACAAAACAAGCCTAGTCGGGATATTTAAAGGAGAACTAAAGCTTAAAGGAGAACTAAACACCCCAATAATAAAAACCCCTACCCACTCATACATAGTCCCCCCTCCCTGCTTCCCCCCCCCGCATAGGTGATTACCCCTGAAAGTGCCCCTAATTCATTACTTACATATAGGTGCAGAGTAAGTTCAGTGGAACGGATGGGCGCCATCTTCTGGCCAAAGGGCTCTTCTTTTCTGCTGATTCACTGCACATGCTCTGTGCTGCTGTCACTTACTGAGTTTAGGGGCTGACTTAAAATATACAATACACATAGAATATATATGTCACAATATAAGGCTAATTAGTAATTAATACAGATAATTACTACATGGTAGCACAGCAACCAGTGCAACTAGCACCAGAATTTAATAATCAACCCTGTAGCATCAGCTTATATTAAAGGACAACCTCATTTTCTGCTTGATCATTTGCGACAACCCTTAAGCTTAGCTTTTCAACACCTAATTAGAGCCCACTGAGCATGTGAGTGTCACAGACACTTTCCAAGATGGTGACCCACTGTGACCTGTTTGAAGTCCTGGTTCATTGCCGCTCATGAGAAGCTGAAACTTTAGGTTGGTTCAATAAGTTCAGTATATAAAATATAGCATTTTTAGGCATATTCATTTTAAGGGTTTAGTTCTCCTTTAATATTTACATGCTTTTCTAGTAGACTTAAGGTATGAGGAAATCACAAAAGGGTCCGTTATCCTGAAACGCCCAGGCCCCGAGCATTCCTTATTGCAGAAATTGGTGCGCATATGTCAATACCAGGCTCATGCCAACTGCAGTTATAGATACCATAGAAAGGCACATGGCTTCCATAATCTTGGAACACTGGATCTTGTTCTGGAAGGTGTGTATTCTAATGACAATGAACACTATCCCTATTCAATGTACTGTAATTTAGTATTTCTGTAACTAATGCAAATTGCTTCACCGTGAATGGATAGGCTTAGCGTAGAAACGCTGAAGTGTTAAGGAAACATGCTGTGGGTTGACAGATGACATCTGCATCTGAGCTCTGGGAAGACCAAGGAAAGAAAATATGTAATCATTGTGCTGAAAAGGAAATTCTACGGACCATTAATAAGGAGTGAAGGAAACCACTTAACAAGTGCCACAAGTTTTAAATATTTTACATATAGATTAATGAACGTGTTATGATCTGTCAGATCATTCTCTCTAGTAGAATACACAGCATGTACAAGTAAATTAGAATTCAATGTTGCATTTCTTTTGATCAGTTCTGGAAAGGGCAGCCTTTGAAGCTTTCTTATACCGTGTTAAATAATAAACTGAAGATCTGCAGTTATTTTGTACATTTCTACTTTGAAAGTTAAAAACACTCCACTACCCTTAGGTGTACACCTGCTTGAAAACGCTATATAACAGATTTCAACCTATTATAATTCACATGTGGTTATGGTACTACATTCTTAATATGCCCAAGGTGCAGAGCGGAGCCTGCTATGACAACTGCCCTCGGTGCAACTGCTTAATGCAAGGGGCTCTTATGACAATATTACTCCATAGCCACATGTGAATTGTAATAGGGTGCAGCAATGTCAGAAACTGTAGAGCCCTGTACAAAGTGTACAATCCATGTGGTAATATGCTAAGAGCACTCTGCACTAACTGCAGCTGTAAAAACTAACTGAGGGTATAAAGGTGGCTAACTACAATATGGTGGGGTAATACGTTCAAGTGGGATTGTTTGTATGTGACTTTATCATACCTCCCAACATTTTGGAAGTAAAAAGAGGGACAACATTTTTTTTTCCGCACGTAGCGCAGCAATTTTTTTGACCACACCCCTTTTGGTGGCCACACCCCCTAATTACCACGTTTGTTTTACAAAATTTGGCAGGTTATGAAAGTTTGAAAATATTTCTCCTTCAAAATTGTTACAAAGTATCTTATTTGCACCTGTTCTGGGCTCTCTGCTAAAAGCCAATTAAGTGAGAAACACAGTGACAGTTGGGAGGTATGCTTTATATGAATTTCCACCCACACTCCAAAAGGCAGGTTAATTATCTCCTTAAAGAGACAATATACACCTTTGCTAAGAATAGGCACAATAAAAAGGATTTGTGTCGAAATTACATTCTGCCTATTGTTTTGATTTCAAAGAAAATCCATAATCTCCTTATTTTATTGCCATTATAAAGCACTGATTTGAAAGCTAAGCAATTTTCGCTGACATTACCCTCCTTCCTTAATAAACGGGGCAATTTGTTTAGAGCTCCCTATCTACCTTTGAATAACCAACTCCTTGCTTCTCTAAGCAATGGCCTTTAAGCAGCTCATTATCAGGGGCTTCTCAGTGGTCTGGTGAATAGTTTTATCAATTCCTCTGAAGTTCTGTGTTACCAGAAGTGACAGTAAGTGCTAAATTGAAACTGGCTACATATTCTACAAAAAAGCATATATATTTCTTAAAATAATTAATCATACAATTTGGATAGTAAACGCATGGGGGGGCATACACATGTTGACAAAAAAAAGTTTAATAGAGATTGTTGGTCCCTATTAATAGTTCCTGGGTGGGGGGAGAGAGGGGGATCTGCCAAGCTGTGAGCCACCAGGATTTCTCATATAGTGAGGAGCAAAGTTCTTTCCCGCCCCTCACCAAAAGGAAGCAGGAAGCTCTTCCTGCTTACAGTTCCGTTCTGCGCAGCCTAGTGGTAAAAAAAAAATCAGTGCAGGCTCTAATAATATTGCTGCAGGAGCCACAGTGATCTTCTATAGTTATTCTTCCAGACGGCACCGCTTCACAGGGCAATTTTCTAAGGGGACCGAAGTCCTTAAACGGGGCCTTTCCCTGTGAGATGGGGACGGACTGTCAACTTACAGCAAAGAATTATTTTGAGATTTTGAATTTTATTTTAATAGAAATAGAAAGAATATATATTCTGTGAGCGTACATCTGTAGGTTTATGTTTATCGGCATGACGTTGCCCTTGCATATACATATTAACCAACAGACTGGAACTGAAAAACAATTCTGCAATAATATTAAGCATGAGATATAAACATATACAATATAATTTTGCCAGGAGAAGTGTGTATTAACACCAATGTTCAGGATGGTGTACTACAAAATCAATAGCCCAATGATGTCCTTCTTTCATCCACCGCCGTCTCTGAGCACTTTATGAAGAATTATTACAGTACAATCCACAGAATGACCACCAGATGGCAGATGTAATGCAAACATATGTATAGAAATAGTGTTTTTTTAAAGAAAAAACTTTAAGATAGCAAATCATTCATTTACTGCTATTGCTATCTTCACTGTCTTGGTTGGGCCTCTTGAATTTATATGGTCATGTAATTCCTCAGTCACTGCTATAATATCCCCATAAACAACTTGGATGGGAGTACATTATCTACTACTGTATATAATGATCTTTTGAGCGTTTTTTTTGTGAAGCACCAAGGTATCTGCTACACAACATGAGAATATAAAGTTATAAAAGGCCTTAGTTTTGAAATTGGATATTTGCTTATTAAGAAAAGTCAACATGAAGTTTAATAAAAGGTTTAGTTCTAGTTATTTATAGCAACAATTCAGATTTTACTTTCAAATAACTGCTTCCCACACATTAGTTGCTATAGCTGCTTAGCAAAGCAATGGGGATGGGCATACAGGAAATTTTAAAAACTAACATATCTCCTGTGCCTCCCCAGTGTTTCTGAACCAATGTGGGTGTGGTTGGGCAACATGCCGCCCCCTAAAATCCTGCTGCCCTAGGCCTGGGCCTTGGTGGCCTCTCCACAAATCCGGGCCTGGTCGTCATGCACACCGGGAGCTTCTTTATTTATATATTTGAAACATTTAAAGGGGACCTGTCACCCTAAGAAATAATTTTAAATTATTTTCTGTTGTGTTTGTCAAGCAAAATCAACTTCACTTACACTATATAAATTATTAAAATCTTGTTTCCCTCAGTCTGGGAATTACGCAATTGCTGAAAGCAGGCAGGGACCATTTTGTGGACACTGTTATTAAGGCAAGCTTTGTATCATGCCCGAATCTTGTTTAAGCACCAGAATGAGACACTTGATGCCCATCCACTGGCTACACAATTAGATGGTGAGGAGGGAGGCGGACTGTGAGGAGTGCAGTGACATCTAGAGAGTGCAACTAATTGCAAATAGGGAGTGCAACTAGTGTAACTAATCGTCTGCCCTGCCTCTATGCCTTAAAGGGATACTGTCGTGGAAAAAAATGTTTTTTACAAAATGTATCAGTTAATAGTGCTACTACAGCAGAATCCTGCATTGAAATCTGTTTTTCAAAACAAGAAATGGATTTTTTTATATCTAATTTTAAAATTTGCTATGGGGCTAGACATTTTGACATTTCCCAGCTGCCCTCAGGTCACGTGACTTGTCCTCTGATAAACTTCAGTCACACTTTACTGCTGCACTGCAAGTTGGAGTGATGTCATTACCCCTCCCTCCTACAAGCTGCTGTAATGTAAATAGAGCCTTGTCTGCTGAGCCCGTCAATTGAACAATAGGCAGGAATCAAGATAAGCTCTCACTAACACCACTTCAGAAGGACTGAAATAAGATAGTCCTGTGATCACTGCCCCACTTATATATATATGTAGGGGCCCCTATGGCTATGGGTTAATCTGCCCTGCAGCTTTAAGGCCCCCACCTTTTCCTTGGAGTGATCTGCCAGGAGAGAATGACACTCCCCTGCTACACTGCTATATAGTGTGTGTAGGGAGTGGCCACTTCCTCTTTGGCCTGTGGATGGTGATCCAGCTGGGTGTGCTCAGGGCTCTGAGCACAGCTAGGCCCAGAAAGGCCCATGTGCTTTTGAAGAAGAAGTCGGGGACCAGGTAACCCCGTGAATGAGGAATAGTTACACTAGGGCAGACTTGTCATAGTCTCTCTAGGAGAGAAAGGCAGATAGGATAGAGAGAAAGAGCAGCTGAAGCTCCAACAAGGATTTGCAGTAAGGGAGTAGCTTCCCAGAGGCTTTTTGTGTTGCCTCCAGTCAGGAACCTCAGTGAAGAGGGACTGTAGGGTAGAAGCTGCTTGCCTGACAACTTCCAGGAGGGAAAGGTTGTACTGCATCTGCCTGTGTACTCTCTGTGTGAGCCTGCCTTGTTCTGTGTGAACTCTCAATATGCTGTTTGCCTCAAGCTCCTGCGTGAGTACGAAACCTGTGGTCACTTGCCTCGTGCATAGTTAAATAAACCGTTTCTGTTTTACTGCAAGAACCTCCTGGCGCCCAATTTGTTTGTTGTATGCACAGTAGCCTGGGGGATGTAGTTGCACTACACCATAGAGGGAACACTTCCACATGGCGAAGGCCCTGACCCTGTTGTGTGAAGTCGCATGTAACCCATGTTTCTACTGCTAGCTGGACAGTTTAACTATTTGTGTGCTGTGCAGCCCAAATAGGTGTTACATATATATACACACACAATTCATTTTTGGCACTGGAAAAAATATTTTCTATAGATAGTTTATTTAAATTTTTTTACACAAAAATGAAACACAGGAGAAACACATGAGTACACTCCCAAGACTGATGACAGGGAATAGAAAAAAGGATAAAATAAGGACATACTTGAAAACCAGGAAAACTTAGGAGGAAGTCTAGAAAGGGTTAAAATAGCTCATGAGAAAGGAGGCAGTAAGTACTTCAAAAAGAAGTATTGCAGGCAGGAAAGGAGCAAGGTGTGTGAGAGGTGGATAGCAGAGGGAACTCACACCTCATTTACCTCATCTAGTAACCAGTAAAACTAACTAGGAAGGCAGCAAGGAGAGAAAGTTCCCCCCTACAAAGGAAAGCAGAAAACAAACTTACAGAAGGGCAGGAGCTTTGATAGTGTCTTTGGGAGGAGGGGCTGCTAGTGCAGCTGTAGAGCAGAACGTAGGAAAGTGAAAGTAATTGCTTCCCTGCAAACCATGTGACCTCTCTCCTCCAATCATCACACACGGGCAGAGAGGGGAGGGGGAGTGTACAGCTAGATTCTCATGTCCTGATGAGACTTGGCTTTTCATTACAGAGTGGCTGCCTCCAAGCACACAGGTAATGCTGTGCCTGCTGTTAGAGCAGAACAGGATGAATGTGTAATGAGCAAAAATGGAAGCCCCCATGACAAAATACAAACTAAAATAACTTATGCATGGATTTGTGGATTAACATTTTATTTGCCAGACAGTGTTTATGGATGTGTGTTTTTTATAAATATGCAAAAAAAAAAAAAAGTTTAAAATGACGACAGATTCCCTTTAAGTAAAGAGGCAGGACAGGTAATATATGATTCACAGCTGAGATTTGAAAATAGCTTTAGAATGGGTATGGATGTGTCAATAAAAAAATAATTTGGGTTTCATGTTTAATTTGAATAGGACTTTTTTAATGCAGCTTTTTAAGTCTGGGTGACTGGTGCCCTTTAATTAGTGCAAATAAAAAAGAGGTTTTCCACATACATTTACAATATGTATAATTCTATCACAAGCCTGTTTTTCTTAATCACATACACTCTGCAGCATAAACTTTTATATAAAACTGTCACACACTTGAAGAATAACACTGATAAACAAACGAAACAAGGCAACAATAAAAGGCTATTGAAAAAATGAAGACTTTTGTTACATATATTAATGTAACTTTGGCTTAATTTGATTTTGAATATCCTATATATGAGCCATGTATTAAACAAATGATTCATATTTATGCATAAATTTGTGTTTATTATATAAAGTTGTGCATAATTTGTGTCAAAATATGTTAATTTGTGCTTTTTTCCCTCTAGAAATTTCAGTATAGGCAAAGCACCCAAATGCCATATAAATGAAATAAAGAAAGTTAATTTCCCAGTAATAGTGATACATCACGTCTCATTTTAATAGAGAAGAGCACAGTAATCTAAAAATAATTATTAATATTCATGAAAAGAATTCAATATTATGTTTCCAGGACTCATTTTTCATGAATTATGATTAAATTATAATAAAGCAAGTGATTGCTTCCTTAATGATATGTGAGATTTGTTAAAGTAAAAATGAACACCTGTTAAAACTGACAGTTTTGGACGAGCTACTGTTACTGTTTGCTGGGAAAGTCAGATTGCCCTTGAAATATAACATATGGTATCAGCCCAGAGTCTGTATAAATACATGAATATGAGCTAGAACTATTAACAAGCTTGCTAGTGCATTTAATCATTAACAATAGGGTCCCTGATTAAAATTTTAAAGAAATTGACATAGCTTCCTGTTACTTCAGGAAAATAAAACATAAATGAATATGTCCTATATGTAAATTTGATTTGTAATTGAAGTATTGCACATGGCAATTCAGAATCGATTACTATATAGTCTCTATTAATGAAACAAAAAAAGGCATTCTTGGGAAACCAGAATTGGCTTCAGAATAAATTAAAAGAGGAATGTCTTTATTTTTCTTTAATTTGGCCACCAGAGGTCCCCTTTAGTTTGAAATTGGATCATTGCTTTAACCAAGAATATATTATAAATAGTTTTCATTTATGCTATAAAGCTCGTTTAAGATCACAAGTGCAGTGGCAAAGTGCAATTTTGGATATAATTCGCTTTGTTTTTTACCCAGAATACAACTTGGGCTCATTTACACTGGGCAAATTTGCCCATGGGCAGTAACCTATGATAAAACATCAGATTGTTGCATTCATTGTTTTACTTGCAGTTGAAAAAAAGCTTTAAAAAACGAATCACTGATTGGTGATTTGGGTAACTGTCCATGGGCAAAATTGTTTTGTGTAGTGTTTGTGTTGATAAATGTTTCAACTGTTTCCCACACAATTCAAACACAATAGTCAGAGCATGGTGGAGTTACATTTGATGCAATTGCTCCTGATGTGTCAAAACATGTGAGTGTTTTGACAAATTCTGTGCAATGTGTCATTTACCCACGTATGGTGTCTGCATATGTGATTCTTTAGGAGCAAATCTATTATGCCCATTGACACAGACCGCAGTGGGAACCATGAAATTACTGTCACTTTCAGGGCAGTGGCAGCTCCAGGATTCCCATGCATCAGTAGGCAATAAGAAGTCAGGGGGGTTGAAAGGTGCGCTGTAAGGGATTCCTATAGGTAGAAAGAAAAGGCTCTCTGGTGTATTAACTTTAAAACAGAGTTCCAGCGCACCTTTCAACCCCCCTGACTTCTTGTGACACGTGGACAAGTGGATCCACTTTGTGAATATCGGTGCACCTTTTAGTTTCACATCCCCTTCGGACTGAGCTCAGTTTTTCAATTTATTGTTTTATCGGTAGGCAATAAGCTCACTTGCAAACAATTTATTGGGACTGACTTGGCATGCTTATTTGCTATTGGCACAAATACCCATCAGTTAAGAGAAAATGTACAGGAGCGAGTACCTTTAATGTATAGTGTCAATATTTGCAAACACTGAACACATTTTTGTGTAAAGTCATCTGAAGTTGCAGTTGTAAATGAGCCTAATATTTCCTACTTACTGTGTTTAACTTACAAAGTATATTTGTATGCCTTGTATATATAATATAAAAGGCATATTAGGTCCTTGTTACTAAAAGTCCTTAGAGAATAAATAACAGTAGTTAAGAAACAGATATATAGGGCCCACTTTGCTAATTTTTTCCCCATAATTCCAGCTGCTTCTAGAATACAGGCCAGACCTTGCCACTGTTTGTAACTATTTTGAAAGGGTTCATAAAGATATAGATGTTATCAAGAAGTAGGCATTCACTTAGTCAGACACACCAAGAGACCATCCCACATTCCTACCTTCTGACACTCTATTATTTGTGAACTTCTTGTATCTTGATGTCACAGTGCAGACACTGTGATGTCAGCATCATGTACTGTATCTTGACGTCACAATACAGACACTGTGATGTCAGCATCATGCATCTTGATGTCACAACGCAGGTGCTATGCCTGTATTAAATTTTGCCTTTTTGATGACTGACCTGAACTCCTGTCTGACTTTGATCAAAATACTCTTTGAGACTTCTATGTCCAACACTTTCAGATCTATGTCTGAAGTGTTCAGGTGCCTTGTAAGCCCACAGCATAAATTTCTTGGGCCCTGAAAGTATGTCTGTTAATATTTGTACTGGCAGGGGTCTCCTGTTTCAGGAAAGAGAGAGTTTGTCCAAGCAAACTGTGGGGTTCCTATAGTAAAGAATATGACACATACATTATTAAGAAACCCTTTACTTTATTTTCTACTTGTCTTATTTATTCCCAAATGGTACATCATAAAGCACCACCCTGATTGCATTAATATAATATAAGACTGACATACTGTATTTGCCCCATGCAGTAACATAGCAGTATCAGCCGGTCAGCAATTATCTTGGATCTGTCTGCAGCAAATAGAATGAAAATAAATCTCTAAAGGTGGCCATACATGGGCAGATTAAAACTGCAGATATCGGTCCTTTAGACCAATCAGCAGCTAATCTGCCCGTTTATGGGGGCTTCCGACAGGTCTTCCCGAACGATATCTGGCCACAATATCGATCGGGAAGGTTTAATTTTTCCGATGATCGACCAGTTGGAGCCCATTGCTCCTTGTTGTAATCCGATCATTCAGCCCTAGTGCCGAACGTTCGGATTAATCCAATATAGCCCTGCCATTGCTGGGCATATCGGGTGTATATTGTATGTCCAGCTTTACTGGTTGTTTAAAGTTGTCCATCCCATTGAAACATCTTGAGAATACCCCTTGCCATCAATATAGAGATGCTAAAGGATTTTAACAAGATGCACTACAACAGTTAGCCTAACAGCTGCTATATCCTTTGGTTTGCCAAGTATAATACTCAAGAGTAAATATTGAGGAGGATATAGAACTGAAATGATAAATGAGGTCCCTAAATAGGCTAGGGTCTATGTGAAAATATTGGGAAATTACAAACTCAAAATGTTGGTGATTTTTTTGTAAAAAGAAAGTTTTTCCCAGCCGAGCAGATCTGTGATACTATGGGGCAAATTCACTAAGATGCGAAGTTGCGCCTGGCGCAACTTCGCCGCACTTCGCCAGGCATACAGTAGTTTCGCCAGCGCTCCGCAAATTCACTAAAATCCGAAGTTGCACACAGGGGTAGCGTAAGGTTGCGAAGTTGTGCTAGTGTTGATTCGCTATATAAAGCGAAGTTACGCTAGCGAAGGCTAATTAGCATACGGCGCGAAATTCAAATTTCAATGGAGGAACACGTATCTGCACTACAAATGCCTAGAAAACCTTCAAATCAGCAAATATAAATGTTATTTTGCCCTAAACATGTGCCCACTGTCTAGGTAAGTTGCCATGAGTCAGGAAATGTAGGGGGGAAGGAGGGGAGCCCCAAAAATATTTTCGATCTTTTTCAGCCTATCACTCATCATGTAGAAAACACGCCAGCGTTTTTTGGGACTTAGAAAAAAAAATGACTTTTTTTGAAACAATCCCTATCTACTCTATTGCGCTTCGCCAGGTCTGAGGTGGTGAAGGAAGTCTAGCGTAAAAGGTAGTGTTCAGTATACTGCGCAAGTTAGTGAATTTGCGTAGTTTTGTCGGTAGTGAAAATCGCCTGGCGTAAGGTTGCGAAGTAACACTAGCGAAAATACACCAGCGTTCGTTAGTGAATTTGCGCAGTAGCGAAAAAGCCAAACGCTAGCGAATTAACGCTAGCGAATTAACGCTAGCGTTCGGCGCTTCGTGGCTCAGTGAATTTGCCCCATAATATGTGTTAGAACTATCTTCCATTGCTGCCCAATAAGATGAACTATTAGGGATGTTGGGAAGCAAATGCAAGAGTATTTTTTTCAAAACTTAGACAAACAATCATGCATTTATATACTTGCTCAGCAAGATGTTAATATTGCTGGCAATAAGCCAGTATTGTTTTACATTGCAGTGTTTACTCCAGTATCTCAGCAGCAAGTTGATGGTGTTGCTGCATTATATGTCAACATTAATGCAATCAACAAATCAGAAACTGGCAAAGCTATTAATTTTATAACCACTGACACATTGAAATAGATGCTCTAGCATATTCAGATTTTTTGTTGACTGATATGAGATGGAACACATTATGTAAGCTGACTGGGAGAAATACTAATTCTGAAGAATATACATGAGGTTTTCCATCACAGGCACAGTATAACACTGCAATATAGCTTATATGCAAATGATTGTTAGATGTGTTTGCACTTTTTAAAGTATTGACTTTTGAATTTCATTTTCAATAAATCCTACTATACAAATGAATTAAAAACTTGCGTGCTTATCTGTGGCTACTTATCCTGTAGCAGAATACTGCTATACTGGTAATATACTCAATTTAGGAAATAAAATAGACAATTCCACACATTCAAAATTAACTAGATATACTGGTAACATTAAGATAAAAGGCAATATTTATTAACATCTCTACTAGCAATAAGTTTAAAATCACCCTAAAAACAAAAGCAGTATTAGTCAAATTAGTCAAATATAATGCATGGGTTAAACAACTGTACAATCATATATCCAGGGCCGGAACTAGGGGTAAGCAGACAAGGCACCTGCCGAGGGTGCAAAGATGTAGGCGTGCTGGGCAGGTACCTGTTCAAAAGTCTTCTGCCCAGGTCTGGAAAGGGAGTCAAAATAGGCCCTGGCATTCCAAGTACAAAGTGGCTCAAACAGGTCCCACTAAATAGTAACTTTCTATGGGACCTGATAGCAGCCCCTCTGGCATTTAGCAGAACACACAGATTGCCAGACGGGGCCTGCTTCTGCCTACCTCTAGTCCGGGTTGAAGACCAATAGTCTCATGGTGTGGGTTACTCACTGATCACATCTGTGAGTTGAATGATGCAGTGGTACAGCCATTTGTAATGCAGCTGATCTCATACCTTACAGACACAACTCAACTTTTGAGGGAGCTAGATGTATTATCATTGAACTTGGAGTGTTTTTAGTGGCCTGGATGTGGAGGCATTGTAAATGAGCATTCCCCATGACCTAGGTCTGAAAAATATTAAATCTGTGTTTGAGCGTATTGAGTATCCTTTTTCAGAAAAGCATCAATTTTTGTTACAAGGTTTGGAATTTGTTCTATAGCATAACATCTTTTTGTTTGATGGAATGTATTATTTACAAAAACAGGGCGTAGCTATGGGGGTCAAATGTGCCCCCAGCTATGCCAATTTATATTTAGGAGAATGGGAAAGGTTCATTTTTACAACTGCAGATTGTAATTATACTATTATCAGTTTCTCTTTTATCCCCACATGCATGGAGTAATGAATCAACTGCAGAGCACAAAACAAATATGACATGCAAGCTGAACATTGACTGTTTGTAAGTACACGCCCAAAAGGGAAGCCTGATTCGTGTGTGCACCTTGGGTGGATCAAATTAACCTTTTTTTCTGAACACCTTTTAACCCTATTGTGGCTGGATTGCCCTTATCAGACAACATAAAACAGTATTGCCCTATGTGCGCTTCCTTCTATTTTCTCTTTTAGATACTGCAGCACTGACCAACTTTGTGTGAGAGTTGGAATTAAAGGGATACTGTCATGGGAAAAAATATTTTTTTTCAAAATGAATCCGTTAATAGTGCTGATCCAGCAGAATTCTGCACTGAAATCCATTTCTCAAAAGAGCAAAAAGATTTTTTTTATATTCAATTTTGAAATCTGACATGGGGCTAGACATTTTGTCAATTTCCCAGCTGCCCCAAGTCATGTGACTGGTGCTCTGATAAACTTCAATCACTCTTTACTGCTGTACTGCATGTTACGGTGTTATCACCCCTCCCTCCCTTTTCCCCCCCAGCAGCCAAACAAAAGAACAATGGGAAGGTAACCAGATAACAGCTCCCTAACACAAGATAACAGCTGCCTGGTAGATCTAAGAACAACACTCAATAGTAAAAACCCATGTCCCACTGAGACACATTCAGTTACATTGAGAAGGAAAAACAGCAGCCTGCCAGAAAGCATTTCTCTCCTAAAGTGCAGGCACAAGTCACATGACCAGGGGCAGCTGGGAAATTGACGAAATGTCTAGCCCCATGTCAGATTTCAAAATTGAATATAAAAAAATCTGTTTGCTCTTTTGAGAAATGGATTTCAGTGCAGAATTCTGCTGGAGCAGCACTATTAACGGATTCATTTTCAAAAAAATTTTTTTCCCATGACAGTATCCCTTTAAGGAAGCAGCAGAGATATTTAGTGAAGTGGTGCGGTATTGGTAAAAGCCTCTTCCATTGCTTTTAATTGCCTTTGTCATGGGGAATTCTGATGTGTCACCAAGCTATCTAAAGTATAAATACCCCATTCAATTAGACTCGAAAATCTCTGGCGTTATTACGCTGACGTTATTACGGGTAAACGCCCAGCGTAATTACGCAGCTCCCTACCTACGCAAACAGTGATGACAGTGTCAGTGTATCCTATCATAGCAACCACAAGCAGCGCATTTTATAGAAAAAGAAGGATTTAGTCATCAAATCTCTGCCCTAATAGACAGTGCTGGAATATATCATCATGCTCCATTTCCACCCTTTCAACCCTTAAAAACAACAACAGACTAAATGTGGTTGTACACTTTTAAATTAACGTTTAGTATGATGTAGGATGTGATATTCTGAAATAATTTACAATTTTTTTTTATTGTGTGTGGTTTTTGAGCTATTTAGCTTTTTATTCAGCACCTCTCCAGATCGCTATTTATGCAATCTGGTTGCTACAGTCCAGATTTCCCCAGCAACCATGCATTGATTTGAATAAAGAAACGGAATATGTAAAGGAGAGGTTCGGAGTAGTTTGATAAGCAAAAAATTTGCAGTAATAATAGATGAGTAGCCTTACACAACATTTGTCTTAAAAAATGAAGGTCAAATGAAAAGTTGCTTAGAATTAGCCATTCAATAACATACTAAAAGTTAACTTAAATGTGAACCACCCATCAGTTTATTATGAGTTGTATCTACACATAAGCATAAAAGCATGTCATTGTTTAAAATTACATAGGGCACAAATTAGTAACAGTTATCTTTCTATTTTTCTGTTACCCAACGTCCAACCACAAATACATTGCAGCCAATCAGAAAGCAGTCTTGCAGGGATTTTGATTTTCAAGACAAAAGATTACCAACTACTGATATATGTTATTAATTAAGTGTAATAATATCTAGCTATCCAGAACCAGCACTCCAGAAATCACCTGTGCACGTTTTCTTGTATTACTTGTGGATAATATAGCAAAAAGTGTGTGCTCACTTCAGGGCCGGGCCAAATCGTCTGGGCGCCCAAAGCAACCCAGTCGGCTAAGCCCACCCCCGCATGTGCGCACATGCGTGCATGCTTCATAGAAGAGGGGAAGCAGAAGAGGCAATGTGGAAGGGCAGGGGAGAGCAGTAGACGAGAGTGGCAGAGGGGAGTGCAGCCAGACTAAGAGCAGGCAACTAGTGATGGGCGAATTTGCGCCGTTTCGCCAAATATTCACGAAACTGTGCCAGCGTCTCGTTTTTGATGCCGGTGTCCGTTTTTGACGCTGGCGACATTTTTTTTGACATCGGCAAATTTTTGCGGCCGTTTCACAAATTTATTCGCTGGCGGCGAATCACGCAAATTCGCCACAAATTCGCACCTGCCAAATAAATTCACCCATCACTACAGGCAACACTTTGTAGAGTGTAAGCGGAAGAAGCTATGTGGAAGAGCAGGGGAGGGCAGTAGGCGAGAGCGACAGAGGGGAGTACAGCTACAGTAGACTAGGGGGCAGGCAGTAGTGCCTTGAATAGGCACATTCTGCTTACCCCTAGTTCCAGCATTGGCTCACTTAAACAATTTTAAACCAATAGAAAGATGTCTCAGACAGGTAGTAACTTTATATTCACTACATTTCTTCTAAGTTCCCTAATTCATATATGATTGACACAAAAGGAAGAGATACTGTCTAGGGAACTCCTACACCCTGTCTACTTCTTGCTTTACATTGATGCATACAGAATATCAGCACACCCATTTGCGCTCAGTTTAGTGAGCACAAAGATTTAGGCACAGGATGGAAATCTAATAGGAGCAACATTGAAAAAAAATGGGTATGCTTTGTCTTAAAGAAATACTGACACCAGAAATGTAACCTTTTTTTTTACATCTGCCATAAAATTGACTTTGCATGCTTCTTATAATTTTGCCATAAAGTATTTGCCAAATGCTTTTACATTACCTATCTGACTCTCTGTGGTCGGGGGCTGCCATTTTTTTGCAGCAGGAGTCCGTTAGCATTAGAAACTTTAAATGACAGGCTGAGATAGGACAGTCAGGTTGGCACAACAGTCAGGTTTATGAACTTCAACTAACTAGCATGACCTATAAGTAACTTTTAATGTACATTCATATTTTAAAAAGTAGTTTTTTAGTGTCAGTATCACTTTTAAGGAGCAGCAGAGAGCAGCCAGTTTCATGGGGCAGCAAAAAGCCGCCGCTTCAGAGTTTTTACTCAGAAAGTCAGCTTCGCTAGTACATAGAGTGCTATTGCACTCATTACACTAGTTATCCGCCCCCCCCCCTGACTTGCTCCAACGCTGATGTTTTAAGCTAAGAGCGGGAGAGGGGGCTGCAGGATTGTCCTTGTATGTACTGATGGTTAAAGTTGTAATAACGCTTCATGTAATTAAAGCATTTTCATAATAATATATTTTTTTAGTATTATGTGCCATTTTCTAATCCTAAATAGAAAATTGCTATTTTAAGAAATAAGGGCTACTTCCTGGGATTCTACGATTACCAGTTTAAGTGGTTATATAATTTAGTAATTTTTATTTTATCACTGCCATTTTATACAAAATAAACAGTGTTTTAAGAGAATCTAGAACAGCTGTGAAATTCAGGACTAAATGGTATGGAATACGTAATAATTATTTATTAGGGCTCTTACTCACTGGCGTTCTGACCTGCGCTCCCCTGCGTTCCGTTTTTTGGCGTTCAGCCGCAGGGGAGCGCAGGAATAGACGCATGTCATTATTTCAAATGGGGCTGTACTCACTCAGGCGCGTGTAGGCGCTGAACACAGGTTGAGACGCAACATGCTGCATTTTTCCTGCGTTCGGCGCCTACACGCGCCTGAGTGAGTACAGCCCCATTTGAAATAATGACATGCGTCTATTCCTGCGCTCCCCTGCGGCTGAACGCCAAAAAACGGAACGCAGGGGAGCGCAGGTCAGAACGCCAGTGAGTAAGAGCCCTTATAACAGTTGTATCCAATGTTCTTACAGCCATATCAGTACAATTAAGGTGTAATGTAGGTGGATTACTGCAGCTGAATCATTGATTGCTAGCTATAGGTTTCAGGGCTGGGGCAACTTTATCCAGGGTTAATAAATGAATCCTGTGTTCTGGCAAATTCACAGGGATGGGAATAACTCAGTTCACTTAGTAAGTTAATCACGGATAATAAAATCCAGATTGCTTATTTAGACTGTAGGAAATATCTGAACACCTTAGTAATAACTGTGCACTTTATTTAATAATCTAGCAGCTTATATAACAATATTGATTTGATTCTACTAAAAATGAAATCATAGCTGTTTTCATCTAACGTCCATTTTTACTTTTTACCAAAATAAAGCCGTGCACTCAAAGCTGAGCCAAGAAATGAAGCTGACTCTACTAAAGAGACAAGTGGAAAACATATCCACAAACATGAGTAATGTGCATAGCGCTCTGTATTCTCTAGAGGAAAAAATCAATGATGATTATAAAGGAAAAGGCATCCACTCATTCCTCACAGGTAAAAATGCCCAATAACAACAATTGTCTTTCTGCAATTTCATTATTTCAAGTCTACATTCATACACTGTTCTGTTTCACTTATGTCACTATTAGCCTTCTAGGTGGTTAGAAAAAAGCATGGATAACACAGCAGCAGTATTGGGGAAAATGACTTGCAGGTGCAAAAGAAATATTTCTTGCACACATTTGCTGCAAAATTTACTAGTTATGGGTGTGGAATTTATAAAGAACTGCTAATTAATTTAACATATACAGTATACAGAGATTGACATACCATAGAGTTTCAGCGGAATATTGGCAAAATATATACATGGTAAACAATTTTTCCTCTGTGTGAATATTTCTAAATATATTTAGAATGCATTTGTTAGTCTCATTCATTTAACAATTCTTATAACTGATACCCCAATATTTATTTTCTGTGAAATGAAATAGGCAGTATAGTAAACTATATGTACAGAACACACATATGTACAGAACTCTGCATATTTCTGTTTGGAACTACTATAATATTGGCATATTGTTTGATCCAACTGCAGCAGTCTCAGTAGACAGTGAATGCAACTACATAAACTGAAATAAGTACCCTTTACAGCTGAAAGTATAGTATATGAAAATCAGACAAGCAATATACCAGCTTTCATCCTTTTGTTAATTTAAGGAGACAAAAGTTACAATTACCAGGGGCAGGGGGAATGTGCCAAAATGTTAGGTACCACTCCTATTTAAATCACATACCTGATACCCTTGGTCAGTGCTCCTGTTTGCTAAAAACTGTTGTATATCTGCTGAACTATACTGTTGCCATCCTATTCTCTCCTCCATCTCCTTCTTCTCCTTCATCCTCCTTCTTCCATCCTCTCTTCATGTGGCTGGGCAGGTTCAGTAAAGAAAAGTCTGCCTTTTTTGCTCTACTGAGCATGTACCTGCCTATGTCCTGAGGAAAGAAGAGAGAATAGGAAGAAGACTGCAGATCAGTTGGCGTATCCCGGCCTGTGCAGTTTTCTGCTAACAGGAGCACTGGCTCTGGGTTTCAGGTAAGCAATTATAACCACTGGCACCACCAGCAATTCTAGGTTTAGGGACGATCCTGGCCCCATTGCTAGAAGAGATGACATTTCTGGTTTAAAGCTCTTATAGTTACCAGGAGTGGTAACTTTGCCACTACTAGTAACCAGCAGGGCACTGCTGCCTGAAGCTCTCCTCATTAAAGCAGCACCCCTGAGTTTAATTCTCTATTAAGACACAAGCAGGCAATGGGCACAAAGGGTGGGGTAATTTCCATAGGAACTGGGTATTATTACCTTTTGATGCTCAGATTGGTGCACAGTAGAACAACATAGTTTAAGGTGTAGTCTGGGTCTGGTACCCTTTAACTTATACATATATTAATTTATATATTTTTGTTAAGAAAAAACACTACACAACATTACCCTACATATAATATAGAGTTGTATAGGTTTACTGTATTTATGAATTCTGCTTTCATTTCAGAATTGGATTAAAAAACTATAACATAATTAATTAAAGAGATTGCTTTAGTTTGCTGTATTTCAGGTGGACATGCAAGAAAGTATAGCCCAGCTCTATATAACCATGTCTGGGATATCTATTGAACTTGAAAAAAACTAAAGACATAGTAAAAATTCTTAACAGCACAGTAATAGTCTCCAGCCATAAATGTACCCTTGAAAAGGAAAATAAACCAACAATGGATGATATATTAGAGCTCACAAACCACATGAAAGACTTGAAAAATACTGCTGTTGCTTGTAAAACTTCTTCCAAAGAAATGGAAGAAAGATATATAATGCTTTAGAAACAGAACTAGAACAGGAGAGATCAAGAAGCAGTATCTACATTGAATCTCTCAATATCACTCGGAAACCCATGGACAATTACTGGCTAATAACTATCCTGGTTGACAAATGGATACTGCAGTAAATGCTTCTGTAGATGATTATATTACTGAGTACCTGCTTTCTCTGCAAAGTAGGCTGAAGATGCAGAATATAGTGATGTTGCAATTGTATAATGATATCAATGCTCAAGATAGTAAAATCAATAACCCTTCCATTACTTTTGAGCTTCAGAGGCTTTCAATTGAAAGAGCTTGCAAAGACAGATTTACATCATGTAAAGAACATTTTCAGAAACAAATAATAGGAACAGAGGCTTGTTTTTATTTTAACAAAACAGTATCAGATGTTGACCTTCTTTTGAATGAGAACGTAGACAAAATGAAGGAGCAAATAAGTGATTTATGCTATGATATGAAAATACTCCAGCCACTCATCGAAAAAGGTGGCTCCATTCAATATGGCACCTGAACTGGGACACCAAGGTGATGTGGGAAATATTAAATGGCAATTTGAGTTTCATAACCACAGGTCTGAAGAATCTACGCATTAAAGTTAAGGAACTCCTTAAAGTGCAAGAAAAACTGTAAGCATATTTTTAAAAAAAGGATTAATGAATGTCTTCTGGATGCAGAACATGACTTTAATAAAATCATAAATATCATAAACAATGCTGTTGATTCCATCCAGGATAACTACTTGCCAGGGCGGCAAAAATTCCGGTCCTGTTAAATAAGAGCCGAATTTCCGGTTTTAAACCCAGAAATTCGGCTTTTCTAGTGCGAAGAGCACAATTGCACTCTCTGCACTAGCGACGTGGAGCCCCCGCCGACCCCTGTCTGGCGCTGAAGGTGAGTGCAGTTGGGAGGTGAGGGCGGCAAAAACAAAGGCCACCTCAGGAGGCAAATTGGGTAGGATCGCCCCTGAGTGGTACATGGTACAAGTGATTGCATATCATAAGGTGAGAAATATCTTCCTCATGCAGGTAAGGCCATATTGTTGGATTATAATTGTACAGTTAGTTATACCCAGTCCTGGACTGGGATCTATAACAAGTACACAGAGGCCCAAACAGCCCCCACCAGCCCACTAAATACTGATTGTCTTTGGCATCATACAGCAGCCCCTCTGGCATTTGACAGGATCCACAGATTGGAGGTCTGGGCTTTCAAATTCTTCAACACCAGTCCTTAAAAATCATGCTGCACCAGCAATTGAGAACACATCTAGATCCACAATTAAATCAGTCATCATAAATATATATGTATAGAGCTCATCTTCTGCTATTAAATGGCCACTCCTGCATTCTATTCACTTTTCTTCTACTTTTTCTTTTTGCCTTCTGTTTCCAATTCTCTTTAAAGGATTGTTCTTTTTATTTTTTTTAAAACTTTTCCTTGTATGTGCCTGTTATTTGCCATGTAGACCTCTTTCTGCTATCTCTTTTATTTTTCCATTTCTCTCCTATACAACTTTTCTCTTCTTCAAGACTACTTTCTTTTTCTTCCTTGCCTTTTTCTTTTTTCTTTTATTCATCATTACTTTTGTCCACCTCTCTACACAACGCTTTACATTTTTCTCCTGCTTCCTCCTCTAGTCATTGTTTTTATTCATTACATCTCCCTACATTTCCTTTCTTCTGTCCTTTTCCATCCATCTGTCATTCTCTCTCTCTCTCTGTTGTTTCTTTAGTACCCTATCATCCTCACCCACTTCTTACAGTATCTATTATATCTTAAATTTATCTTGTGTTTTTGCTATTTGTACCATCATCTGCTCCCCCATTCTCTTCCTCCATTTAGTTTTATTTTTGTACTGACCCTACCCCAGAGTTTTTCTCCCTTTCCCTTAATGTAAATATACAATATGGAAAAGTCCATTAAAGAAGGAACAATGCTTTCTCTTCTTACCAATGCTCATAACTAAAAGATATTTAACATAAAAATAAAACTTTATACCTTGATCCTATACCCCCCCCACTTTTACAACAGTTGGTAGTTTACATTGTTTTTTATCCCTGCCCCAACCACAAACTGGATTCCCTGTCTTCATAAACTCTGCTGGTCTCCTCTTTGGTATCCTTGTTCAAAAAGCTTTATATTTGACCCCTTTTTTATTTGCTCACTTTAGTTTTCATTTTCCTTCTTCTGGTCTCTTATTTTTCATTCAACCCCACTCCTGCAGAGAAATAAAGCATGTACAAATGCAAGCAGAAGGCAGCACCAATTGTTTGCCTGCTTGAAACTATGAATATTTATTCACCATTTTTTTCACTTTCTTCTCTCAGTTATGCTGTGAGATCATGCATGTACTTTATGTGCTTCTGTTTTGGATTTCTGGGAGTTTTTGGGAGTATATCAAAGCAAGTGTTCAGAGTAACACCGAAGAAATAATACTCCTCACTTGACCAAATACTGTTCTTTATTTAAACTCTCAATGTGCCATTTACTTTTTCTTTATGCACCTCCCTCTCATTATATTCCAAACATTTTTCTGTCCTGCTACTTTTATGGCATTTTCTCCTGTCTGTCCTATGCTCTCCTTATACTTCTAGGGTCACCATACTTCACCCCCCCACACACACACACACGTTGGTTTCTTTTCCTTGCCTGCTTGCCTGCGTCTATCTATCTCACAAGATACCAGAGACAGACGTCACGCAGCACAAGCCAGAGCCAGGAAAAGGAAGCGATCACAGAGCAAAACGTTTAATGCACGCAACTGCAAGTGGATCGGACAGGGGAGGGAGGGCCCCTGATCTGAAGTGAGGAGCGAGGGCCCCTGATCTGAAGTGAGGAGCGGCAGAGCATCTCTTATGGAATTCTGGCTTTGAATATCGCCTTGGGATGAGCCTGTCAAGGTCCTATTTATTTGATATATAAAATGTGAATAAATAATGTGTCTATATTCACCCTTTCTGGCTTCTGGTGTCTCATTATGGTATGTAACAATGGGGTTCAATGGAATAGCTGAAGGCGAATGGTCAGTTGAGGAATCCCCTTGTCAAATGGTGTGGTTAACAAATCTACAAACAAGAGAGAGAGATGTAAAAAGAGAGTATTTTCAGACTGGTCCAAGGACAACCCCTGCTGAGAGGTTGAAGTGAGCGGAAAAAAACTTACTATGAAGTATTGCATTCAATTAAAGAAACATACAGTAGTACGGCTCATTTTTGAAAATAAACCAGTTGTGATTTTAAAAAATGAATGAAAGAGCAGAGATACTTGTTTTGTCACTTATAGGAATAGCACTGCCATGGACCCCCCTTACAATATTCATCTCCCCATAATACGATGAACTTGTTTCTATTAATAATTGTACTGAATGATTTTACTGATGTCAATACAAGACCTAAACCAAATGCTTAAATTACTGGTAAAATTCTTGTACTTCCTTTGTATGGCTTGCATATTTTGTTATATAACTGGATAAAATGCTTACCTCTTTATATCAGCTGAATAGTCCAGTTGCAGTAGTTCTCCATTCTACAATGGTGGAACATGTATAAATGACAGAAATACATATGTGTGTGCTTGTAGTCATCCATTTGGGGGTTTCAACTGCAGTCATAAAAATGCTTATGCTCCTGGTAAGTAATGATGGTTACTGTGTTTAATGATTTGTTTTTCAAACTAAAATAACTTGTTCCAGATGTCAGAACTTTAACTTTCAATTTGCAGCAAGCAGGGTTTCCCAATGGGCCCCAGCCAAAGGCAATTTCCATCAGGTGTTTATAGAGACACCTATTAACATTTAGCATCTAATTATTGTGAATGTTGACTCACAATGTCAGGTTCTTTGGTGGGACCTTGCTGGCCCAGTCCGGCACTGGCAGCAGGGATTAATGGTTCAGAATGATGTTGGAGCTCACTGCTTTAACATCATGTGCTGCTGCAATACACATGCACTTACTAACCAACCTAGGCAACCATATGGGTCGCCCTGCCATCTTACTCAGTACCCCACTTTAGGAAACATATGAAATGTATCTCACTCAGGGGGTTATTTACTAATGTCAGATTTTTTTCTGGTCGGACTTTTAAAGGGGAAAACAATCTTTTTCTGAGGGAAAAAAACCTAGAATTTTTCATGATATATTAAACCCCGGTGTTAAAAGTCAGAATAAAAAAGTACTTCATCTCAAACCTGCCAAGTTCATGTAGAAGTCAATGGCAGATTTACAATTGGAAACTATCCTGATCTGCACTGGGTTTCGTACAATAATATTGCCCCAGATTCAGTTAAGAACTGCAGGCCAATAGCTCTTCTAAATAAAAATGTAAAGATCTACAGTATGCCAAATTGTTAGCCACTAAGCTTTAACAAGTTCTACCATCCCTAGTGAACCCAGATCAAATAGGTTCTATCAGACAATGGCACGCACCGGATGCTACTAGATGAATGATTGATCTTATCCAAGTTGTTCAAACCATACATACTCTATTGTTGTTACTCCCTCTGGATGCCAAAAAGCATTTGACCGGGTTCACTGGGAATTAATAGAAAAGAACATGCAGCCAGTTCACTAAAGCAACCTTAGCCTTATACTTGAACCCCATATCGCAAGTAAATGTGGCAGGGGTTTTATCACACAAATTTCCCCTCACAAACGGCACTAGACAGGAATTCCCCATATCCTCCCTGATATTGACTATTGAAATTTCAGCAAAGACTATACAACAAGCAGAAGCAATTAAGAGTATTTGCATTGCAGGGATGGAACACAAAATAGGCTATATGAAGACAATGTTATTATTATGACTACTAACCCACAAACTGCAATTCCCCAGCTGTTAGAAATACTATATGACTTTGCCTTTGCCTATGCCTTTAAGAATGGCTTGGATGATTTCTTAGACGGACATAATATCAAAGGCTATTGTGATACTAAACTCTGTAGTTAGTATAGATATGGGTATATATAACTTATGTGAGGGAATGGAGGGGTGTGTGTGTATGGATGCTGGGTTTTCATTTGGAGGAGTTGAACTTGATGGACTTTGTCTCTTTTCAACCTGATTTAACTTTGTAACTATGGTGAATATTTAATCAGTACATAAATATATTTTCATTACAATTACATGCTTTACAGATGCAGCCACTTTGGTTTGTCTGTTTGACACAGAATAACTAAACACAGATATCCCATTTATCTCATTTAACACAGAAAACTGTGTCACAAATCCCATCTAATTAAAGCATTCACCATTGTGAACAATGGAGCTTTGGTATGCTAATGAAAAGGTTAAATGCATTAAATGAGTTAAGATGACTTAAGATAACACAGTTTCTTCAATTACCCCTGAGTCATGATGCATTTAACTCACAAATCCAAGTGGCTTCATCTGTATATTTCTTATTTTGAAAACTCCTGCAATTTAGAAATTGTTTTTTGGGGGGTTAAATTCATATAGGTATTATAGGGAAGGAACACTTCAAACTACCCTGCTGTCTCCTATATTAACAACTCTAGCTTGTGAGCCACTACTACACCAATACTAGCTGGTCTCTCCCCAAAAATACTCTAATGTGAAAGACTTGGAACTGTCCCTTTTCATCCTATTTGGAGCACAGCCAATGGGAAACAGGATAGGTGATTTGAATAAATGGGATACATTACCAGCCATCATGGCTTATAATAAGCTCCCTGCTATTACCTGCATGCCATATTTTTTCCTTTCTATGCTTTGGGGAAAACCCCCCAGATATTTCAATAAATAAATAAAAACAATCACATTTCATACTATGTAATATTCTTCATAAGCAAATTTTAATTGCACATAGCTCATTTCTAAGGCAAAAAAAAGGCAAAAAAAAAAATAAAAAATTTCTAAGGTCTTCTTCAGTTGGAGCTTTTATTATTCACAATATACAGACGAGTGCTCACAATAAAATTTGCAATTCATCTGTAGACAGATAATGTTGCTAAAGTTTATACTGAATTTGCAAAAAAATGAAAAATATTTTGTGCATTGTTCATATTATTTAAAATGTTATTAATATTACCCCATGTGTATTCTATTTGTGTGTCTAAAAGGAAGTAATATATTTCTGAAAAAGATGTATTGTACAATAAACATTTTATTTATGTTCTTTTCTTGCCAAAATAAATTATAATGCATAAATAATTTACAAACTACCCCTGTGATTGGCTCCTCCTTTCTGCTAGTATATGAACAATGTGGTTCAGCAGTACAATCTGGGGTCTGTCACTGAAATCCCGGCTTAAAGCATCCTTGGATAGGGGGGGGATACCTCTTTGTAACTACTGTGCATTCAATTACTTTGTGAACACTAAAAGCAATAGTTTACAATGTATCTATTTCAAGGACCTTATAGGTGATTTGATCGCATTTGATTTGACTGCAGATAGAATTATTTGCATGTGCTAAAACTGACAGTGAGATGACTACTGCCAACAAAAACAATGAAAGGAACAACATTTTAATGCAATTACTGAGCCAAGAATTGCACTTTGTGACTTTGAAAGTGATCAAAATTATCATCCATTTAAAGGTGACCAAAGATACGCATAGATATGAGGTTTTGTATGATATTCAGTGCGTGTATGGCGGGCGGCGAACCGACTGATATCTGCAAGAGACTTGTATATTGGTCGGCTTGTTGATCGGCCAGGTCAGAGAAGGTTGACATCGGCCAGGGTTTACTGTTGAATTGTCAAATACAGGTCAAATTCTATTGTTTCTACCTGTTTATCTGACGAATCAGCTCTAAAGGTGGCCATAGACGCACCGATAATATCATACAAAACACATTTGCATATGATATTTGGTGCGTGTATGGTGGGAGACGAGCTGACCAATATTGGCAGAAGACTTGGATGCAGTGGCGTAACTTCGGATGCCAGGGCCCCCCTGCAAAAAAAATTTCAGGACCCCCTCTACACAAAATAGTGGGAGAATTGCATGTATAATATCCCCAGAACTCATAGAAGGATGGCACAGTAGTGTCAATTTCACATACAAATACCCCAGAACTATAGAAGGATAGCAAAGTATCAATTCCACATATAAATACCCCAGAACTATAGATGGATGGCAAAGTGTAAATTTGACATATCTCTCTGTAAAGGCTATGAGCAAACTTATGAGCTGTTACTGCAGAAGTTAGACCATGCCCACTTTGAATATAGAGATAGCTAAGCATCTATTTTAGCTTTTCTTCTAAACCTCTTCCTATAAATCTCATTGTTCTGAAAAAAAGCTACTGATGCAAATTCATTTATAATGCACATAAAACACTTGGCAGAATGAATGCAGTGGCAATTTCATGTAAAATACCCCCAGAACTCATATCAAGATAGCATGGTAGCAATTATATGTATAAATACTCCCAGAACTCATAGAAGATGGCACTGTGGTGGATTCATAGATAATAACCTCAGCACATATATTAAAATAACTATCAAATTTCCATGGGTTCAAAATTAAAATGGCTAATTACAGCAATGAAATAGTCCAAGTCCTTACTAGGTATCTTCCTGTGCTGAGACGGAAGGGTGGGGTGTCACTGAGCCACCAATTTGCCTTTTAGCAAGTCCATAGCCCAGCTTACAGAGCCAGTGTGGGAGGGAAATTCAAATCAGTCAGGGCAGCGAGTCTGTCACCGCTTCGCTCTTCTGCTGCTCTTGTTCCTTCCCCCCCTCGAAACCGAAGGGCCCTGGTGAGAACATTTTACAACTAGGCCCCCCAGACACCACGGACTGGACCACAACTGTAACTGACCTAATTTTTTTATGAAGTAGACAAAGCTGGCCAGATTTTGAATTATACAGCAGTTCTTGATAATTTTTTGGCTGCAGGTGGCTAGGGTCCTATTTACCCCAATAAGCAGACAGTAGGTTAAAAGATAAGTGACAGATAAACAGAGAACATAAATATAAATTCATAAAATATTTAGAACAGTGTAGCCTCAAAGCGAAAATTGTTTGGAGCATTGTGAGAATTGTAGTCCACCAGCACCCTGACACTGCTCCTGCAACAAACATAGCACTGGTCATGAAGTTTGTGGATGACTGAAAATTAATATACTGAATGCCCACTGAATCATAGTTTAGTTGATGCAGAATCTTTAAGCCATGCTCCAAAATGTGCACAAGAGAATGATCCCCACCTCTCACCCCATTACTTTATGCCTTACCTGGGGTGGCTTCCAGCACATACCAGCAGCAACATTTAATTTATTGGTAACTTCCCCTTCTGACCCCATCGCTGGGGAAGGGGGGGCCCTGGTGCAGTTGCTCCCTGGTTCAGAACAGGAGACTCTGACTGAAGATGCGATCCATCGGTGCCAGACTAGCATCATAAATCACTGCGTGTGCAAAAAGAAGAAACTCTGTGCAGCGCCAGCGTGTTATGTGAGGTAATGCATCTTCAGTCAGAGAATCTCCTGCTTTTCATCTTCCGGTGTGGGGGAGGAAGTGAAACAATTACTCACACTCTGACGGCTGTTCTGGCACAGGCCCCGATTGGAGGAAATCTGCCTAAGCCGGCAGTCTGCAGAGGTGCTGATTGCCAGCACAAATGTCCTGCAAATGTGCACATAATACTGAGGAAGCAGGCCCCGGCGGGCCCCCTGTACCCCTGCCCCCCCCGCGGCTGCGGGGTCTGCTTCCTCTGTAGTTACGCCTCTGCTTGGATGCCATCGACATGTGCTCACCGATTGGACTGGCCTGAAAATTTTGATCAGGCGTCTTTGAAGGCACCAGGACATCAGCCATTTTTAGTGCTGCATTGTCAGATTCTATTGTTTCTACCTGTATATCTGAACAGTGGGCCCACTTTCCAAACTATTATTCTTTCTCTCCTCACTCAACCTCTTTATTCTCCTAGTCTTTTATATCTACTTACTCTATTCTTCCATTACTTAGCATTTTTTCCCATAAAGAAAAAGGGAATGACCATGAAATAGGCCAAATGGTTAGAATCAAGAGGCCCACTGACACCTGGGCCCACCGGAAGTTTTCCTGGTATCCCGGTGGGCCAGTCCGACACTGTATCTGAAGATTCAGCTCTACATGTGTGTATTGCTCTTTCCTGGAAAGATCTTTTGCAGTAAAGATCGTAATTGTAATATCTATGGCCACCTTCAGAGGCAGATTTATCAAGGGTCGAGTTTCTAATCCATGTGAGTTTTTTTAATTCTAAAAAATGTAATTTTCCTCTTAATTCGATTGGGGGGTTATTTATTAAAAAATTAAATATCTAAATCTTGGACAAATTTTACTGACATTCCCAAAATTCGAATTGAGTTTGGATAATTTACTAGTCGAATTTGAAAGTTTAGATCGTAAAAACAATTTTAAAATTCGAATTTGAATTTTCAATTAGACCCTTAATAAATCTGCCCCTATGTGTCTGTATTAAAAACCAGTGGTTGCAGGAAAGATTGTAATTGTTACGTCTATGGCCACCTTTATTCCTCTTTAACCAGCCTTAGAGCAACATACATTTCCTTATGCAGAGACAAAATATTTTTGGGAGGTATGCTTGGGTGATTCAGTAACTTTCTTATCTGTGCTTATGGGATTTAATGGGAGCGCAATTAGCTGCTAATATGTCAAAGTGCACTCGGTAAAGCTGTGAGGGATAGGCATAAATATTATTAAGATCCTTTTTTTTATTGTTTTACCATTCCAAGAAAAAAAATGTAATTTACTCCTGTGATTTTTTTTCTTAATCAAAGCTAGTATTTTCCATACATATCAAGAGCTAACCCCGTTAATGATCTAGTAGCACAGATATCATCTGGGATGTTTATCATTCTATTGCAGAACACTGTACAACTAATTACAACATAATTACTGCTCAGCAGTTGCTTCAGTAATGAAACCCTTAAAATGCAATTTATTCTGTTTTATACCATTGGAAATAGAGTCTCCTGCAGCGAATGTATTTCTAAGATCCCCCTCTATTTAATGAAAACCATGACTTTAAGTAAAGATGAAATTCCACCAATATTTTGTGCAACTTTAAAATTAAAAATGGATTTTATTGTGAGTGATTGAATTTAATCTGATCTAGTTAATAAAACTAATTCTTATATTGACTGAAAAACTGGCACAGATAATTGCTTCTTTCTGTCTTTTATTTTTTACTTCATCTTATATTGTGTTCTGGAGAACAACGGGGCAATGGGTCTGGAGAACTGCATTAATAGCCAACTACACCAAATGCCACAAATAACCCAAGTTAAAACAGAAAAGAAGGTTCTCGGAGCTTGATGAAAATTTGTGATAATTTTTCAACATTTTCCTCAATGTAATACCCCAGAGGCAAAAAATGACACCTTCATTCTCAACATTTACTGAGCCAGTTGTTTGTAGATACTAAGAACAGGAGTTTCCACAATCCAGACAAAGGAAATACATTAGCATATTGTTATCACACTTTCTGTCTGGCAGTGTCTGACCACAGTAGAATATCCCAATGTCAAGCACATTGCTGGACGAATGTATGTCTTTTATATGTAATGTGATTGCATACATTTATATAACACAACAGAGAAATACTCATATTATTTATTATACTATTTGCCTTGTGCTCGGGAGATACTGTCAGCACTAACACCACAACACTACAATATAGCTCATTTGTTTCAGGCTTTGATATGCATACTATACCTTTGATTTTCTTTGAATTAATCTTTGCTTTTATCACCAAACATTAGTCTCTAGGGTAGCTCCTACTGCTTTCTTGAGACACAGTATTAAATAATGGAAATATCTGGGACACTTTGGGTTACTATACCTGCTTCTTATAATCTTTTAATTCAACTGCATAATGGGCAATCATGCTTTAATTGAATTACTTAAACATTGATTTGTTTAAAACTTACATGTGCACCATTCCTAGTTCCTATCTGATTTAAATTCAATTGTTTTTTTTTCGCTGGTAGGCATATTTTCCTAAAAACTGGATTCTGATGCAGTACAGGATGAATTCTAAGAGGGTTGAATGTGAAATGTTGTGCCATGAGTTGACCTTTGATACCATGTGAGTCGCATGATGTCAAAACAATATGTACTTTACTTCAGCTGTATTTTAAAAGCGCAGCATTGGTTGACAAACCATACGTAGCTTCCTGGGGGGGGGGACACACACACAGACTAAAACATCAATACATCAGTACAAGAAGGGTTAGTTGAAACTGGGCTTGTAAGATTGAGATGATTTAGTCCTGGCCACAGCTGTTTTTCACAAGCTTGTTTGGAATTATAAGCACCAAATAGCCACTAAGCACTCGTGATATACGGGTATGGGACCAGTTATCCGAAAAACCCATTATCCAGAAAGCTCAGAATTATATCTCCCATAGACTCCATTTTATCAAAATAATCCAAAATTTTAAAAATGATTTCCTTTTTCTTTGTAATAATAAAACAGTACCTTGTACTTGATCCAAACTAAGATATAATTAATTCTTATTGGAAGCTAACCCAGCCTATTGGGTTTACATGATTGTCTAGTAGACTTAAGGTCTGAAGATCCAAATTATGTAAATATCCATTATCCAGAATACCCCAGGTCCGAGAATTCTGTATAAGAGGTCCCATACCCAGGGCAGCCATCAGGGGGGGACAGAGGGGGAGAGTTGAAGGGGGGCACGAGGGTAAGGGGGGCCGGCCATGCAAACACTTACTTGATTAGCTGGGCCCCCCAACTTTCTGAGAGCTGCTGACTTCTGGAAGGCATGGACGTTTAAGTGGCCTGGCCACCAATTTTTTTTCTCATGTGGGGTCCTAGCCACCAATTTTTTTAAATGGGGGGCCCTGGCCACAAATGTTTTTTATGGGGGGCCCTGACCACCAATATCTTTTTATTTTTTTATTAACATGTGGGAACCATAGCCACCAATATTTTTTTTTTTACTGTGTGGTGGGGGGGACCTGGGTGGGGAGTGTGAAACTGTAGGTGGGGCTTGTGGTGGGTGCAGCCCAGGGGGCCCGGGAAATTTTGTCATATGGGGCCCTGTGATTTCTGATGGCGGTCCTGCCCATACCAATACAATAAATGAAATGAATATTAACAAATTAGGGTGCAAATAGAATAGGGTGGTGTTACCGCTAAAAAAAATATTGAAACAGCTTTGGGTTTTAATCTGGCAGCATATTCCAACCTGTACAATACTGTACCTACATATTTGTTATGGAATCAGCTTTTAAATGACAGTGTTGGACTGCATATTACAGTTCTAAACTTTTAGGGGGTTATTTATTAAAACGCAATTTTTTTGTAGTCAAGTTTTTTTAGTGAAAAAATTCAAATTTTTAGAGAAAAAAACTCAATCTGCAGCTGTCCCTTTAACCGTTTGATGTTTTTAACCTTCACAAATTTTGGTAGTTTTGGGCTGACGCTGTTTTTTGCTGTAAAGCTTTTTTCTCAACCCAAAGCTTACTATATTTATAGTAATTAATATTACAGTTTTAATATTATAAAACCTTATTTTGGCCTAAAACAATGCTTGAGCTTTCCTCAGGTAGAACACGGTTACATTAAGATCCTTTATCTCTCAGATGGTAGGGAAGGAGTGGTGTTTGTACTGAACACAATAAGGATGTAAGTATCAGAGGTTTTTAAACAAGTAATACATGTTTATTTGCATATAGAGAGGTAGTACTAATATAGTACAAGGTGGTAGAATGTTTACCCCACTACACCACTACTACACCTTTAGGGCACTATTCTGTCCTCGGGCAGTGTTGTCCAAGGTTCCCTTGCAACATCAACTCTGATTAGCAGGTGGCAGTAAACCTGCTGCTAGTTACTATATTAAATTTGAAAAACGGAAATGGTAATAACAAACCTGAGCCAACAGGGTAAGACTATTCAATCTAGGTGTCTAGGTTACAGGTGCTGGGAAATAGCAACCAGAAAAATAATGAGACTAATAGTGGAATCCCCAAAGCAGTAGAGTGTCATAAAAGTGCCAATAAAATTTTGTTCAACTCAAAAAATATTTTCAGTTCTGAACATAACTGTCCAATATAGGTAGAACGAATAGAAATTAAACAATTGCAGCAACAAATCCTAAGGGTGAATGTGGGGGGGGGTTATTTACTAAAATACACATTTTTCTCAGTATTTTATTAAAACAATGTCGACCAAACTCCCATCCACAATTTTACTGTATTTATCAATAAATTAACTGGAAAAATTCTGGTGCAGGAAAAGACAAAATACATTTGTGAAAAAATTTGAATCTTACAATTTTTTCAGATTTGATGCCAGAAAAGTAAAAAAAAAATTCGGATGAAACCCACCTCAGATCATATCTTCCCATTGTAAAATGGAAATCTGTCATTGACCTCACCAGGTTTGAGATGGAGTATTGTTTTATTCTGACTTTTAGCAGCCTCGGGGTAAAATTAATCTCAAATAATTTGAGGTTTTTTTCCACTAATTGTCTTAACCCCCTTAATGTTAAAGAGCTGCAAAATGAATAGAAAAGTATGTGAAATAAAGCACCTTTAATCATATGTAAATTAATGCCAAACAAGTATATCTGGTTTTTAAATAAACAGACCCAGGACTTGCCTCTACAAACTTACCCACCATACTTACTCAATAAGTAATACTGTGAATCTCCTACATCACATCATAAGCTCTTTGCAAACAGTGAAGGAGTGAACGCTCAGGATAATCTTAATTGCAAATTGCAATGTTAAATTAATAAAAATAGTTTTCTTTATAGTATTTCTACATCAGAATATCTATTTTGTAACTAATTAAATTGTCCTTATATCCTCAGCCAAACCTAAAGCTATTAAATACTCAGCATTGTAAATAAATGACCACTAATTTATCTTATTGAAGTCTATTAAATGTACTGTGTCGGCATTACTGTACAATAAAGAGATTTATAATATTAGCCAGTTGGTCAGATGAGCAAATTAGCTTTGGTTTAGTATAAAATATCTGCTCTATGTTCACCACTTCAAAAGCCAGTATTAATTCACAAATATTCCAATGAGAACTGGAGATGAAAATGATGCGTGCACCATTCCATTTCTTGTGTAAGGATGAGTAAACATTTAGGGGCCGATTCACCAATGGTCGAATATCGAGGCTTAATTAACCCTCGATATTCGACTAGGAATTGAAATCCTTCGAATTCGAATATCGAATTCGAAGGATTTAGCGCAGGAAATGCGATTGATCGATCAAAGGATTATTCATTCGATCGAAGGATTAAATCCTTCGAATCGAACGATTCGAAGGATTTTAATTCAACGATCGAATGAATATCCTTCGATGAAAAAAACTTAGGCAAGCCTATGGGGACCTTCCCCATAGGCTAACATTGAGTTCGGTAGCTTTTAGCTGCCGAACTAGGGGGTCGAATTTTTTTTTAAAGAGACAGTACTTCGACTATCGAATGGTCGAATAGTCGAACGATTTTTAGTTTGAATCGTTTGGAAGTCGTAGTCGAAGGTCGAAGTAGCCCAAAAAACACTTCGAAATTCTAAGTTTTTTAATTCGAATCCTTCACTCGAATTCACTCGAATTTAGTGAATCGGCCCCTTAGCAACTATTTAAGTAAGTATTTAAGTAAGTAAGCACCAAAGAGATATTCACTAAAAGGGGTGATAAGCTTAAATACCCCATGACCTTATAGAATAAACAAAAGTCAAGTATTTTTTAATACAGTCAGTTATACAGCAATGGAAATGTTTGAACGCTAATAAGCTTGTAAGTTAATATGCTGAGCTGTAGTTAATAAAATGTTAATAATACATGAGTAATAAGTACTGTTATATTAGCTTCATTTTTTAATAGAATGGAAATCCAGGCCAAAAAAGACTGGCAAAAATTGCTCAGCTCACTTTTAGATATAGCCAGAAATATTATCCTTAATGATAAACTGTATTTCAGTTTACTTTCTCCTTATCCTGGTTTATATTTAGTCGGTACTTTTACAACAGTATTGTGTTTTTATTATTATTATTATTATTATTGTTGTTAGCTTCACCTAGATAATTCTACTCTATATTATATTTTTAGATGTGTAATCATTTAAGGTACCTATTTCCTTTGACACTGTTCATCGTTGAGAAGAGTGCATAGTTCTATCGACTGTTCCACATAACCATATCCAATCCAATTAAGCACAATAAATGATGAGTGACGGGAACTTTGACAGGCTGTCTTACATTCTCTGTCTTACATTCTCTTTTAAATAGCAAGAATCTCTGCAGGGACGGTACAGTGAGATGTAGGAATAAAGAGCTGAAGGTTCGTAAAGGAAATCTTATTGCAGCAAGAGATAATATTTTTTTATTGCAATTCGTCTTGTTATCCTTTTTTCTGAAAAATGATTTGATCTAAATGGAGAGTCTTAAAATAGAAATACGGTGTATGTGTGCTTTGATAAGAAATTAATATTTGCTACTATTGCTGCTGATGTGTTTCCACAGTGCTGCTGATGCTTTTGCATCTTTGTTTATATAACTGCAGGTGCTATAGTCTAAGAACCTAATGCATTGTGAGCAAAGAGATTTTATTTTTAATATTTAATATTTTCCATCTATGTAGTGCTTTACAGAGTGATACGCAGTATTTTACAGAGTAGAGCTTACAGTCTAAGTTACCTATTACAGTTATGGGATCCGTTATCAGTAAAGCTCCAGAAAGCTCCTAATTAGGGAGCAGCCATTTATGGAATTATGGAATGGCCATATCCCACAGACTCCATTTTAATCAAATCAAAACATTTTTAAATTTATTTTCTTTTTCTCTGTAGTAATAAAATAGTACTTTCTACTTCATCCATAGATAATGATATAATTAATCCTTATTGGAGGCAAAACAATTCTATCACATTTAAATTATTTTTTAGTAGACGAAAGGTATAGAGATCCAGATTATAGAAAGACACCTTATCCAGAGTGCCTAATGGAAACCAAGACCAAGCCACAATGCCAGCCACTCAGCTTAAAAGCAAATTAAATTATTTTTTTTAATTCCGATTTGCCCAAATCCTTAGGGGCAGATTTTTAAATGTTCACATTTTGCAAAGATTTGTATATTTAATTACAAATCTAAACCCTTAAATTCATGTAACCTGAAAGGAGGAAAGCTATAAAAATGTTAGGTCCCACCACAGCGATTATAATCCATTACTTAACACGGACAAGTGCTCATGTTAGCTGCAAACGGCACTGGCCAGAAGTACTTCTGTAGAGAAATCTTATTAGTTAAGCTTTTTTCTAATAGCTCTTTGTGGCAGTTGTACATGAAGTGTTGGACTGGGTTCTCCTGGGCCTACCAGGGTTGCAATTGGAAGGGCCCCCTTGCAGCCTCAGGGGCCCCCTCATGGCATACCTTGTTATATCTCTTTCCTGCTCCTTAATTTGTGTGACTGGGTGACTGTAAACGTTGTTGGCATACATGGGGAGTTGATCTTGGTTGAAGCGGCCCATGGGGGGGGCACCCGGTTTTTTCCCAGTATCCAAACACCCAGTCTGATCCTGTGTACATGTGCAATAGAGTGAAGAGCTGAACTTGAGCAAAAATTCCCTTTTTTCAAGCAATAATGTTAGTTTATGCTAATGCCCAGCATATGTAATAAAATGTCTTAAAGCAAAACTGTATTAACAAAAACACACCACCATCTAGCAAGTCTTTCAAAAAGCACCATGCACAATTAAAATTCACATTGTAACAACTGGTTAACAATCTTACTTTGAGCAATTTGATTTTTAATCTTGCAAATTGTTATTCCATTTAACATTTTTGCACTTTTACCTTATATGTGTGTTATATAGCATCGACTAAGTTGGGTATGGCTTGTCTGAATAATTGTTTTCCATCTGCCCCATAGACTATACTGATTAATAGGTCAGGCTTTTTCTTGTGACTTATTTAAAATAGTAAGCGATTCTTATTCTATCTAGACATTTCTTCAAACAATGGTGCCAAAGCACTCAGACTTCTGGCAAGAGCTTTCAAACCAGTGCAGAGTGCAATAATTCTGTTTGCATGACCTGAGTACTGTATCCATTGTTGCATATCTGCCAAATCAGTTAATTCTGCAAGCCAAGTGATTTCCCCACAATAATATTGATGACAAAAAAGAATAATGAATAGCGTTGCTTTCCATTTACCTGCCAAACACCAAAGGAGCACTTCTGATCATTCAAGCGGCTTCAGATCTCATACTTTTCCCTTGCACTTCACCAAGCACAAGCAGTTAATCTTCTTTCTGTCTGTGACATTAACTAGCACAGGTTTAAATGTTTACATATTACAGTGTGCTTCTGGTACTTAGTATAAGGAAATGGTCACACAACTTTTCTTCCATTTACAGTACTAATATCAAGGGGCCGATTCATTATGGGTCGAATATCGAGGGTTAATTAACCCTCGATATTCGACTAGGAACTAAAATCGTTCGAATTCGAATATCGAAGTCGAACGATTTAGCGCAAATCCTGCGATCGAATGATCGAAGGATTATTCCTTCGATCGAACGATAAAATCCTTCGAATCGAACGATTCGAAGGATTTTAATCCAACGATCGAAGGAATATCCTTCGATCAAAAAATCTCAGGCAAGCCTATGGGGACCTTCCCCATAGGCTAACATTGACTTCGGTAGCTTTTAGCTGCCGAAGTAGGGGGTCGAAGTTTTTCTTAAAGATACAGTACTTCGACTATCGAATGGTCGAATAGTCAAACGATTTTTAGTTTGAATCGTTAGATTCAAAGTCGAAGTAGTAGTCGAAGGTCGAAGTAGCCCATTCGATGGTCGAAGTAGCCCAAAAAACACTTCGAAATTCGAAGTTTTTTTAATTCGAATCCTTCACTCGAGCTTCATGAATCGGCCCCCAAGTGTTGCTAATATGGGAATAGTTTTATTAAAAGTCATTGTGATTTTACAAAAAAAACCACAGTGAGTAACACCAGGAATATTTGTTGGATAAATATGTTTTAATATTTTGCACTCTTTCTCATACAGTACGGGTATGGGATCTGTTATCCAGAAACTGGTTATAGAGAAAGCTCCGAGTTACAGAAAGGCCATCTCCCATTAACTCCATTATAATAAAATAATCCACATTTATAAAAATGCATTCCTTTTTCTCTGTAATAATAAAACAGTACCAAGTAATTGATCCATAGTAAGATATAATTAATCCTTATTGGAAGCAAAACCAGTTTATTGGATTTATTTAATGTTCACTACTTGATTTTCTAGTAGACTTAAGGTATGAAAATCCAAATTACTTAAGAGCCATTATTTGTAAAACCCACGCATTCGGGATAACAGGTCCCATACCTATATATTATTGTGGGGCATATATAAAACCAAGCTGTGGCAGAACTACAAATGGCAACATCCTGCTCTCAGCTTCCATGCAAAAGTAAAGTAGAACTTGTCTTTGTGTACTTGATCTATAATTAGATGTTATGGTGTATTGTTTCCTACCAGTTAAATACTTACAATTTCCTGACATCCATATGTTATCAAAAGAACAGTGCATCTCAAAGAATCATTTTTCTATCTTCTTGCTAGTTCCACAAGGCTTTTGCATCTAGTCAAATACAAGAGGTCCTCTGCACTCAACCCATTATCAATATATTTAAGACAGAGACATTTTGTGCATACTGCTACTAACAAATGCCTTACCCTTTAAACAACACAGGGATGTGTTGCATCTAGTGTTACATAACCGGTTTAACCATCCACAAATACAATAAGTAAATAGCCAAAGGGATGCATTAGGCTTTCATAATCCTTTCTCAAGAGTAGTAAAAGGTTCACAGACGGGACATTTGCATTACAGAACCTTATGTTGTTTGATAAACATGTAAAACACACAGCAATATAATAAAAGTTGCAAATTTTTCCCAGGTCTAGTCACCCAAAGCAACCAATGAGATGTTTGCTTAAAAGAGTGACCAGTGAATGGTAGCTTGTATGTTTTGCTTTAAGTTATTAGCCCTGGTGTAAAGAAAGATGGACAGACAGACAGGTCATTATATAGCCATGCCTGTCTATGGAGATAGAAGGAAAATCTAATTAAATGATTTCATATGCCCCCAGTCAAATTAAAACTTTTTTTTTTTAATTCAGCAGGAATCTGCCATGTGATCACATGATATTAATGACAAATAGCTAGGTAGCTGAAGCAGGAGGCAACATATATATATAGGATGAGCCCATGAAGTGTAAGTAGAAAAATAAATATATCAGAGATTAGCATAGTGCTGATATAGTCGCCTGACCATTCTTTTTAACATATCCACCACACAACAGAATCAGGATTGTGGGTGTCAGGTTCATGTGCAGGATGTGCTGCCAAGGTCACGCTCAAATGTTTAAAACTTTTATAACTAACACCCGCAGGGCTTGAATTACACTTAGCCATATGTGATGCTCAAAAAACTCATAAGATTCTTGGTGCTTGTAATTAAAGATTGTGCAGAACTTGTGCAGGATGAATGTTTTTTAAGGTTGTGGGAGTTAAGTAATCATAATCACTAGCCATAAAGTTGTCGTGGTGCGTACCTTCTTTACAGATGCAAATTTAATTACAGCCAATCCAGCATGGTGTATATGAATCATAATAATGTTCAGGTAAATGCCTTTCATTCAGTCATTCAATATTCTGTACACACATTTCCATTACAAGAACCAATAAACACATGGGTTATACGTTCTGAAAAGGAAACACAGTGATCCAAATCCACTGCAAAACGGAATGATGAATATCAAGAATTGGGTTTTGAGGTGTAAGTTGTAAGGGACAAAATCAAGACCTATCAATGCCTATCAATCTGCATCTTTTTTTTCTTGATGCTCTTCTGTAGATGTCACTACTATCCAATATATCCAATATAAGCCAGAGAAGCTCCAGGGGTTATGACAGTGCTAATATTTTGATTATTGTCCTCTGAAAGAACATTGTGTTACTCCAAAAAAGTAGCAATTAATTAAAGTGGCTTTCAGTTCCTTTAAAAATGATGGGGAGAGAATCATCCTGTTCTTCTTTTATTGTTTTTAAACTTAGCTATGGAGACAATGAAATTACCACATGGTTGTCAACTGCATGTTCCTCCTACCAAAACATACCATATTTGACGGATAATGTAATTTTGAAAAGTAGGAAACGCCTATTTACCTAAATGTTAACATGGAACTTGGCCATACAAAGGCCTGGATTTGTGGGCAGGCCACAAAGGCCCGGGCCTAGGGCGGCAAAGATTTCGGGGTGGCACTCTGCCCACTAGCCTCATTTGAACTGGGGACTTGGTGGGAGAATTTGACAGTTGTTTGAATCACCTGCCCATTTCCCTGTGCCGGCAATCATGAACTAGCAGCAGAGGCAAGTAGGTGTGTGTGTGTGTGTGGGGGGGGGGGTTAATGTAGCGGAGGGTTAGTGGTGGATGGTTGGATGGGTTTTGAGGAGGGAAGTGTGTGAGCAGTGGGGGGTGGTGAAGGCAAGTGGTCCAGGAGTGCACTAAATTGAAGACTGTCTCTGACCATACATGGAGATAACGTGACCACACGAGTAACATGAGCTTGCTGCAAATGCTTCATAATGTTTTATTGTCAGAACTGATTACTAAAAACTGTAGGCTTCTTTGGACATTCCCAAACATAAATTCTATGATTCCTTAGAAGTTTTGTCTGTAATGTGAGTTAATAGCATATGGGTTTGCTGTTATTTTTTTTTATCTAACTGTTTTGCAGAAAGTGGTATCTTAAGGATGAGTATTGAGCTCTGCAGTTACCTAAAATGTTGTCATTTTGTGAACTCTTTCATTTTCCTGTTTCCATACATACTTCACAAACAAAATACCTGCATTGTTTTTTTACACTACATAAATTATTGTGTTGATGATGTGTGTTTGAAATTATTATCTATTAACTTTGTATGTCTATATAAAGTGTACAAGGAAAATGGAAAAAGGGTTAGCGAATGCTTTCTCTGTTGTTGGGTCCTGGAAGCTGAAGTGTTTTGGAAGGAATGGAAGGGCCAGACACTCTATTACACTGCTCCAATTCACATACCAGAGATTGTTTTCCATAGGAAGTGTGCCTTTGGAAAGGTATTAAATTGTAATAAGAATGTTAGTATGGAAGATATGTGCATATGGAAGGAATCCAGCGTGCCTGGGGCTGCTGTCTGTAAGGAATTGGGAGCAACCTAAAGAGTAATAAGTGGAGTAAGTACAGGAGTGTCCTTAAATATTTCTACTGATTTTTGCTGATGATACAAAAGGGGCTCAGTGCAGTGAGGGAACTCACCAAGTAAGTGTGTTGGTACTGTCCAGATCCAATATTATGAGATTATGATATTTTATAATTTATGCTTTGGTTGTTAGTTTATGGCATTTAATCCATGATACAAATACAGTTTTCTTCAAAGCAGTTTTCTTTACTTGTATGTTGAGGTTCAAAAATTCAGTGTTACTCCACAAAACAAATGCAGTTTTCATTAAAGCATAATGTGACGGATGTGGATTCTATAAAGCAGTGGAACATTACCAAACTACACAAATAAGCCTTACATTCCCCATTTGGCTGTGTTTTGCAAGCATAACATAGTATGTGTAAATCATTAATAATGCCATGGGAAGATTTATTTATTTTCCAGTGAATGTTACTGTTTGATTTCCTACATGAGCAGACGGCATTTTAGATGTGCTGTTACTTAATGGGTGACTGCTAATGAGGCTGAAATAATTAGAGGTCTTAATAAAAGCATATGCATCCTTTCTATGGCTATTTTCCAGATTAGCAAATAATTAAACTTTACGGATGAACTTATAATAATAGGAAATACAAATCAAACCAATAAGGAAAAAAAAACTCATCTTTATCAATTTCATGCCAAAATGTTCTCCTAAAACAAAAAAATAATTTACCACTTTTACCAAGCAATTGTGGTCCAATGATGTGCATTAGGACAAGGACAATTAAAAGATGGTTGGAGGGCTGCAGCAGGAGGAAGTTTATTGCACAATATGCTGCTTTTTTGTGGTTTCTTGTGTAGATTATTTTTCATTTTCTTCACTATAAAAGAATGGCCAGATGGCAAAATATTTTTGGCAAGCAACAGCAACAGGAGCAGAATGGACTGATCACCGGAGGACACAAAAACCTGCCCATTATCTTTCGCAGGTTCTTTCACTTGAACCACTAGAAGAAATATATTGCTCTGTACTGTGTAAATGAGCCAGTAAATCAAATCCTCACATACCTCTCAATTAGCCCATTATATTCTCACTAGTTCTCAATATTCATTTAAAGATAGAGCTAGATATAAAGCTATGGATCCTTAAAATATTTACAAATGTCTATGTCAAAATTGTCACACCCTTATAGAATATAATGAGTATATAGCAAGAAAGACATTTTTTCTATGAGTTTTCCCATATGTAAACATATGCATGAGCAGAGGTGGTGCTGTTATTCTGACAAGTGAAAATTATCTTTTATTGGCTCAGAAAATTTCACTTGGAGGAGTTTTCTTAAAACAAACTATGGGACTGCCCCAGCCAGATCCAGATCAGCTAGGGAGAGATATAAAGGCAAATGCCTTCTAGCTAATTTGTATAGTCTTTAGCAAGGTAACCTATTAGTAAAAATTTTTCATATATCAATTTTTATTAATCCTGAATAAAATGAAAACATTTGTCTTAGGGTTTCACAAAGGTAGAGAGATCTGCCCCATAAATTATTTCCATGAATCTGCACACAACAGCACAAGATTTTGTGGGATGCTGCAAAATGTGTTCCTCCATGCTGTAATGTAAAATCAGTTCAGATAAAGTCAGATGGTTTCTTGTTTTCATGCATCCACAGTACATGCAATAGACAATAAAAACAAAAGTCTAGACTTTTCCTTGGTGAATGAAACATAGTATGCTGTGTTCCCTTCCAGCTGTGTTATGTTGAATGTCAGATTTTTCATGCAATTTGCAGAAGAGATTTTCAGAAATGCAAGGACATCTCATGAAGTCTTACGTTAAAGGAGATATTAACTGCTAGTATTTTATAGGTGGACCCATTCTAAACAATTGTCACTTGCTCTTTATATGTTATGGCTTGTATTCCAGTTTTTTAGCCTGGAACTAAAAATGCTTTCTAATATAGTTGCAAGAGTGAAAATGGCAGGCAAAAATCAGTTAGTTTCATTTTAATTAAATTTTTAATTTCTTATCTAATCTTTCTTTTTCTACTAATCTTTTATTCTGGCTTCCAAATTGATACATGGTTTCTAGGGTAATTAAGCCCTAGCTTTAAATTCCAAGCCGAATAAATAAGCAGAATAAATAAATGTATATTTAAAAAAAAACTACAAAAAAAACCCAGACATTAGATCTTTTAGGAAAATGTATCAGTATACATCACACAAATACTGACTTACTCTTCTGAAGACTTAAAAAGTTATGTTGTTTAATAAAGGTACGAAGTTTGCAACTGGTCTAGGCACTTTCTGATCATAAGCAAACATTTAATTCGTTGCTCTGGGTTACTGACTGTACCTGGACAATCGTTGGGCCTTTTATTGCATTTGGGGGGGGTTGTAAAAATGAACATGGAAGCAAAATATGCTTTGAGGTTGTTAGTCAAATACTTTCACAAAATATGAGAGCAACTTTTGTTAATGTTTCTCTGTAAACCTTCACTTATTGTTTTCACGATTATTAATAATTGTACTATACTGTATGCTACATGGCAATATTCCCTAACTTCCTGGATATGAAATGAGGCTTTCATTTCATATCAATTCAATTATCTGAGGCTTTGGTGATGCTGCCCACTAGACAGACCATAATTCATATTCACTTCATTCACTCATTATTACATCAATTATTAATAAGTAAATAAATAAATAAAGTATGCTATAAAAATGCATCATCTTGTATTTGCTAAGGGGAATGTTTAAAAAGTTTGTCATTTTAGATATTTTTTCCCTCTGGCTGAATATGAGCTCTAAAAGATCCATGCTTAGTTATAGCAAATAGATTATTAGAGAAATATAGCCTTTTTTTGATGATGTTTTGTTTTTTCTTATGTAAACATATTTACAATTCAGTTTATCCAAAATTGTACATTATCTAAAATAATATATATTTCTTTACATTTGCACCATTCATCCATTTTTGGAAAATAGATTTACTGGCCTCCATTGCTAGGCTCTCGTGTCAAGATATAGAGAGAAATAAACTTCTTCGCCTCAGGCAAATGTAGGGGACAAGAGGAATCCTTCTCCTGTTTTTCTGTCTGTGATATCATTCAGCCCAGTTACAGGCTGGAGAGCAACCCGATTGGCTGGGCACCTCTCTGCATCCTGGGTAGGGATGTAGCGAACTGTTCGCCGGCGAACTAGTTCGCGCGAACTTCGACTGTTCGCGTCCGCCGAATGTTCGCGAACGTCGCGCGACGTTCGCCAATTGGTGTTCGCGTTCGATTCGAAGTAAAATTTCGTTCGACCATTCGACCATTCGACCGTTCGATCGCTAAAATCGAACGATTTCCATTCGTTCGAACGATTATAAGCATTCGATTGAATTAAAATCATTCGATCGAATAGCTTCGATCGTTCGATTCGAACGAAAATCGTTCGATCGTACGAATAAAATCCTTCGATCGTTCGATCGAACGATTTTATCGAGCGTTCGAAGTTCGCGAACTGTTCGCGAACTGTTCGCTTTTTTGCCGGTGTTCGCGAACGGCGTTCGCGAACATCAAATCGGCAGTTCGCTACATCACTAATCCTGGGGAGAGAGGGTGTGTACAAAATGTCAAAACTTTTTTCCACTAGAACTTTTATAATTCTTGTATATTGATATACCGATAAGAGGTGTTCAAATGTTAGCTCTGCTGCAAACAAAGAGCTTTCATCAAATGTCCACAAAAATAGAAACAAATGGCACACTCACTTCAATGCTTCTGCATCAATTCAAACTGTTTTCATTTTTATTTCGGTGAGATCCCAGCAAACGTTTCGGGGTCAAGCCCCTTCATCAAGTGCTACTTACAAACAGTGTGAGTAAAAACATTTAAAGGGTAGGGCACTATGTAACCACACCCCTTTGTGATTAAGTGAAATCAATTACACCATCATTGAAAATTAACATTGTATTATTATTACATTATTCATCGTATTGTCCTCAATCAAAAGGAGAGAGGGTGTGCCTTATTTTGGAGCCTTTTGCACAGGGTCTCTGAAAGAGTTTAGCAAGGGCTGTGTAGTGAAAGATCCAGTGAGAACCAAGTCCTGTAAAGCTGTTCAAGCTGTTAAATCTGTAGAAGAACAGAGAGAGGCCATCCTGTTCCCTGCTAGAGACTCAGAAGGAGAAAGGTGCCATTGGTGAGACTGATTCTGTAATCTCCAGTGTGATTTCCTCTGAGAGCCCCCCGATGAGTGAGACACCCAAGGGAGGATACTGGCAATGATACAAGTGTGGGGCCACAAACTGACTACAGGTCTTGTGTATTTACCTGCTACGTGGGAGTGCTGCTGGATTCCAAAGAGAGAGGTACTTTTAGGAAAGGTACCACTACCTGGGGAATAAGAGCTCTGGGTAAGGGACATTCCATTTGAACTGTATGGATATTAACCCCTTCCAGAGGATTGGGATTTTCATACTAAAAAGGACTGTATTGGAGAAACAGTTGAGTACCTGATAGTGATTTAGGTAGTGTCCCACATATCCCAGTGCAAGAGTGCACTGTGTATTAGATTGCTCAATTTCTTTATTAGTTTTATATAAAGTTTATAAAAATACAGGTAAGTGGAGGGCACTCTCATTTAGAAAAATAAAGAGACAAAAATGCAATAGGAGGTGCAAAAAAAGCTAAAGTCACCCCTACAGAGCAACCAAATATACCATGTCAAATATCAGGTCTGCACACTCACAAACAATTATTTGACTCAGGTGGTATGATAGAAAATACTTTACTGTTTAAAAAGAACAATTTAACAGTAACACAATGTTTACAAAGACAAAACACTCCACATGATTGTAATATACATCCCATGATCCCCTTATACATCAGAATCCCCTTGACAAAGGCTGTGTGCCGAAACGTTGGGGCTGTTCTCATTTGGCAGGTGTATCCACTTCTTGTTGTTCTTTTTCTGCCTTGTGTGTACCAAAGGGTGGTATGTATATTACAATTATGTGGAGTGTTTTGTCTTTGTAAACATTGTTAATATAAAGTTTATATTTGTTTCATCTGCAAACTGTGTGCTTTATTATTCCTAGTGGAAATTGCCCTGAGGTGTGTTCCGCAGTGTTCCTTAGGTGGAGGCACTGTGCTGTAATTCCCGGTAGGGATGCACCGAATCCAGGATTCGGTTCGGGATTCGGCCAGGATTCGGCCTTTTTCAGCAGGATTCGGATTCGGCCGAATCCTTCTGCCCGGCCGAACCAAATCCAAATCCTAATTTGCATATGCAAATTAGGGGCGGGGAGGGAAATCTCGTGACTTTTTGTCACAAAACAAGGAAGTAAAAAAAAAATTTCCTTTCCAACCCTTAATTTGCATATGCAAATTAGGGTTCGGATTCGGTTCGGTATTCGGCCGAATCTTTAGTGAAGGATTCGGGGGTTCGGCCGAATCAAAAATAGTGGATTCGGTGCATCCCTAATTCCCGGTTCCCAGTACTTTTCATACACAAAAGGGACTCAGGGCCCCTGGATTGCCAATGGTAATTGCTATTTAAAGAGACAGTAAGCAAATTAGTGTTATACATTCTTACTTCTGTCAGAAAGGCTAGTCTAAAGAGTATGGTGATGGTTGGACAAGTGCAGATTTTCATGCACCAATTTCATGCATTTATATATATATATCGGGGTGCCTATTTTTTTGGTATTTTTCGGGTTCGTTTTTTTTAACCCACCCTACGCAATGGATTTCTGTAGGAGATCAGGCGACTGAGCTGAGGGGTAGGGGGTCCGAGGAAGACTGCGGAAGTGACGTCATGCACATAATGCACTGACATCACTTCCACTGAATACGCCGTGGCCGTCAGTGTATATGGCACGGAGACGTTAGCGCTTACATCGCATGACGTCAGCCTGTTGTAGGGGCATGTTTAGGTATGATGCCTAGGGCGACATTGGACCTAAATAGCACTGCATATATATTTGGACATTTTGGAGGGAGATGGGCAAGGCCCTAACCTCATTTAGGAAACTCAGCCGTGAGACTGAAACACCAGAGACAGGAACATTAAACTTCAACTTTCGAAAAACTATCTATCTCTTTCTATATGTGATATTGAGTGCCTGTGCATAAATTATGTTGATGTTTGATGTTGATGACAGAAACACTAGCAATGACGGAAATTGAAAAAAGGCTAAATAAAAAAAGGTTAAATAACTGATAACAGATAACACCATTATGTTCTTTTCTACTTTGAATGGCTTCCCCCATTGCTATGTTATATAAACACTAGTAATGTTTCTGAAGCAAACACAACAGTTTAACCAGTGCAGCACAACAGTACATTATATTTGTATTACTTTAAAACACTTTTATATTTTGATGTTACTGTTCCTTTAAGTGAAGAAAAGAGGCTTATTTATCGATGCTTCAGTTCCAGCTTTTTAAAGGAAACAAATATACATGTATTAGGCTTGTTATCCAGAATGCTCAGGAATGAACAGGACTTTGGGTTTTCCTGATAAGGGGGAAGTCTTTCATCTGTTTCATCTATTACCTGCGGTATATGTGTGAGGCCAATATATGATTCTGAAGTACTTGACTGAATCATTTTCCGACTGCAAATCAAACTACTTTTGTGTGTGTGCATAATCAATACAACAATCAGAAAAAATATCCTTTAGCAGCAGACTATCTTAAAATGCCTTTGATTTAGATGTCTTTTGACAAGGATACCTGGCCTTTGAAGGGGGCTTACTTGTACAATCTTTTATTACATAGAGCTAATGGGTCAGAGCAGTGCTTTCCAACTTCTGTGATACCGAGGGCCAACAGTGTTGGCCACTCCCCCTTTTGAACCACACCCACTATAAACCACACCCATGTTACCACTTTTAAGATCATATCCACATTAATGGTGGTAACACACCAAAAAACCAAATGGTTGGTGCTCACTGCAGGGAAATCCCTCATCACTCATGTGAAAAATTGAAGTCATGTTAAAACATACCCTTAAATCCATATGCCTCATCCTCCCCTGTAGATAATACAACAACATCCAACACACAGTTAAACACCTTAGGGGCCCTTAATGCTAACAAACCCCAAGAATAAACCCCCTAACAGGCTTACATTCCACAGGTAGCATAGGGCAAGCAGACAATGGCAAACACAAGCAGCAATATGCAAACAGAGAATGGCACACAAGCATCACTATGCAAGCAGAAAGCAGAAAATGGCACACACAAACAGCATTAGGCAAGCAGAGAATGGCACACACAAGCAGCAATAGGCAAGCAGAGGATGGCACACACAAGCAACACTGGGCAAGCAGAGAATGGCACACACAAGCAGCACTATGAAAGCAGAGAATGGCACACAAGCAGCACTATGCAAGCAGAGAATGACACACACAAGCAGCAATAGGCAAGCAGAGAATGGCACACACAAGCAGCACTGGGCAAGCAGAGAATGGCACACAAGCAGCACTATGCAAGCAGAGAATGGCACACACAAGCAGCACTGGGCAAGCAGAGAATGGCACACACAAGCAGCACTGGGCATGCAGAGAATGGCAAGCACAAGCAGCACTGGGTAAGCAGAGAATGGTACACAAGCATTTTGAATAAGGTGTGAACAGGTGAACAATGTGGGCAGTTTCAGTCTGGGTCTCAGGTGTGAACAGTACAGGGCTTTAGGGGTGTGAACAATAGAGGTGTCACAAGTGTGAACAATAGGGATGTAGCGAACTGTTCGCCGGCGAACTAGTTCGCGCGAACTTCGACTGTTCGCGTCCGCCGAATGTTCGCGAACGTCGCGCGACGTTCGCCAATTGGTGTTCGCGTTCGATTCGAAGTAAAATTTCGTTCGACCATTCGACCATTCGACCATTCGATCGCTAAAATCGAACGATTTCCATTCGTTCGAACGATTATAAGCATTCGATTGAATTAAAATCATTCGATCGAATAGCTTCGATCGTTCGATTCGAACGAAAATCCTTCGATCGTACGAATAAAATCCTTCGATCGTTCGATCGAACGATTTTATCGAGCGTTCGAAGTTCGCGAACTGTTCGCGAACTGTTCGCTTTTTTGCCGGTGTTCGCGAACGGTGTTCGCGAACACATTAACGGCAGTTCGCTACATCCCTAGTGAACAATACAGGGGGATCACAGGTGTGACCAATACAGGGGAGTACAGTGTGAATTTGAGGTTTAAACAATGCAGGGGCCAGTTAATCTCTGTAGTGATACCTTTTAAATCTTACATATGGTAATCAAACACAGCAGGTAGGTGGGGGGGCACAGAAGGGGGGGTCGCAGAACGCCAGTTGGACAGCCTTGGGTCAGAGTATATGTAATTTATTTAGCCTAACGATAATTTTATTTCATGCTTTTCATGATTGATGCTTCACAGTACTGAAAAAACAGTAAATGCTTTAGATATTTGTATCACTATGTTTTGTGAAAAGATTGTGAAAAGATCTAAACACTGCATTATATTTGCCAGAATGGAAGTTCACCTTAAAAGTAACTTTTAATAGTATATAAAGATATGTCTGTCTCACTGCTGTTTGACATGTGAAGGTCTATTTATCAACCACGAATGTTATGAAATTTAAGATGCAAATGGAAGGAAAACTTTTTTTTTCAAACAATTACAAGTGAAAAAATTAGATATCCAATAAAAGTCTGAATAAATTGAAAATGGTCCAATAGGATCATCGCAGCTCCCATTGAATTGTATGAAACATTGACTGGAGAATTTTTGTTTTTTCTTGGTTTTTTCACTTTATAAATCCAGAGTTTTAAAGAAATACAGGTATGGGATCTGTTATTCAGAAACCTTTATCCAGAAAGCTCAGAATTATGGAAATGCTGTCACCCATTGACTCCATTTTATCCAAACAATCCAAATTTTAAAATTACTTCCTTTTTCTCTATAATAATAAAATAGTACCTTGTGTACAATCCACATCGATACTTAACCAGTAGAACCAGCCTATTGGGTTTTATTACTGTTTAAATTATTTTCTAGTAGAGTTAAGGTATGAAGATCCAAATTACGGAACAATCCCTTATCTGGAAAGCCCCAAATCCCAAGCAGTCTGGATAACAGGTCCCATACCTGTATAGGGAAAAACAAACATTTTTTGAGATTAGTGAAAAAAAAATTGAAGTCTGAATATTAATAAATAGATAGAAAGAAAGATATTTATCAATAGTAAACAGTAAAAAGTTAATTAATTTTGTTTACGGTTTTATTGTTTTTCTAATTTTCTTCTTTGTGTTTTTAGGTACCAGTAACAAACTGTATACTTTCTAATAGGACACAGAGGCAATATGGATTGAGTGCTTTATCTTGAAAAGAAGAGTCAGCTAGAATTTGTGTACATTATATATTACATTATTATCGTATAAGCAGAAGCCCACTCTGTTTGCCAAACCCCATTTTGACTACTGAATGAGTTTCACATAAAAATTCCTCCTGATTTCGTATTTATGTATATATATATATATACAGTATATATATATATATATATATATATATATATATATATATATATATATATATATATATATATTATCGTTATGGTGTGAAATGGTTACTAGAAGAATAGTGCCTGATAATCAAAATAACTGCACAGATACAACATGCTAATGTTTTTGCTGGAAAATATTTTTACTTTATATAAGGTAACTCTAAGATTAAAAAAGGACAAAGCAAAGTTGAATCAGCCATTAACGCAATGGTGTGTTATTCAATGTTAGCACAAGTCCATTGGGATGTTACAAGCACACTAGAGGAAATAGAGCCAGTCTTCTATATTGCCTTAAGTCATTTTACTTCATTGTACAATAATGATTCTTGTAATGTGTAAATTGTATGTGTAATGGTGTATGTAATAGTTCTTTGCAGTTGGTCCAATGTGCAAGCTCACATTATTTCAGTCAAAGTGATATTAAAGTTCAGTAACTGTGATGCAAGGATGTCAAAAGAAGGTGTTTTAATGTATTTAGGTGGATTTAGAAATATTGTTTTTTTTCATGCTGCATGCTACCAAAACAATCCTGAAAATACATAGCTGGTTGCTAGACAGAAAACTACTTGAATTTTCTATTTAACACGGTTACACAACAACTCTGTTTGTTACACTTGACAACTCTGGATTAAACAACTTTAACCTGAATTGCATTTTCATTGTTCAATCCTGACAATCACTGAACCTCACTATAAGGCAGCATCTCTGAATTACTGTGGGCTCGCCTGCTGCTCAGCCAGATGACTGCTTAACTGGAACTGAGAATTTGGGTACATAACAGATGTTCAGCTAGCATTGGGTGTTTAGTAACATGCATGAAATCAGAAAAGCAACCTCAGCTTCATCCCTGAAATAATTGAAATCTCTGGCTAATGCAAAACCAATCATCACATAGCTTAATTTTTTCCGAAGTTGCCAGAAGTTGTTCTGTTGTTAGGCTGCTCGGGGGGAGGGGGTAATATCACTCAAATTTGTAGTACAGAAGTAAAGAGTGATGGAAGTTTATCAGAGTACAAGACACATGACTGGATGCTCCTGGGAAGCTGGCAATATGTCTAGCCCTAGGTCAGACTTCAAAATTAAAGTTTACTCTTTTGCTCTTTTGAACAATGGATTTCAGTGCAGAAGTCTGCTGGAGCATCACTATTAACGGATGCGTTTTGAAAAAAAACAGTAACAGTAAAACAGTACCTTGTACTTTTTTCAAACTAAAATGTAATTAATCTTTATTGGAAACAAAACCAGCCTATTGGGTTTATTTAATGTTTACATGATTTTCTGGTAGACTTAAGGTATGAAGATCCAAATTACAGAAAGATCCGTTATCCCGAAAAAACCCCAGGTCCCAAGCATTCTGGATAAAAGGTCCCATATCTGTACCATTCTATCCAGATCATTCACAACAATATTTTAAAAAATATATATGTTATTATTATTATTGTTTAAACCTGGGTTTACTACACCTAAAATTAATATGGTAATGCTATAGTTAAAGGCATATGATATAAATTACATGTTTTAATCATTATTGCATAGCACATAAATGGTTATGGTTCTACCTCTAGATTTTTGTACTGGAACCAGTTTTCTATAAACCTCTTCTGGAAATCATAGTGACATTTTTTTTTAATCTAAACTGTTTTGCACGAGAGTAAAGTTTTCATTATAGCTGATCAGTCACTGATGACAGCGCTACATCATGTGTCTAATGAGATAGCTGGGAATTAATTAAAATAGTTGGCAAGTCACTTGAAGAGTTTGGTACATGCAAATAAGATGATTTTTTTTGTTTGTTTGTGTTTAATATACTGCCATGTTTTGTTCAAGGCACATTTAACAAAATACAATAAAGTCTGTATAAAGTCATGAAATAATGTACAACCATACTGCACTATTTTAATTGAATATATGAAATGCAAAATGCTTATTGTGATCATTCTATTTATATTTTTTAAAAACATACATAGCATCCATATGCTATCAAATTATACAGATTCTTTATATGTAAATACACACATTAATATGTGCACAGTATTATTTAAATGTAACATTAGCCATATGAAAAAATATGAAAAAATCTCCTTGACATAGCAAAATGATCTGCTTTGTACTAATATCCTACATGCAGAAAATAAGCTAATAACCATATTGTGCTCCTCTTTAGCCATCACTCAAAAGTAAAAGCATTCATAAAAAAAAATGTTGCGCTAACAATATGGGGCAGATTTACATAGGGTCGGCTATCGAGGGTTAATTAACCCTCGATATTCGACTGCCGAATGTAAATCCTTCGACTTCAAATATCAAAGTCGAAGAATTTACCGCAAATAGTTCGATCAAACGAAAAATTGTTTGATCGAATGATTAAATCCTTCGAATCGATCGAACGATTTTTCTTCGACCTAAAATGGTCGAATAGTCGAACGATTTTTAGTTCGAATCGTTCCAGTCAAAGTCGTAGTCAAAGTTGTAGTCGAAGGTCAAAGTAGCCAATTCGATGGTCGAAGTAGCCAAAAAAAACATTCAAAGTTTTTTTTCTTCTATTCCTTCACTCGAGCTAAGTAAATGGGCCCCTATATGTTTATTGTTTCTAAAATATATAGTTTTAATGCACTCCTTCCCAGCTTTATAAACCATCCTTGGGAAACCAGTAATAGACCAGGATTTATGAGCTCCAAAACAGATGAGTCAATTAGGGTAAGGGCACACGGGCAGATTCGGGGAGATTTGTCGTCCCGGCGAAAAATCTCCTCTTCTTTGGGGAGACAATCCCCTTAGAGGTCAATCAGACCATCAGCCATCTTGATAAATTCATACTTGCCCTAGTTCTGGTTTGAACAGAACTCCTAGTAATGTGTCACTTGAACTACATTCACTTTATCTCTATCACTGATGTGTCATGTGTCAACAAAGATTAGCTGCATATAAAGTAGGTGTAGCTTTGACCTGTGTGTCTCGAGATGGACTCTAGCTAGCATGTGTAAGAGTACCTGGTGGTCTAGTGGGGTGGCAGGGATTCCCCTAGCGCTCACAGAGGTGACACCCACCACCTAGTAATGGAGCTAATCGATTGCGGGCCCGGGAGCAGGATGTGCAACTGGGCCCCCACTCCTTTAGACACGTTGTTATCTTTACTGCCTCTCTGCAACGCGATCTCTGGCGGGCCTTGAGGGGGAGCAGGCCCTGGTGCATTTGTACCCTCCCCTGGTAGTTACTCCACTAACACTGTTGAAAGTCCCGCTTCCTTAAAGGGGTTGTTCACCTTTGAATTAACTTTTAGATGTAGAGAGGGATATTCTGAGACAATTTGCAATTGGCTTTAATTTGGTATTATTTGTGGTTTTTGAGTTATTTAGCTTTTTATTCAGCAGCTCTCCAGTTTGCAATTATAACAATCTGGTTGCTAGTATCCAAATTACCCTAGCAACCATGCATTGATTTGAATAAGAGACTAGAATATGAATAGGAGAGGCCTGGATAGAAAGATGAGTAATAAAAAGTAGCAATAACAATACAACTGTAGTCTTAGAGAGCATTTGTTTTTAGATGCTTGCTTTATTCATTCAATAAACTACCCAAATTTTAAAAAAAAAAAAAAAGATCTGTGCCTCCAAAGATGCCCCAGTAGCTCCCCATCTTCTTTTCTACTGACTCAGTCAGTTGCTGAGCTTAGAGACCCACTCACAATATACAGTACACATAGAATATGAATGTTGTAATAAAAGGTTGATTAGTAATTAATACAGATAATTACTTATATAATTATAAGTCAGCACAGAAACTAGTGCAATTAGCATCAGAATGTAATAATCAGCCCTGTAGAATCAGCTTATATTACAGGTCTACCTAATTTTCTGCTTGATAATTTGTAACTTGTGCTTCTCAACAGCTACTCAGAGTCCACTGAGCATGTGCGTGTCGCAGACACTTTCCAAGATGGTGACCCCCTGGGACAAGTTTGAAGTCCTGGATCATTGCTGCTATTGAGAAACTGAAACTTTAGGCTGGTGCAATAAATTGGTGCACTAAAATATGGCATTTTTGAGTTTAATTCTCCTTTAAATCACTTGACCAGAAAAATGTGAGACTAAATAAAAAAGATCCCCAAAAGTGAAGATTATGCTGCTATTTTATTAAGTGCTTATATTTTTCACCAAGTGGTAACAATAAAGCTGTAGCAGCACTTATTTTGAGTGACACATTAATATACTTTGTTTTAATGTATTGATTTGTTAAACATTTTCCTGACTGTCTCCAGCCTTGGAGGGTTTAAGCAGGTGATCTCAGAGGGGCTTATAATAAATGCATGGTGTCCAGGGAGCTGTATAGGGCATAAGCAGGATAAAAGGCATACATTGAAAAGTCAGGGGGGGGGGTTGTGAGAGAAGGATGGGAAAAGACAACAATTTATTTATTAAATTAATAAATAAATACATAATTTTGGAAAAAGAAAATTGTGACTATGTTGTGATTGTGAGCCTTTGCTCAGAAGGCTCTCCAGTCTGAATTAATACTAGTTCTAGTGAGCCTTTGCTCAGAAGGCTCTCCAGTCTGAATTAATACTAGACATAGGTTATTACCATCCGCAAACCCAATAATAATGTAAACTACAATGTATGTTTAATCAATGAAATGGCACTTATTAAATGAGCCTTTGTATAAAATAGCATGCTACAATATGGCTTAATAGTATTGTTTCATAATCACAACAATTAACTCCTATAGTATTCAGTGAAATGAACAGCGTATAGAAAAGACCCACTACACTGAAAAGATTTTGTGCACTTGTCAGGAAAAGCTTTTCTGAGCTTATACTGTACATCTAAAAATAAACTAATTTTATTCTGCTTATTCACAGCAACAAAAAGGCACTCTTCTATTTTAAAATCGACTGCTGATGTTGATCTCCCTATGGTAAGCTCAAAGATTCTTGATTTTATCCATCCATTTTATCAATTTTTTCTCTGAAAAGCATCTTCTCCCTTACAGTGTTTGTCATTTAAACCCAGCTAGTAATACCCCCTTCCGAGAGATCTCATCACCTGCACAGCATGAATACTGTGGTCTGTCTGTCACTCTACAGATATTCCCAGACAACCCCATACTAGTTATAAGCAAGGGCCCTATGCTACAAAGTGCATATAAATAGCAGAAAAAAAAAAAAATTACATGAGTTTCAGAATTAATTTATTTAGAGATTTTTGAATCCTGTAACTAATGCAGAGTGAATTGCTTCCAATGCAGGTGTGTATATATATATATATATATATATATATATATATATATATATATATATATAGATATATATATATATATATATATACACACACACACTATGGGGCCCATTTACTTAGCTCAAATGAAGGAATAGAGGAAAAATAGTTTGAATTTCGAATGTTTTTTTTGGCTACTTCGACCTTCGAATGGACTACTTCGACCTTCGACTACGACCTTCGAACGATTCGAACTAAAAATCGTTCGACTACCTAAAACCTACCGAGGCCAATGTTAGCCTATGGGGAAGGTCCCCATAGGCTTCCTAAAAATTTTCTGGTCGAAGGAATATCCTTCGATCGATGGATTAAAATCCTTCGAATCGTTTGATTCGAAGGATTTAATCGTTCGATCGACCGATTATTCCTTCGACTTCGATAGTCGACTTTGACGGTCGAATATCGAGGGTTAATTAACCCTCGATATTCGATCCTAGGTAAATGTGCCCCTATATATACTGTATATATATTTATTTATATATACACACACACACATGAGCACTGAACTGGCATCTGGTGTACCAGACTCTTCTCCAGCCTGTCTGTCACCTCTTTGCTTAGAAAAACACTCTGCTGTCTCCTGGGACTGCCTGTCCTTTACCAATTAACCTCAGTAATGGAGTTTTACAGGAATAAAAAAGCATTTTTAACCACTGAAAATTATTTACATTTTTTCCTGAACTTATGCAGCTGTTCTATTACACAATGACAATTTAAATAACAAGATGATATTAATTTTTATTTTATATTCTTATATAGAGATAAAAACAGATATCTTAATTTTTTTAAAAAATATATTTTCTCTTGCACATTTAAAATGTTCATTCCCTGTTCATCAACTGTCTCAATTTTCTCAGCAGTGTCTTTTCGACAAATACATTTGAGGAGGTTAAAAGCTGTCTCAATTCATTCAAGCCAAAAGGCAGTGAAAATGTTCACTCCAGATGGAGAATTCTCAAGGGTTGTTGAGAATTCTTGAGTTGTTTTATAATTTAAGTTTATGGAAGCAATTCTTGAAACTTCTTCTCAAGCATTGTCACACTTAAGAAAATTCAAGCAATAACTGATACAGGCATAGGACCTTTTATCCATAATGCTCAGGACCTGGGGTTTTCCGGAGAAGAGGTCTTTCCATAATATGGATCTCTAAAATAATGAAATATGAAATAAACCAAGTGGGTTTCTTTTAACTCCAATAAGGATTAATTATGGCTTAATTAATTATAGCTTAGTTTGATACAGGCATAGGACCTGTTATCAATACTGCTCAGGACCTGAGGTTTTCCTCCAATGAGGATTAATTACAGCTTAGTTTAAATTAAGTACAATGTACCGTTTTATTGTTACAGAGAAAAAAAAGAATATTTCTTAAAATTTGATTAAACTGGAGTTGTACTGGTTTGAAGTTACCATATGTTGAAGGGTGTATTTACAGGTCACCTGTTAAAATTACTTACTGGTTGTTATGGGTTATTGCGTCTGGGCAAATGTTGTTAGAATAGGGAATAAAGTTTCTCAACATGTAACACCCATCAATCTTCGCTATACAAGTTGCTAATTTGCTGTTATTTGCTATTAGACCTGGGGGCCATGTCACTATATTACTCCATAGGGTCCATTAATCCTGCAATTATCACTGCAGGCACTTGATGTGACGAGACACAACACTTGTGGCATGGTTAACCAAAAAACACTGCCGTAGGAATAAAAATAGGTTATAAAAAGAAATTAGCCCCCAAAGGCCATCACCTCTGACAGCCTAACAATGATAAGCATTGTCAATGCTTTTGCCACAAGTGAGTATCTTCTATGGGAATCCTGTCTGCAAAGATCACTGGTGCCAGGAGTTCCAGAATAAAGTGAATAAAGTCAACAACAACTCTTGTGCCTTGTCCTATAAATTGGGTTTTATTTATATATATCATATGGCTGTACATCTCCTACTGAACTATGTTTATGACGTCTGCATCTTTGTTAAAGGTGGATCTTTGTGTTGATTAAGCTAAATTAACCCTGTTCAAAAAATAATAAAAAATAAGTCATTCTAAACACTACTATTAAGCTACCAAGTTCATATAAGTCATTTTACAGCTATGTACAATTTTTTCTTTATCATTAATTGCTGCATTCAAATATCGACAGCCATTGTTAATTAGCTCGTCGTTGATTTAAGTATAATATTTTAAAAACATAAATTGTTCCCTCGTATACAAGTGTACTGTCATGCCCAGGCAAAGGGTTAACAAAAGGAGTTGAAGAAACAAATTCTTCTTGTTTATGTTTATTCATACAGGACCGAAACAATTTATACACTGCAATATTCCTTTCCAATCCTAAGAAGGAAGCTGTGTTTCCTTATCAACATTACAGATTTATAAACATACAAAATGCATAAGTATTTTTATATTAATATATAGGAGTATTCAAATATATTTTTGTATCAAATCCAGAAACTTGAGGATGAATGTGTGAATGTTTTATTTGTAACATACACATTGAAAACCTCTATTAATTTTATTGCAGTGGCTGAGATGAAGAATCTGCAGGTAACAAATTATTTGAAGAGAGAGGTTTTATTGTACAAATGGGAAAAATACATCATTGTGCTAGACTTGCGGGCATAGGGAATATAGAAAAGGGGATTCATAGCCTATGTGCTTACTGAATGATAACAAGGCAGAATGTGTTTTGAATACTAACGAGGAGGTTAAAAAGTATAACGGGAGTTATGATATTTGGCAGCTTTTATAATCATGTAACTTTTTAAGTGTTTTTATTTTTAGAGTATAAATTCCATGACCCCGTTTTTGTTTTCCCATCTTTCTACATTTTAACTTTTAATTCTGAGTTGTTTTGTAATTCTGATCTTTTTCATATTTGCAAGTGTGGCACAAGTAAAAATGACTTTGTGTAAATCACAAAAACCAATCATAGTTCTTGGAAGAAGTTGTTACCAAAAATTATATTTATTTAAATACATATATTTATACTCAGATACCTGGTTATGAGGATGCAAATCTTATTTTCTATCACTTCAGATCAGATCAGATCTGGCATAACCTGATGACATCAGTTTATCTTTAACAAAGATAAAAAAAAAACTGCACATCCAATCACACCAGTATTTTACACTAGGCTACACATATACTCATTCACTGCATAACTACAGTATATGATTATGGGTGATATGATGCGTCTCTTTGTCATTGGTGTAACTACTAAGCACTTGGCCCCCCCAGCAAAAAAATCTTTGGACGGGCCCGTCACTCAACACAAACTCTACCTGCGGCCTGCCATCTTGCTCATGTGTCTTAAGGTGGCCATACATGGACAGATTTAAGTCAATAAATTAATTCAGCAGCTTATCTGCGTGTGTATGGGGCCCTCCGACAGGCCTCTCTGATCAATATCTGGCCAAAATCTGGCAAGATTTGGATCGGACAGGCATGATTGGCTCATTTCATACTTGTCATATCCCCTTCATTGTAATACGATCATTTGGCCCTAGACCAAACAATCGCATTACTACGATATGGGCCTGTCAGGGGAAAAGATTAGCTTGTTTGGCAACCTCACCAAAGGAGCAAACCTTACACTGGCCATCTTTACTCCCCACCTGCTCCTTGTGAGACATGAACAGTTAAAGAGGAAGCAGATCCTGCAATTGTTACGCCACTGTTCATTGTAATGGCGTATTCCTGTAATCACTATGCATAGTGTTAATTTATGTGTATTGCTCTTTAAAATAAGCAATTTATTTTACACAAATTTTTACTCCTTTTGTTGGAGTAAAATATTTTATGTACTAGATACAGTAAATATGTCCTTCATTTTGATATGTTAAGGTGGCCATACATGGATAGATCCGCTCGTTTGGTGATGTCGCCAAACGAGCGGATCTCCCTCCGATATGCCCAACTTGAGGTGGGCAATATCGGGCAGATCCGATCGTGGGCCCTAGGGCGGTCGGATCGCGGGACCGCATCAACGAACAGATGCGGCCGCGATCCGACGGGATTTTTAACCCCATCCGATCGAGATGGCCAGATCTCGATCGGGGAAGCCCGTCGGGGGCCCCCATACATGGGCCAATAAGCTGCCGACACGGTCTGTCGGCAGCTTTTATCGGCCCGTGTATGGCCACCTTTAGTCTCAGGGAGATAATTCAACAATTCAGTACTAAAAGGGTTTAGCCCTTTTGCTTTTATTAACTTAAGTATTCCTTCTCTGGACTCTTTTGAAGTGCTCTTTTTGCAATAATGCTTCTCCACCTCCCTCCCTCCCCTATCAGTACCAAATTTAATATGACAATATCTTTATGACTCTAGTTATATGTTAACAAAAGCATTTTTTTAAATTAGCTTTAAAGTTCCAATAAAAATAGGTTGAATATTCCCTGTTCTCCTGCATCAGTTCTTAGTGGATACCTTGAGAATAATGCTGCAGAAATACATATATTCCAATCCCATTATGTAAATGAATGCATTTCATTTTTTTCGTAACTCATATTTTGTTTAGCCTTCATCTCTCAATTCCTCTTGAATAAATATAGTAAATATGCTTTCAAGAAATGTAGTGATTTAGAAATATAAATATTCACAATGAACTAGACCTTGAAATGCAAGAAAGGGAACGACCACAAAATAGTAAATTATTTTGTCATATGTTAATGTGAGGATAAAGGCTTAAAGGAATTGTTCAGGATAAAAACTGGGTAAATAGATAGTATGTGCAAAATAAAAAATGTTTCTAATATAGTTAGTTAGTTAGACTGGATGTGTAACATAATAGCCAGACTACTACTTCCTGCTTTTCAGCTCTCTTGGTTTCCACTGATTGGTTACCAGGCAGTAACCAATCAGTGACTTGAGGGGGGGGGCACATGGGTCATAACTGTTTGCTTTTGAATCTGAGCTGAATGCTAAGGCTCAATTGCAAAATCACTGAACAGTTATGTCCCAGGTAGAGAGCTAAAAAGCAGGAAGTTGGGTTTTTGGCTATTAGGTCAGACATCCGTTCAATCCAGCCTTTATAGATTACATTTTTGGCTAACTAACTATATTATAAACATATTTTTATTTTGCACATACAATCTGTTTACCCAGTTTTTATTTTTACACTGTTCCTTTAAGACAGCACAAAAGTGTCAGTATCACTGATACTTACATAAATGTTTAAACTTTGCTCTCTTAAAGATGCAGAAGAAGGAAAGTTAATAACTTTCTTTAAATATTTTTATTTATGAAATTTTGTCTTACAGCAAGAGCATTGTTGGATGTAACCAAGCATATAACGGTACAACATACACAACTTAGACGCTATATCATAGTTAAGTGGGCAATACAGACAACAAATAGAGCCATATCACAAAACTGGGGAAGCCCCAGTTATAATAATAGTAGTTCCACGTTACCAGTAGGATTACCGACCCGACTGGTGGTCTTAGAGTGCTACGGGTGCCCAGAGTTCGTCCCCTTAAGTGCCAAAGTACAGTAAGAACCCGGGAAGCTAACCCCGAATCCATGTACTATGAAGCTATGTATGGGAAACTGGTAACAACCGACACATTACAGTCCCTAGACAAAATGTCATTAGACAATTTAGCTTTGTGTGCATAAGCAATAACTCAAAAATTCAAAATACAATAGGAATGGAAGCAGGGAAATAACAATACAAGCAATAAGAAGATAAAACAAAATAAATACAGAGAACACTAACGAAAAAGAAAGAAGGAAAAAATAAATAAAAAGGGAAATGGTCAAACATACTCGAAGTACGGACAGCGGGTACCATTTCTGGCACTTGACCCCTGAAGGCAGCTCCTAGTGGTTAGAGATAGAGGAGGGACCGGAGATATTATGGCATATGCAGGTTCGGAGGAATGGACCCACCAAATCTATATAACAGCCATGGTTGCCAAATTTTCGAGGTCCGTTGGGAGTTCTCGGAAGCTAGGCCTGTTAGCCGTTCATTCATGTAAATCCAGTCAATTTTATTTTTAAATTGAGAAAAGTTAATAGCCGGAGACTTCCAAGCTTTAGCAATAGATTGTCTAGCAGCCAAGAAGATATGGTTTAGTAATTTCAGTTTAATCCTGGGGGTCCCTTTAGGAGGGATTCCCAACAAGGCCTCCTGGGGAGCCTTTGGCAAATTCAATTGCAATACCGAGAAGATCAGGTGATAGACCCTAACCCAAAACCTAACAACTTTCGGGCATGTCCACCATATGTGGGACATAGTTCCCGGGGAGGAACAGCCCCGGAAGCATTGGTCATTGGAGCTATGATGGATTTTAGCCAGTCTAACAGGGGTCAAGTACCATCTGAAAAGCACCTTATACCCTGCCTCTTTTGTAATAGTGTTCAGGGAGCTATGACTCAAATTATCCCAGGCCTTCAGCCAGTCCTCTTCCGGTATGGTGATTCCTAGCTCCTTTTGCCATGTTTTGATATATGTCAGGTCAAGCAGATTGACTGGAGACACCATATTACGGTATAACAGCGAGATAGTGCGTGGGGTAATAGAGGTACTGGTGCAACAGCGCTCAAAATAGGTCTGGCTAGCGGAATCTGGAGACCTCAGGGTGCAAGCCTCCCGAGCCCAGTGCAGTAATTGGGTTGCCCTGAAATGCTCTCTTTCGGGAAGGTTATAGTGGTCTTTCAGGCTGGAAAGAGTTAAGGGGCCTCTAACCGTGAGCAAATTGCCCAGCCTCGTCAAGTTGTTGGAAAACCACCAGGTAAAGGAGGGAGTGTGGAGGCCAGGCGAAAATGATGGGTTACCTGCAATTGGAGCCACTGGAGTATGTGGTGAGGTTAGGCGGTATAATTTGGCGTTTTGGTCCCATAAGGAGAGCATAAAACTTAGGCTAGGGCTCAAGGACCTAGGTCGGAGCAACGGGGTAGACCACAATAACCCTTACGCTGAGTATGGAAGTGACAGAGCATTCTCGAGGTCTACCCACAGTGGGGGAGAACAGTGAAGATGCAATGACGGTACCTGGGCCAGTTGGGCAGCTATAAAATATTTTCTCAAATTAGGTAGGCCCAGACCCCCATCCTGAGGTCTCCGTTCCAATGTTGCCCTATTAACCCGTGGAGGTTTAGACTGCCAGATAAAAGAGAGGACATGCTTTTCAAAGGCTACTAGATCTTTTTTAACAATGTCAACCGGAAGGACCCTGAACAAATATAACAGTTTAGGAAGGAGCGTCATTTTCACCGCCGTTATTCGGCCTAGCCAGGAGATGTGATATTTGCCCCAATCCTCCAATAACTTTTTAAGCTTCCCGAACATATAAGGATAGTTTGCCCTGTAAAGGTGTTGATATTGAACTGTAAATCGTACTCCCAAAATGGACATGTGTGATGGGCACCATTGAATGTCAAAATTTATCGTCAAAAGTTTAAGAGTCTCGGGGGGTAAGTTGATATTTAAGGCTTCAGTTTTGGAGGGGTTAGTGACCAAGCCCGATATGTGCCCAAAATTTAGCAGGGTCTCAAATATATGGGGAAGGGATGTTAGTGGTCTGGTGATAAAGAGGGTGATATCATCAGCGAATAGGTGTAAAGTATGTTCCTGAGTCCCAACTTGTAAGCCGTGTATATCAGGATGATTCCTAATCATTATAGCCAAGGGTTCCAGAACTAGGTCAAATAAGAGAGGGGACAGAGGGCAACCCTGCCTAGTCCCTCTCTGTATGGGGAAAGTGGGAGAGGAATGTGGTCCAATTGTTACTCTGCCGAGGGGATTATGGTATAAAGCCTGAATCCAGGACGTAAAATTAGGGCCAAAACCCCATTGAGAAATAGTGTGGTAGAGATAGGGCCATTCTACTGAATCGAATGCTTTTCTGATGTCTAGTTTGAGGAGCATGGAGGGAATGTTCAGTTTGTGAGCCTGAACAGTAAGGATAGAGAGTCTTCTTATTAGATCAGTTGCCTGACGACCTCTTACGAAGCCCACTTGATCCCTATGTATTAGCGAGGGCAAAATCAAATTTAAGCGCATGGCCAGGACTTTCGCCAAGAGCTTAACGTCTATATTGAGGACCGAGATGGGGCGGTAATTTTTACAGTCTGTGGAGTCAGTATTTGGTTTGGGGATGGGGGTGACATTGGCCATTAACGTCTGCTGAGGGAAATTATCACCTAAGAGTATCTGATTGAACAATTTGGTAAGATGAGGGGTGAGAATATGGGAGAACTTTTTATAATATAGCGCCGAAAAGCCATCCGGGCCGGGGGCTTTTGATAGTTGGAGGTGCCGAATCGCTAAGGTAACTTCCTCTCCTGTTATCACTAGTGATGTAGCGAACTGCCGATTTGATGTTCGCGAACGCCGTTCGCGAACACCGGCAAAAAAGCGAACAGTTCGCGAACAGTTCGCGAACTTCGAACGCTCGATAAAATCGTTCGATCGAACGATCGAAGGATTTTATTCGTACGATCGAACGATTTTCGTTCGAATCGAACGATCGAAGCTATTCGATCGAATGATTTTAATTCAATCGAATGCTTATAATCGTTCGAACGAATGGAAATCGTTCGATTTTAGCGATCGAACGGTCGAATGGTCGAATGGTCGAACGAAATTTTACTTCGAATCGAACGCGAACACCAATTGGCGAACGTCGCGCGACGTTCGCGAACATTCGGCGGACGCGAACAGTCGAAGTTCGCGCGAACTAGTTCGCCGGCGAACAGTTCGCTACATCCCTAGTTATCACTGCTTCCATGGAATCCCTCTGGGGGCCCGTCAACGATGGAAGGGGCAATGTGCTAAAGAATTTGGTGAGCTGAGTCTGAGAAACCTTGGCCGAGGTAGCATATAGGTGTCTGTAGAAATTGGTAAATTCTTGTAAAATTTTTGGTAATGCATTAGAAGTATGGCCTGATGCAGTTCTGAGCATGGAGATAGGTGTATAATCCAAGTTATGTCTTAATTTGCGAGCGAATAGTCGGCTCGGTTTATTAGAGTGGGCGTAAAAGCGTTGCTGAGTCCAATGCAACGAATGTTGGGCTTTAGAAGAGAGTAACAGATCAAGCTCAGTTTTGACTCTCTGGATTTGCTTAGAGAGATCTTTAGTGGGGTCAGCAGCTTGAGTCAAGAGTAAGTCATCTAGTTGCTTGGATAGGTTCAATTGGTCTGCGTTGGACTGTAACTTTCTACGGGCCCCTAATTGAATTAAGTGTCCCCTCATTACCGCTTTATGGGCCTCCCATATATTGGTGTACGACGGAGTTGAGCCTGCATTGGTTTCAAAATATTCTTTAAGTACTTTTTCCAATTGAGGATAGATTTCAGCTGATTTCAGTAAATGGTCATTAAGTCTCCATCTCGAGAAATCCCTCTTTGTTTGGTAGAGAGCTATGTTGTACATCAGGGGAGAGTGGTCAGACCAGGGAACATTCAAAATTCTGGAAGACTGCGGTAATGAAACCAGAGATTGGGACACCCAAATGTGATCTATTCTGGTGTGTAGTTTGTGCGGGGCAGAGTAGTGGGTGAAGTGTCTAATCCCCGGGTGCAGTTCTCTCCAAATATCTACTAAACCCATCCGAGACAGTAACAATAGAACCTTGTTACCTTCCGTACCCGTGGGAGGCACGGGCACGGGAGGTAAGTGAGCGATCAACTGCCTATCCCAGAATCTATCCAAAGTAACATTAGAGTCTCCACCTAAGATTATCTTCCCGTCCACCCAGTTGGAGAGGAAGGCAGACACTTTCTCAAAGAAACCACATTGACCAGAGTTAGGTGCATAGTATGACATCAGCGTAATTTTCTCATCATTATGGATAAATTTAAGGGCCAAAAATCTGCCTTCAGGATCCTCAAACTTGTCAAGGAGTTGAATTGGTAGGCCAGCCCTGATGCAAATAGCGACCCCTTTCGTCTTTGTTACGCTATTGGCCATGTATACCAGAGGAAATTTTTTGTGTAGGAATTTAGGGTGGGACCCTTGAGAAAAGTGAGTTTCCTGAAGGCAGAGTATATCAGCATGAACCGAGGCATAATAAGAGAAGGCTTTTTTCCTCTTAAGCGGGGAGTTGAAGCCCTGAACATTATCAACAAACCCATGTTGGCAATGAGGGTAGAAATGCGAATAGAAACAGGCTTGAAATGGCATCAGGCTCAAGCCCGCAGTTGTGCAGAAAATGATATTGGCAGTAATCATACAAAAAAGGTCCAGTGTTGTTCGACCAAAAAGTAAAATAGAAAATAAAGAGATAAAAGGAGAAGTCCAATAAAAACAAAAAAGTAGAGCGGTAGAGGGAAAAACCTCTAGCAAAACAGGCATTTGTGTGACAGTCAAAAAAAAACATATAAGTAAAGAGAACTTGAAGGTAAACGGAACTAAACCTGGTGTAGCAGTCAGTGTCCATGTGCCCTCCGACCCCAACATGGGGGAAGGGCGAGGTGACTGACTCATGGGGGTCGTTCGAACTTCCATCCCTGCGCTTGTCCCGCAAATTGTAACTACAAAATAGTGTGGGAGCCGAACCAAAGGGCTCCTGGAGCTGACATCCAAACGTGGGCAAAATAACAAGCGAATACAAAATGTATCTCCCAGCATGGGAGACAGGGGAGGCTCCTCCTTACCTAGCCCCAGGCTGGCGATGGAAATAGGGCCAAAAAGGGGGGGGTAAGGTGGGACGCCAAGTTACCTTACTGAGGAAAGTGGGTCATCAGCGAGGCAAAGCATGGCTGCAGAATCAGCTCCCGTCGGATCAAGCCAAAGACGTCAGGGTTGGTTAGGATAACTTGCCCGTCTGCGGTGTGAAGCTCCTGCCGTTTCCCATATAGGTGAGACTCTGCGAGGAGGTGAAGGCTGCGAAGATCTTGGGGTGGCGTCCGCTGGTTTATCCATGAGTCCCAGGCGGTGGAGAAGGTCCGTGCCGGCCCGAAGGGTGCTAGTGGAATATTGGCGGCCTTCCATCGTGAAGGCCAGTTTGACGGGAAATAGCCAACGATATCTAATATGGTGCAGTTGAAGTGCCTTTGTGAGTGGAGCAAGGGCCTTTCTTTTCTGGAGAGTGGCTGGAGCCAGATCCGTATAGACCTGGAATTTGTGGCCTTGATACTCCAGGTGCTCCGCCTGACGAGCTGCACGCAGAATGCTCACCTGAGATTGATGGTAGTGGAGGCGTAAGATAATGTCCCGAGGGGGGTCGCTGTCCTTCAGGGGCCTCAGGGCACGGTGCACTCGATCGCATTCCAGGCGCTCAGATTGAGTACCAGTTTAGTGAATATAGCCTGGACCGCCTCCTGCAGATCAGTGATGGAAAGTTAATAACTTTCATAACATGAATAGTTGAGGCAAATTCAAAGAAAGAAAAAAAAGGTGAAGGCAGGGGTTCTGTGGAATTGAGATTCTGAGATTTGAGCACTGGCATCTAAGAGACCATCATAGGCAAAATCCTATGGGCAAAATCAGCCAGGAGGGAAAAGAAAACATTCTTTGGTTATGTAATAAAAGATAAGATATTTGCCCATGTGTAGTAACCCATAGCAGCCAATCAGCAGAAAACATTAAGGGGCACATTTACTTAGCTCAAAAGAAGGAATAGAATAAAAAATACTTCGAATTTCGAAGTATTTTTTTGGCTACTTCGACCATCGAATTGGCTACTTCGAATATGACCGACTTCGAATCAAACGATTCGAACTAAAAATCGTTCAACTATTCAACCATTTGACCATTCAATTGTCGAAGTACTGTCTCTTTAAAAAAAACACCTACTTCGCCACCTAAAACCTACCGAGCACAAATGTTAGCCTATGGGGAAGGTCCCCATAGGCTTTCCTAGCTTTTTTTGATTGAAGGAAAATCGTTCATTCGATGGATTAAAATCGAAGGAAATGCGGTAAATCCTTAGTCTTTGATATTCGAAGTCGAAGGATTTTACTTCGATGGTCGAATATTGAGGGCTAATTAGCCCTCGATATTCGACCCTAAGTAAATGTGCCCCATAATCATGGGACCTTTTATCCAGAATGTTTGGGAACTGGGGTTTTCCAGATAATGGATCTTTCTGTAATTTGACTCTTCATACCTTATGTCCACTAGAAAATCATAAAAACATGAAACAAAGCCAATAGGCTGATTTTGCTTCCAATAAGAATTCATTACATCTTGGTTTGGTTCAAGTACAAGGTACTGTTTTATTATTACAGAGAAAAAGAAAAAAATCCAAAAAAAATGGATTATCTGGATAAAATGGAGTCTATGGGAGACAGCCATTATGTAATTCTGAGCTTTCTGGATAACAGGTTTCTGGATAATGGATCCCAAACCTACTAGTCACCTGTATCTGGCTTGCTAGACCACAATTCCTTCTGGATCCAAGATATTCCTTAGACCAGGCTGTTTGTTCTCAGAAAATCACTAGCCTTCTTAGAAGGTCACTTAAATGCAGTGGATTATTCCTTGTATAAGCTTCTGGAATTTCCAGTCCTATTTACTTTGCTGCTTCAGGGAGCCTTGCACTGATCTTTGAGAAGAAGAGACTGTTTAGTTGAACAGTGGAGTTTTTATTGTAACAAACCAGGAGCAGTGGTATCATTAGAACTTCTACTTAAAACAATTCAAATTCACTTCCACTTCAAAATGTACTCTATTTCTACTGTACAATTAAACCACATCACTGAAGCCCAAAAAATGTTACTACTAGCGCAGTTCTTCAATTTTCTTAAATATCTGCCATTTATAAAAGGCAATCTTAAAGACTAATAAAACTGGCTTCAATAACCACTTATATGAATAATGTATGAAGAAATGTAAACAATATTGCAATATAAAATCCACAGACATTGGGAAAGTGTAATAAGAAAGTTAAATATCCATGAGCTTAGGTTAAGTCTGGGAGTTATTTTGAGGGCAGGAAACTGGACTAATATGGATATTCAGCTAATAGTCATGCTTGTATATTTATACTTTCTTTAAAGGAAAACTATACCCCCAGAACAATGTACTGTCTCTTCAAACATATATTGCATAGAACAGCTCATACTATATGTAAACCACTGCTTCATATAAATAAACCATTTTCATAATAATATACTTTTTAGTAGTATGTGGCACTGGGTAATAATAAATAGAAAATTGCTATCTTAAAAAATAATGGCCACCTCCTGGGATCCTAGGATTCACGGTGCACACAAACAAAGCAAACAAACCAAACAAACCATACATGTTAGGTCACATGAACCATTTAACAGACAGTGTTCTGTCTTTTGCTTCCACACTTCTTCCTTTAACAGTTAGAGCCAGGGTCAGACTGGGCCCGCTGGACACCGGTTAAAAAACCCGGTGGGCCCCCAGCTCCGCACCCTGCGATGGCTCTCTTCCCCCTGCCGCAACCTCTCTTGGGCCGGTCACAGCGAAACCACATTGTGCACTTATGTGAACGTGCACATGCGAACATGCACTTTGCAGTGGGGGCGGTCCGGCCCTGGTTAGAGCTGCAGTATTTCTGGTCAGGTGATCTCTGATACATTTAATTACCTTGGATCAGGAGCATAGTAAAAGTTGTTGTAGCACGCTGGGATCTTCTAATGGCCAAACAGAGGTATAACTATGTAACTTGAAAAATATTCCCAAAGCATGCTTGTAAATTAAAAATTACAAGTTTATTACAAATTTATGTGCTAGGTAAGCATGAAACGCGTAAGGCGCCATAAGGGGATTGTTTGATTTTTTTATAATATGTAATAAACTTGTACGTTTTAACTTACAAGCATGCTTTGGGAATATTTTTCTGGTGATCTCTGAGGCAAGAGAGAGACCATCACAAAATGGTGGCAAGAAATGTAAAAAGGCAATATTTACTTTAATAAATATTTCAGTTTGGTTTGATTTTTTAAGATGCCACTTAATTTGATATAAACAATCTGTTGCCTAAGTATTAAAGGAGAAGAAAAGGCATTTTTACTTGGGGGTGCCAAAAGTTAGGCACCCTCAATTGATTGTATCTACTTACCTGATACTCTCGGCCAGTGCATCTATCAGGAGAAATCTGCACCGGCCCAGGGTTATTCCAGTGAGCACCACGGAGCAATTGTCTACCTGCTTTTTCTTTCATCAAATTTTGTTAAAGTTTGTCTTTTCGTTCTACTGTGCTTGGAACACTTTTCAAATAGACAGCACCAGACCAATGGAAATTTTCTTAAAAAACCTTTATTTGAAGGGCTGTATTCAGACGCAATACAGCATTGTTTCAGGCTTACATTAGCCTTTCCTCAAGCTTGAGGAAAGTGTAAGGAATCCTTACCCTGGTGGTCTAGTGGTGGTGCGGCGGGGACGCCCGCTGCGCCATCGGCGGGGGCGCACGCCGCACTGTCCTTCTCCTTCACTGCTGGCTTCCTAGTGCGCGCCGCGCATGCACTTCCGGTTTTTATAGGCACATGCGCGCTGGCGTGATTACGTCAGCGCGCAATGGCGCAGAATTCAAATGGATTTAAAGAGACATTTTCTTTTATGTCATTGCCCGTGATAGGATTTGTTCCTGGTGCTATTAGTTGTTGCTATTCTGTTTGAATCTGATCCTGATTATCTGTTTTGACCCCTGCCTGCCTGTTTGACTTCTCTGATCTCTGGAACCTGACCCTTGCCTGAAACCAACCTTGATTCTGCTTAAACCTCCTGTTCGACGTTCTGGTTTGACCTCTGCCTGTTATTTGACTCCGATTCTGCCTCAGCCCATCTGATTGATTACCCGGTTTGACCCTTACCTGCCTGACGACTCTAGCTATCTGCCTGCCTCGACCCGGCCTGTCTGACCACTAATCTGTCTTACGTTATTGTACCACGACCTTCGGCCTAACTGACTTTAACAACAGTCTGCCCCTTTGCTTGCCAGAACTCCTCGCCTTGCTCCTCTCGAAAAGTCCAGGTGGCATCTGAGTACGCTGAGGGCTCCTCCCGAAGCCAAAGGCAGTCACACTACTGGTGAATCTGAGCTGAGACCAGGGAGCTTGGCATTAGTTCTGGTTTAGGGTGCCAACCGTGACAGAAAGGCTAATGTAAGCCTGAAACGTTGCTGTCTGGGGATGAGCACCTAAAAGACTATCTACGAATGGTGAGTGCTTACTTCTTATCCTGTGTGCTCTACTGTGCTTGCGCAGCCTCGAGAAGAAAGAAGAAGAAGGAAGCTGATCGATTTGTGGGGCTCGCTGGAATAACCTCTTGCCGGTACAATTTTTTGCTGATAGGAGCACCGGCCTGAGGTTTCAGGTAAGTAAATAAAATCACTTGGGTGTGCCTAACTTTTGGCAACCCCAAGTATAATATGCCTTTCCTTCTCCTTTAATTTTGAGGGTATAGTTTTCCATTTTTTACTATGAACATCTGGCCTCTTGTGTTTTTAACAGAGAAAATAATCAGGATTAAAAAAACTCAAAACACAATTTACAGTACATACTGTAGTTACATCCTCTATTATTTGTCAATAGCTATATTGCATTCATTTGTTATAGCTCAATGAATAGGGCCTAATATCACTTTACCAGGGAAAGAGTATTTTTGTTTCTAGTTATTTTCAGTTCAAGATTTATTTGACAATTCCTATACTGAAACAGATGATTTAAGTAGTTCAATTTATAAAATAATCAAATGTTGTTGAAAGTAATAATGATCAGCATATCTGAAATTACCTTTTAAAGACTAGTCTGAATGCGCCATAAAAGTGCTCCATGCATACATAAAACAAGAAGGGGGGAATATAATAACAGTCACAAAGAGCAAAACAATTTGTACAAATAAGAATAAAAATTCACATTTCGCTATGTAATTATCTTCCTTAAACTGTTATTCTGCATTGTGAATTTTAATTGTGCATTGCAAATTCTAATTTAGTTTTGCCCACTTTTAAGAAGTGCTTGAAAGATGTTGTAATATTTTGGAGTAAACCTTGAACTTTTGAAATATGAATAAAAAAAGACCAATCAAAATTTATTAAAAAAAAGTTTTTAACTTCGGATGAATAGGCTGTATTCGAATTGTTCGAATCAAAGTATTTGCCCCAAAAAACTTTTTTTTCAAAGTCCACCAAATGACTCCAAATAGGTTCCAGGAGGTCCCCCATAGGCTAAAACAGCAATTCGGCAGGTTTTAGATGGCGAATGCTCGTAGTCGAAGTTTTAAAGAGACAGTACATAAATTTCAATATTCAAATAGTCTATTTTTTTCAAATTCAAATCAAATTTTGGACATTCAATAGTCGAAGTACACAAAAATAGCTTGGAATTCTAATTTTTTTACTTCAAATTTTCACTTGATAAATATGCCCCTAGATGTGTACCTTACCTGCTTAACCAGCATTATCACCACACTGATTATAAATGCTTGGGTGGAACAGTTCTGATCTGGATACTATTTCCCTGAACATGAGTGGCAGTGGTGATTGTGAACATTGAGGCAACTCCTGAGATGCCATCCCCCAGCACTTAAGTTCCTTGTACCGGAGGGTTCCAGCAGTCCATCTCGCCTCATTGGAGTGCCCCTGATAAATGGTAAATATATGTTACATTTTAATAGTGCATGGGTTCAACAATATTCACTACATAATTATATTAGGAATGCACTGAATCCAGTTGTTTAGAATATAGCTGGATCGATGAGCGAAATGTAGAAAAATTTGCAAAGCGCATTGAAAACAATGGGCATCAAAATTGTTTTTTATTTTTGTTGCTTCAAATAGAGTAAAGTCAATGGGTGAATCGGCCGAATCCTTCTGTCCGGCCGAACCAAATCCGAATCTGAATCATAATTTGCATATGCAAATTAGGGGCAGGGAGGGAAATCACGTGACTTTTTGTCACAAAACAAGGAAGTAAAAATGTTTTTCCCCTTCCGAACACTAATTTGCATATGCAAATTAGGATTTGGATTCGGTTTGGTATTCGGGGGTTCGGCTGAATTCAAAATAGTGGATTCAGTGCATCCCTAGTTTTTTCTTATGGACAATTATCTCTGCACCTTTTTTGTTGCAGTGAATATTTATGCAATGAATTTTTGCCGCAAAAATTATGGCAAAAAATGCACCATATTGCCTGTAATCCATGGCAGGCAAAAAAATTTGCCCATCACTACCCATCAATTTTTTCAGGATTTGGTTTTACCCAAATTTTTGTGTTCAAATGAAGCAGCACTCACATATTGCAAAAAACACACAAACACCATTCCGTACCCTGATTTTAAGTTTTCACTTATTTTGCACTGGTTTTTACACATATAATTGGGTTTCTACTCTATATATACACAGTACATATAAATTTGCCCAGAAAACAAGCTTCACTGTGAAAATAACTCGCTAAATTGCAAATTGCTAATAGAATTTCTTGCAAAGTTTATCAACGGCTCAATGAAGCTCCACAGACCAGAGTAAACGTGTCTAAATAAAGCATTTTTTGCAATGAATATTACTGCCAAATTTTATGACAATGTGTTTCTCAAAATTATCTTTTGCACATCATATCCTTTCATCCTTACAAAAACATAATTAAAGAGACTTTCATTAATGTATAATGTATTTTATAACACATTTGGAAAGCCTACCATTCCAGATTCATAGTAATGCTGCTACCAGGATGCATTCTTGGGCTGCAACCCTGACAATAGCCAATGAACACTTGTTATGCAAATGTTATCTGCTTGATGAATTTTTGATGTGCTATCATAAACTCGCTGCATCATAACCAATAGCAATCTAACTTATTTTGACTTTTTAGTGCAAAATCATTCAGCTGTTAAACAATTGCTGGCATATATATTGTAATATGAATGCAAAAAGGGTCCAATTTCTCATTTGAAACGGGCCAACAGTAACAGTCAGCAACTGCTCTACTGTAACACTCTATTTTGTTTGATTTTTACAAAATGTAAAGCAGATATTGAATCGTGTTCTGCTAGTGAGAGGCCAGTATTTGTTGAACCAAGCCAAAATAATAGTAATAAAGCACAAACTAATATCACACTTTTATATTAAAATGTATATAAATTTTACAGGGCCAATATAAAAATGGTTGAAATAGAACTGAATTCAATTTTAGATGCTTGGAGAATCCGTTTGCATAGAGGAAGAAAGCAAAAGAAAGAGAGCTAGAGAAAGAAAGAATTTTTGCCAGATGAGAATATCTAAACTAAATGACCACATTTCTCTATTTTCCTAATTTTATCAGAAAGGCAACACTAAACAGCTGAAAGAATACTAACTTTCCAAACAGAGATTTGTGGACCATGTACATGTATGAGTAAACAGAGAACCTAGATCATATCCAGGTATGGTGAATCACATGCTGTAGGCTTTTGTCAAGCACACTGCTTAACTACAGAAATGTCAAGTCAGATCATATACAGTAAAACCTCGATTTTAAGTACCCTAAATTTAAGTTTCCCACATTTTATATATTTTATTTGTGGTCCCACCAATTTATAATGCAATTCAATTGGTGCATTTCCCTGATTTTAAGTATCTTTTCCTGGATTTTACATAAACATTGTGTCCTGATGTTCCCAAAAACTGCTTTTTTTTCTCTATAAATGTTATTATTTGTAAAATAAGGAGGTTTAAAATACTAGCCAGATGTATATTTTCACCTTGGTTCTGCCTGTAAATAGTCAATTCCAATTAGTCTGCCCCTTATACAATCCTGCACCAATCACTTATTGCTTTAGGTTGTGTATGAGGCCTTGCACATAGTGTAACATTAACAATGCAATGTTTAACCCTTGTTAATAAGACAGTAAATATTGTATCTCAAAGTAAAATGGACTCCTGTGCTTATATCCTTTCAGTACTTTAAGAAAAAGTTACTTTAACACATTTCCCTGATTATACATTTTCTGAGAATTTACATTGTTTTTTTCTTGGTCCCCTGAAAAATGTAAAATGAGGGTCCTACTGTACTTTAGTTGACGTTTTCTTTCAACATAAATACAGTAGTAAAATCACCTTTAAATACCAACTACTAAAATTTGCCAGACATCATAAAGTAACAAGGAATCCTTTTCAATTAATATCTGCTGAATGTGACTTCCTATCACGGTTCTGATGACTGGTGTTGAGCATTCTTGTTTGGAAGAAACTTGTAAGGTGCATTGGAATTGTGTCACTGTGCTGGTGCAGCTGACAAAAGACCTCTAGACACCAGTGAAAGGTGTGAGGCCCTCCTGCTATCCCTGAGTTCTTGTGGTATCTGACCTTGTTGTTCTGGTTTGACCTTGGCCTGTGCTGGTTGTCCCTTTGCTGCCTCACCCTAAGCTGCTGCCTAACTTTTATTATGTTAAACCACTGTGTGCTGAGTCTTAGATTTTTACTTGCATGCCTGTGAGCCTGCTTGGTTGTCCATTAAACCATACTTTTCCTCAGCCTTGCTTTTTTTTACCTGACCATGCTTCAGCTCTAATGCCTACCTTCTATTATGCTTTTAATTCAGTACCAGTACGATCATGCACCTCGTGCTGCCCTGAGGCTGTATAGTCTAAGTATCCCCCCAAAATTTGTACCTGCTTGGACCTGCAACGCGACTTGCAAATGCCTTATCAGCAACCCAATCCAAAAAACGATGACCACCAATAAACAGGAAGTGTTGCTGCTGCAACCAGAAGGACATCAACAGAACAGAGGGTAGGGGCAGAAAAAGTTTTAAAAAATGTTTAAAGGGGTAAAACATAAACAATAAACATTAACATAAACTAACATAAGTAATATAAAATACATGTATAAAAATGTAACATCAAAGAAGCAATGTATAATTTTTCTTCACTATAACATTAAAAACGTATTTTCATTTAGGGAGCAAATGGCAAGAAAACACCAAGAATACTTCTTTCCAGTCTTTCTTTCTTTCTTTCTTTCTCAGTGATTTATTGAGGATAATCTCACTGTTGTCAGTATGCACTGAAATATTTCAAGGAGGGAATTGTACAGCATTCATCTTTCTTTTTTCACAATGCAACTGTACTTTTTCTGAAAAACCTCCCCCCCCCTCACCTAGTGAAGAATTTAAAAAGAAGTCAAGCTCTGCAAAGAAATGGAGTAATCTTTAGTGGCATATGTGGAGATGCTGTTGAAAGATCATTTATCAGAACAGAGTCTTGGAATATAAAAAATATTGTTACCCTCCATTCATTTCTAGCCTTTTTTCAAAATTTTCACTTGAGCTATTCTTCAACCTTGAGATTAGAGTCAAAATAAAAAAGTACAACAACCAGGCTGTAATAAAAATACAGGTTCATGATGTACGTTGCTTTGTATCAAGGAAATAGGGTACTTGAGGGTGACATTTAAACCAGGTGACATTTAACATTCAGGCTGAACAGAAGTGCGACCTACAAAGAGGCTAATCTTGTAATCCAGATCTTCTCATATCCTGGATTAATTGAGTGTCAGAGCATACAGAACACAAACATTCATGTGACCTGTTCTTTTCATACTGTCAATGGGTAAGAAATACATTTTGATACCTTTGAATATTTTAGTCTCACCAAAAAAATGTAAGAATATATATATATACAAAATTATATATATGCAAAATTATATATTTATACAATGTTTATAAACATTACATACAAAGGAAATCCGATGTGATTAATGAAAATAAATTGTCATTTACATCTGGATGATTTGATCAGGCTTTAAATGAGTGAGAATCTTTGGCTTCAGACAGCTTGCACAGGAGGTTATTTATATGCAAGAATATCTGGGATGTTAAGGCTTAAATGCTGAGCACTTCTAGTATCAGCCAATTGGACTCCTTATAATAGGATTTCACTACCTTCCATTGGCACCCATGTGAAAACACTGGGGCATTGCCCCTCACCCCTGGGAAGCATTTTTACAACTCCAAAGGTAGGTAGGTGGGATGCTGCTCCATGTCAGCCCACATTCATATGTATATATATATATATATAGGCAAAGTGAGGCAAGTGAGGTGTTCATTTGATTATATGGGGCATATGTATATATATATATATATATATATATATATATATAGATATATATATATAAAGATATATATATATATATATATATATATATATATATATATATATATATATATATGCATATGCCCCATATAATCAAATGAACACCTCACTTGCCTCACTTTGCCTATTCCTGCTTTTATATACCATTCTGTATAGAATTTCTGTTCACATTTTACAGAATAGTAAATTAAAAGCAGAAATAGGGCACAGCGGCGCTTATAATCCACAGGGAGACTCAAAATTGGTATCTGCCTAAAAATACTGAGCAGACTTCTGCCACTTGGAACCCTGTCTCCAGCACAGTCTGCCCTATTTCATCTTATCTAGCCTATCTCTGATTCATCTTATGTGGTTGCCTGCTGCTCTCTTATCATGTAGCTGTTCATAAAAGAAACAGTACAGCAGGAATATGGTGCACAAACTTATGCTAATCGTCAAAAAAAATCATATGCACTCCTTATGGAAAAATCCAACATTTTCTCTATTAGGTGTGTTTTGTTATTATAACTTTTTACAACCTATGTTTTTTCTTTTACCAATTATAATGCATTCAGATGCCTATAAAAGAAAAGTTTGATTTGCAATGAGGAAAGTTTAGAGCCTTGAATATATCATTGGTATGTAGCACAGTAACGAGGATCCTACTTACACCTTATATCCACTGTCAAGGGAGTATTTGGAATAGGGTTAACAAAATAACTTTTGCTTAATAAAATAAAAGGAGGCTGGCAAGTAGTTAAAATTTGGGACACGGGCAAACATGGTCAAGAATATCTATAACCATGAAATAATCATGGAATTAATAGGAAAATGTATTAATAACCAGGTATAAAAACATAAGGATAGAGGATTCCATAATTAATTGTGGATCTCTACTATCAAACTGCCCCCCCCTCCTCCTAGAGAGTCCCAATTATTAGCCCACCAGTCCCATAGGCCACATTGGTGGTTGACCCTCCCAAAGGGCCCAATAAAAAAAGACCCTTGCATGCATGTCCATGGTCCAGATTTACTCCGACCACTCCTCAATTATGCCCAAACTCCACCCATAATCCAAACACATCCAATTTACTATAGTATATGCTCCTTTCGTGGCCCATAAATAGTGTTTTTCCATGTCAGGGGCCATTTCTGAAACAGGGCCCCAGACTACAGTACCCCTATACCTGCTGATGGCAGCCCTACACATATATATGTCTAATATATGCCTAAGCCTATGATTATCCAGGGTTGCATACAAATAGCAGGTGCAATAACATTTTATACCAGTATTTATAGTTCACAGTTAATCAAGGAAATTTTAGTTGAGTAAATTCCAGAATTGTGTTCTATATATTATAAACCTGCATTGGCGATGCATGGTTCCTACAGTATCTGGGGAAAACCCAGATACCAATTTATTAGAACCCCAACAAAACTACTGCTAAGTGAATTTCTAGTTGTTATTGGATGTACCTAATTTCCCAAACTGCTCTTAAAAGCCCAATACATGTTTCACTTAATACAGGCTTTGTCAAAGGCATTAGTGAATGAGTGGGCATAGAGCTGGATATACAGCAACATCTTAGGCCATAAATGTCCTGAGTGGATTATCACTACCCTCTGCAATCCTATTATTTATACCATTATGTATTGTGTGGAAATTGTCTTGTGCTGATTTCTAGGCTGTCAGTAAAATTGTGTATTTACCTATAAGGCCTGTGAGAAGAGGGTAGTATGAAAGGGCACAAGGCTGCAGACTGAGTTTAATATACTCATATTTTACAACATGGGGTAGAATATTTTTTAAAATGTAATTGTAGTTATGTGACACAAGTAATTCATGACCTCAAAAATCATAGTTTTTAAGGATACATATATATATTGTTATAACACCATAAATGCAAACAGAACTGGAACTCAATATAACTGAATATTAGTTATTTTATTTGAGGGAAAAGACACCTGACAAAAAACATTAAATCTATATGGAAATGGCTTTCTAATCATTTTCTGTGCAGGAGAAATTATTTCCCATGTGCCTATAGTCCACAGACACCAGGCAGAGACTTTTGTTAATTTAGCTGCAGAAAAGGAAGTATCTGTCTCTTATTCAGGAGTTTATAGAGAGCAAAAAGGGATATTTTGAAATCCACTAAAATATATGTACATAGTACACTGTTTTCACATTTCCTGAACCAAAGCTTTAAGTACAATGGAAGGGTAAACGCTTTGTTTGCCATCTTTCAGGAGCTTTGTGATAATTTTGTAATTTGCAAAGGTATTTTGAGCAGTAGCAACCTAGTTGTCAGGTGTAAAAGATTTTATTATGATATGCAAACCCTCCAGTCCCCACCAATCACTGAGGGGCACATTTACTTAGCTCGAGTGAAGGATTAGAATGAAAAATACTTCGAATTTTGAAGTATTTTTTTGGCTACTTCGGCCATCGAATTGGCTTCGACCTCCGACTACGACTTTGACTTCAAATCAAACGATTCAATTCAATAAATGTTAAAACATATTTCCTTTATCTGTATAATAATAAAGCAATACCTTGTACTTATCCTAACTAAGATATAATTAATCCTTATTGGAGGTAAAACAATCCTATCGGGTTTATTTTACATTTAGGGTTAGTTAATAAACTTTGAATTTATCTCATATTTTATTAAAAAAACATGACCAAACTCCCATGCCCAATTTAACATTTTTAATTAATAAACAAACTCGATTTAATCGGTTGGGGGAAAAACCTGATAAAATCGAGCAAAAACCTGAATCTTGAGTTTTTTGGAATTTTTTTCACTAATTTCTTGTTTTTTTGGGTTTTTCCCTGAAAACCGCAAATTTTTGAAGTTTTTGGGCTAAACTCAGCGCAAACCACAATATTTTCAAATTGAGATTGGTGCCTCTCCCATTGACTTATACAGGACCTCGTCAGGTCTGAGATGGTGGATTATCAGATGGGCTTTTTTGCAGCATCAGGGTATAATAAATATAGAAAAAATCTAGTTTTTTTATCCACAAAAAATTCCAGTTGTTGCCCCAAAAATTCAAAAAAGATAAATTTGAGGTTTAGTAAAAAACCCTTAATATATGGAAATCCAAAATATGGAAAGAGCCCTTATCTGGAAAAACCCAGGTTCTGAGCATTCTGGATAACAGGTCCTATACCTTTACTACAGATTATTTTTTCTGGTCCTAAATTGTTGGTATAACAATCTGATTGGTTTTCAGGAAAAATGTATGTGCCAGTTTGGAATATTTTGCAGATATTACTATAGATTGCTCTTATACAAAACTATGGATACATTTTAAATCAGCGATAAACTAAACCGCTCTTCTGCAGCAGCAGCTTCAGAATCAAAGAAGACAGATCAGAGCAATCTGGAAACCAGTTTCATTTATAGGGTTACATATTCAGTAGCAGGTCTACGGTTAGTCTGTAAAGCTTTGATAGGGTGTCCTTAGGGAATGATGATATATTTAAGGGAATACTGAAGCACATGACTGTACATTTATGAGACAAATTAAACAGAACTCAAGAACGAAGCAGGATTCAATGTTAATGGCTGTATATATAATATTATCCCAGGTGAACTGCCCACACTTGAAAAATCAATGGCTATTTGACTAGAATTTGGATAGATTAATGCAGTGGAAAATATGGCATGCCTAAATTTGAACTAGTTTAACTCCTAAATAACCTTGAGAACCTGAAGCTGTTTGTAGCAGTCAGAAATTGTTAACCAAGGATAGTGTGAAAACTTAATTTTCAGGTCGTTGATCTTTTATTATCCATCAGTCATGGTCTCTAGTGCTTCTGGCACTGTGACCATCCAGCGAGTTTATGATGGACGATCACTTTCAATTGATGGATAACATTCAGCTATTCATGCTAATCATGTCTGACCCATCATCTTCTTTTCAAAAAGTGGGATTTTTCTAGTGTGCCATTATTATTATTTTTTTTATATAGTTATATATAACTATAGGAAAATGTGTGCAAATCTATTTTTTTTTATGTTATAACAGCCGATATATTTACAGTATGGATTTTATATTTGAGCTAATAAAGTCAGTCATAGATAGCAAGTCACGTAAGAGGATACAGCTAGAGCTGATGCTCTGGATTTAAGTTAGGCATGCACTGAATACTGAATCCTCCACAAAAGTGTCAGCTGAACCCAAATCTGAATACAAACCATAATTCTGTATGCAAATTTGCCAAATAACGGAAGAAAAATTGTCAACGTTACTTGATTTAGGGTTTGGATTTGGTTTGATTGGAGTCTCAGGCTTGGCTAAATCTGAATCCTGCAAAAAAGTATTACTTTAATTACAGTTATTGCATCCGTTATCCAGAAAACCATTATCCAAAAAGCTTATGGGAAGGCCATTTCTAATTGACTCGATATTAATGAAATAAGTTGAATTTTTCCAAATTATTTCCTTTTTCGCAGTAATAATGGAACAGTACCTCGTACTTGATTCCAACTAAGATATACTGTAATTAAGCCTTATCGGAGGCAAAACAATCCTATTGGGTTTAATTAATGTTTAAATTCATTTTTAGCAGACTTAAGGTAGGGAGATCCAAATTACGGAAAGACAATATCTCCAGAAAACCCCAAGTCCAAACATTCTGGATAACAGGTCCTATATTTGAATTATGTGGATCCATGCAATAGTTCCTTAGTGTAATGGCTTAAAACACAGCAGCAAAGTACTAAAAACTGCATCCCCATATGCTTGCACTGAAATCTCACAATAGCTTGGCAGTCATTTGCCTGAAAGTGCATCGAACAACTATCACCAGACAATGCTACAATGCTTTGTCAATTGGGGGGCATTTTTGGGTACTGGTATGGTATGGGATCCATTATCCTGAAAACCATAGACTCCCTTTTATCCAAATATTTAAAGATTTTCTTTTTTCTCTGTAATAATAAAACAGTACCTTGTACTTGCTCCAAACTAAGATATAATGAATCCTTATTGGAAGCAAAACCAGCCTATTGGGTCTATTTAATGTTTATATGATTTTATACTAGGCATGGAGATCCAAATTATGGAAAGATCAGGATGCCCAAGGTCTCGGGTATTCTGGATAACAGATCCCATACCTGTACCTTATTAATGCACCACATGTGCCATTACCCTTCTGTGTACTGGAAGACTATAGGTTTTAATACACTGCACACAACTAATTCTGCATATTAGTTCATTTGTGTAATATTACTTACTCTCTAATTCACCTGATATTATTTCAATGCAGCCCTGTTTATTGCATTTTTATACTGTATTTTTTTACAAATGATCTTTCTAAGCTTTCCTTGATACCAGATGCAATATCAATTAATCAAAATATTCAATTTCTTCCTCTATGTTATCTGGCAAATCGATAAGTACAATGAGATGCAGTGGTCCTCATGGATGAAAGGCGAAAGGTGAAATGTAGCATGAGGCTAGCTAGAACCCTGAGGCAAGCTTTCTTGAATCTGCAATGCAGCAGAAATGGTTTACATTGGACAACCTGGTATTTAAAGGAAAACTATACCCCCCCGAACAATATAGATTTCTATAAACATATATTACAACGAACAGCACATATGTAAAACCCTGCTTTGTGTAAATGAACCATTTTCATATTAATATACTTTTAATAGTAATATGTGCCATTAGGTAATCCTAAATAGAAAACTGCCATTTTAAGAATTAAGGGCCACCTCCTGGGATCCTATAATTCACGGTGCACACTAACAAACTATACATATTAGGTCACATAAGTCAATCAATGGATAAAGTTCTGTTTTTACTCCCAGACTTCTTACTGTTACAGTTAGAGCTAAATAATTGCTGGTCAGGTGAACATAATGAAAATTAAATGAAAATGGGGGCTCAAGGTAAAAGATGTACCGTAAAAGAGCACTAGTTACTGATATTTATATTTCAGTTTGATATGATTCTTTAATAGGCCACTGAATATAATATACAGTAAACTATATGCTGGTTCATTCGGGAAGTATAGGGTTCCTTTACCTGGCCTGGTGGCAATTTGTTTTTCTAGGAAAGCCGACAACCCTACTTTTTATTTGGTTTGGTCAGGCACTCAGATTTGACTGAATCTAAATTCTGCAAAAATGTCATGAATTTAATAACACTAAAACAAAGATTTTAAAGAATTATTATATAAAAATGAAATAAAGATCATGTAAACAATAGACTGTATACTGCATTACCCTTGGAATCCCTGGGGCACACACCACATTTGTGCACTGGCATTTGAGGGAAAAAACATGAATTACTCTGTATAATACAGCTTTTAAATATTTGTACCAGAGATGGGTGAATCTGACCAGTTCGGCTTTGCCAAAAATTTGGGAAACTGCAAACTTTGCCAAAATGTATTGAAGTCTATGGGCAACAATTAGTTTTTGATGCGTAGCAATTTTTTTCACGCACAATTTTTTTCACCCATTAAAGTCTACGGGTGTCATTTTCGTGACGGAACTCGGCATTTCACTCATCGCTAATTTGTACAAGTTAAAATACCCCAATACACTGACCCACAGGATCCTATTGCTTTTCTTATTATCCAGAATATTCTCTAGGCAATAAAGCCTGAACACTAAAATGACTGTCCAAATAATCAACATGCTTTGCACTTCTGTACAATGCTTTTACTCTCATTGTCTGCAGTCTATGACATTGATGTAATACTTTTTTTATGAGCATCAACAATAACTGATGTCCTTGATAATCCCCAGTTATTATATTGCTTTTTTCCACCTAGTTTCATCCTGTTATTTTTAGTATTATATGAAATTAGTGCTTAAGATGTATGTTTCTTTTTCTTGGAAAAATGCTGTGTTGCAAAACAATTTGCACTTGGTTTAGCTTTATTTAATGAATTGCTTATTAGCCATTAACCATGTTAATTGGTTGTGTGTCTTGATAATATGTCATGTAATTTTTGACACACTTGGTACTGTGCAACCATTCTACATTCAGAGGCAGCTTAAAGTAATATCAAAAAATGAAAGTGTTTTAAAGTGATACAAATACAGTGTTGCCCTACACTAGTAAAACTGGTGTGTTTGCTTCAGAAACACTGCTATTGTTTACATAAATCAGCTGCTGTGTAGCCATGGGGGCAGCCATTCAAAGGAGAAAAGGCTCAGGTTACACAGCAGATAGCAGATAAGCTCTGTAGAACATGATGGAGTTATCTCTTATCCACTAGTTAACCTGTGCCATATAGCCTTTTTTTTCAAATTGCACCATTGCTACACAGCAGCTTGTTTATATGAACTTTAGTAGTGTTTCTGAAGCAAACAGATCAGTTTTACCAGTGCAGGGCAAAATACATGATATTTTTATTACTTTAAAACACTTTCATCTTTTGGTGTTACTGTTCCTTTAAATTGATAACCAATGGGCTTGCTCTGACCTGTGTTTTCTAGCAAGGAGTTGCCCCACTGTTTTAGCATTAATCTTTGCTTTCTCGTACGTTTAAACCACTGTGTTTCGCGTTTTATATATATTCTTTCTAGTTAATGTTTAGTTATTAAAAACTAAGGCAAGGCCACATATGATGCTACAATAGAGATACAATTACCACTAGTGATGGGCGAATTTATTTGCCAGGTGCGAATTCCATCACTAATTACCACAAGATTAAGTCCAGTTGTGGGATGCCAGATATAATGCTATCAATTATATCAGAGAATTATAAAGCTATAAATAGTTAAAATTTAAAATAGTTTAAAATATAAAAATGTCATTATAAATAATAAAAAACTACATTTTAGCTCATACCCATGATTTATTTTGGACATTTAGCTCAATTATCTGCATTAAAAACCATACAAATAAAATACTTGTATAAAGTATCACACTCCTTTAATCCCCCTCCCTTTTCTTATGTGACATGTCGTTGTATAACCACTGTAACCTCTGCAACTAATGTCTCAGCATTAAGCCCTCTTTCAAAGTCCTGGAGGTCTCTTCCTCTAGGCATGGCAGTCAAGCAGAAAATAATGAAGCCTTAGGGGGCATTTGAGACCTACAAGCATTTAAGTTCATGACTACAGCCTTGATGAGATTATTTGTTGTTTGTATGATACTGGTTATTAAAATCAAGAGTCATAACTGTGTGTAATCAACAACTTTCAATATAACTTGCATCCACTTTTACTAAAGTGTTTATTTTATTTCATGCACTAAGTTAGCTACAGGCACCTTTATTTAACCCCTTAGTCTGAAGAGAGACTTTCATAACTAACAGCATACAGCATACAGATCAATTCAAATTGAGAAAATGTATTGTGAACATAATTTAATGAACTACAACTGATACCAAATTCCCAAGTCAAAGTGATTTTGTATGGGTTTCGTCTGTTATCAAATGATGGACATATATAAATATACTGTAAATCTTTAAGACTTTCTGAAATTCTCCAAGTGATTTGGGCTTTCATGGAAAAAGAAATACTGCCAACTACAAACAAATGCTTCCCACATAGATCCATAAAAGGCTGACATTTAATTAATTTCTACTGGAAAGCACAGTACACACATAGCACACTTTTCATTTTGAAACCTGTAATTTGCCAAATGTTTAATTACTTATCTAAAAAAAATGATACGTTTTGACAGCCTAAAACAATTCTAAAATGACCTGCTAACACAAAAATGCAGATAGCGGCTGAAAAAAAAGGCTAGAACTGCACTAAGACATAGCTAAGAGTCCGTTCTCAATTGTCCTTTGCACTCCCATTTCTGATTGGAGTCAGCCGAGAGGGAAGCCTCAGGGGCTTTACAGCCTTGTGTTCTGCTTGAGATGTCTGTCACACTGCCTCATCCTGGTTGTGATGCTGTGAAAGGCCATTCCTTGTTTTTGTGACCTTAAATTTTAAGTGTCTCTCTCTCAAGTCCAGTCAAATAGAAGGCAATTTAGTTGTTCTATTTGGCAGAGAATAAGTCAGTTGCCTATGCCAACCATGTATTATTGTTTAAAGCTTTTAATCTTCTTGGTATGTGTTATTTGCTCTAATTCAATTTTAAATCAGCATAATTGCTTTTTGCTTCAGCGTGATGCAGAAAATTGTGTATTCTAATCTATTATTAATCAGGTTGAAATTATCCTTAAAGATGCAGGTCTTGATACAAATGCATGGCTGTTCAACTAGAGGTACAAATGCCATATGTGGCCCTCCACTGTACTTCTATGGGTGCCATCTTTGTCTAACATGATGTGTATTTGATAAATAACATATCATATGACAAAAGTTGCAAAACATTATAATCGTTCTTAAAGTTGGACTTGAAATTTTCCATCCCTTATGAAATTATCCTGATAGGAAAATCAAAGGCTTCTTCTATAGAACAGCAATATCCAATATGTTTTCCTGGAGTGAGTTAACTATATGCTATTAAACTTGTTGTTGGTCCTATTGTAATAAAATGATAATACTGTAAACACCACAGCTACCCATAGGGCCCAAATTGTACAATTGTATTTTGTGAAGTGTAGTTTACAAATTCTGGCATCCAATCATACAGGCAAACATTCAAGAAATAAGATATGATGACATAACATGCCAAAATGGGGATTTCTACTCCTATGTGCTTCACCACATTTGGGTTAATTTATCAATGAAACCCCTTAGTGCTAATTCACTAAGTGGTACAGGGACGGATTTACATACAGTAGCTGGCACCCCTAGGCCGGCTGTCGTTAGTTGCCCCAGTTCCCTCCCTTTTTGCAATCCATTCTGTCGTAGAAATACTTGTGCCCACAGGTGCTCGCAGTGAGGCATGATGAAAAGTGTCAAAAACATGGTGATTTGTCCTTTTTTTATGCACTTCACACCCTACCTCACCAGTTGTAAATGAGCCCTATAGTCACTGCAAGGTGTCAGATATTCTACATCTGTGTTATAATATGCTTTTTTAACCCTTTGGGTTTTTTAGACCCAATTCTGTGTGTCATCTGTACACTGATTCGAATTATCCAAATTCTTTGCTTTTTCAGGAACTTAATGAAGAACGAGCTGCATATACAAATAATATAAATGAGAGGGCAAGATGCATGAATACAGTGAATGTTTTTGTATAATGAGCCTTTTGGGAAAGAGGAAAGTACCTCTCTTACATCTGCATTAATAGTTTGCAGCTGCATACTGTGATTACCAAATCCATCAGACTGATACAGTGAATGGGTGTAGTACAGGGATCTCTCCAAATTGCTGCCCATTACTGAGTAACTCACTAAAGAGTAAAGACTGAGATTAGAAGATTGCTGCACGTTACCTAGTGATTTGCTGCTATGTATGAGATGAAATAGACGGATATTAGTCAGTCAATCTCTGACATTCTAGTAACTTAATGACAAGCTACTGTGGGGATCTGGACCTTCATTAGAATTTGACTGAAGGTAGAATGACAAGCTTTTCTGCCAGAATATATCAACCTCTCATAAAGTAATTTTGGTGGACAGTTACCACTTAAGCATTACAGCCAAGAATACAACACATCTGTGTATTTTTACCCAGATACTGGATTTATTGTATTTGAGCTTGCAACCTAAAACAAAAAGTAAAAATTCAAGCTCACGAGAAAGTATTTTAAAAGTAAATTATTTTTAACCTATCAAGTGTCATACATTATAAAATCTAATTATCTAAAATAATAAAATCTACTACACATGCTCATGTCAGAAAGTACCAGAACCAGTGGTTTCTGTATTACAGCACATTAAAGGGTTTAGTATTAAGGTACAGTATGGCATTTGTTATCCTAAAACTCGTTATCCAGAATGCTCAGAATTACAGAAAGGTTGTCTCCCATACACTCCATTTTATCCAAATAATCCAATTTATTTTAATAATTTCCTTTTTCTCTATAGTAATAAAACAGTACTTTTTACATGATCCAAACTAAGTGTCACGACTGGCTCCCTAAATCCATAACAGGTGTTAGGTTCCCTGGTCGCTGCTCTGCTTCTGCCTGTAGCAGCTGCCTTTCACTTCGGGAGGAGCCCTCTGCTAATTGGATGCCGTCAGGTCTTAATTAGGGATGTAGCGAACGTCAGAAAAAAAGTTCGCGAACATATTCGCGAACTTGCGCAAAAATGCGAGCGGTTCGCGAACGGTTCGCGAACCCCATAGACTTCAATGGGAAGGCGAACTTTAACATCTAAAAAAGACATTTCTGGCCAGAAAAATGATTTTAAAGTTGTTTAAAGGGTGCAACGACCTGGACAGTGGCATGCCAGAGGGGGATCAAGGGCAAAAATTTATCTGAAAAATCTGCCTGTGTGTGCTTGGAAGAGATAGTGTAGGGGGAGAGCTGTTAGTGATTTCAGGGACAGATGATAGTAAGTTTGCTGGCTAGTAATCTGCTTGATACTGCTCTGTATTGGAGGGACAGAAGTCTGCAGGGATTTGAGGGACATTTTAGCTTAGGTAGCTTTGCTGGCTAGTAATCTACTGTTCTCTTTAAACAACTGCCATACATTGACCTTGTAGGCATTGTTTGCCCAGTTTTTTTGGACGCAGCCACTGAAGCACAGTTGCCAGAAAAAATATGCCATATAAATGCTGAAAATAGTCATTTTTCGCCATACGTTGACCTTGTAGACATTGTTTGCCCAGTTTTTTTGGACGCAGCCACTGAAGCACAGTTGCCAGAAAAAATATGCCATATAAATGCTGAAAATAGTCATTTTTCGCCATACGTTGACCTTGTAGACATTGTTTGCCCAGTTTTTTTGGTTGCAGCCACTGAAGCACAGTTGCCAGAAAAAATATGCCATATAAATGCTGAAAATAGTCATTTTTTGCCATATACGTTGAGTCAACGTATGGCAAAAAATGACTATTTTCAGCATTTATGTGGCATATTTTTTCTGGCCTCTGTGCTTCATTGGCTGCGGCCAAAAAAACTGGGCAAACAATGCCTACAAGGTCAACGTCGTTGACCTTGTAGGCATTGTTTGCCCAGTTTTTTTGGCCGCAGCCACTGAAGCACAGAGGCCAGAAAAAATATGCCATATAAATGCTGAAAATAGTCATTTTTTTGGTCGCAGCCACTGAAGCACAGTTGCCAGAAAAATTATGCCATATAAATGCTGAAAATATAAATTTTTTTGGTTGCAGCCACTGAAGCACAGAGGCCAGAAAAATTATGCCATATAAATGCAGAAAATATGCATTTTTTTGGTCGCAGCCACTGAAGCACAGTTGACAGAAAAATTATGCCATATAAATGCTGAAAATATAATTTTTTTTGGTTGCAGCCACTGAAGCACAGAGGCTAGAAAAATTATGCCATATAAATGGACAAAATATGCATTTTTTTGGTTGCAGCCACTGAAGCACAGAGGCCAGAAAAATTATGCCATATAAATGCAGAAAATATGCATTTTTTTGGTTGCAGCCACTGAAGCACAGAGGCCAGAAAAATTATGCCATATAAATGCAGAAAATATGCATTTTTTTGGACGCAGCCACTGAAGCACAGTTGCCAGAAAAAATATGCCATATAAATGCTGAAAATAGTCATTTTTCGCCATACGTTGACCTTGTAGACATTGTTTGCCCAGTTTTTTTGGTTGCAGCCACTGAGGCCAGAAAAAATTAAACCAGTAGGGTTTGCACCCTAGTTTGTAACGGTGGCGGAGGGAGGAGGACGCTAAAGGACAGCTGTGTGTGGAGTCATGAGGCTTGAAGAGAAGGACAGCTGCATAGAAGTCAGAACAAGTCTTCCGGCGTGCAGTAACCCTCCGAGATCCACCCCTCATTCATTTTAATAAAGGTCAGGTAATCGACACTTTTGTGACCTAGGCGAGTTCTCTTCTCAGTTACAATCCCTCCTGCTGCACTGAAGGTCCTTTCTGAGAGCACACTTGAGGCTGGGCAAGACAAGAGGTTCATGGCAAATTGTGACAGCTCTGGCCACAGATCAAGCCTGCGCACCCAGTAGTCCAGGGGTTCATCGCTCCTCAGAGTGTCGATATCTGCAGTTAATGCCAGGTAGTCCGCTACCTGCCGGTCGAGGCGTTCTTTGAGGGTGGATCCAGAAGGGTTGTGGCGCTGCCTTGGACAGAAAAACATTTGCATGTCTGATGTTACAGACCGGCCAAAGGGCTTTGTCCTTGCAGGTGTGCTCGTGGCAGGATTACTGGCACCTCTGCCCCTGGAATGTTGATGAGTTCCTGAAGTGACATCACCCTTAAAAGCATTGTACAACATGTTTTGCAGGCTGGTTTGTAAATGCCGCATCTTTTCGGACTTGTGGTATGTTGGTAACATTTCTGACACTTTATGCTTGTACCGAGGGTCTAGTAGCGTTGCGACCCAGTACAGGTCCTTCTCCTTAAGCCTCTTGATACGGGGGTCCTTCAACAGGCATGACAGCATGAAAGACCCCATTCTCACAAGGTTGGATGCAGAGCTATCCATCTCCGCTTCCTCATTATCAAGGACTGCATCATCCACGGTCTCCTCCCCCCAGCCACGTACAAGACCAGGGGTCCCCAAAAGGTCACCACTAGCCCCCTGGGAAGCCTGCTCCTGTTGGTCCTCCTCCTCCTCCTCCACAAAGCCACCTTCCTCCTCTGACTCCACTTCTGGCACCTCTCCCTGCGTTGCAGCAGGTGCCTGGGTTCGTTCTGGTGATTGCGACCATAAATCGTGCGCTTCCAGCTCCTCGTCACGCTGGTCTACAGCCTCATCTGTCACTCGTCGCACGGCACGCTCCAGGAAGAAAGCGAAGGGTATTAGGTCGCTGATGGTGCCTTCGGTGCGACTGACCATATTTGTCACCTCTTCAAAAGGTCGCATGAGCCTGCAGGCATCGCGCATAAGCACCCAGTAACGGGGGAAAAAAATCCCCAGCTCTGCAGATCCAGTCCTACCACCCAGTTCAAAAAGGTACTCGTTGACGGCCCTTTGTTGTTGCAGCAGACGTTCCAACATAAGGAGCGTTGAATTCCAGCGAGTCTGGCTGTCAGAAATCAAACGCCTGACTGGCATGTTGTAGCGCTGCTGAATGTCAGCAAGGCGTGCCATGGCTGTGTAGGAACGTCTGAAATGGGCCGACACCTTTCTGGACTGGGTGAGAACGTCCTGGAATCCTGGGTACTTGGAGACAAAACGTTGGACTATTAAATTTAACACATGTGCCATGCAGGGCACATGTGTTAAATTGCCCAGTCTCAACGCTGCCAACAGATTGCTTCCATTGTCACACACCACTTTTCCAATCTGCAGTTGGTGTGGGGTCAGCCACCGATCGGCCTGTGACTGCAGAGATGACAGGAGTACAGATCCGGTATGGTTTTTGCTTTCCAGGCACGTCATCCCCAAGACAGCGTGACAACGGCGTACCTGGCACGTCGAATAGCCTAGGGGGAGCTGGGGGTGCACAGGTGTGGAGGAGGAGAAGGAGGACCCAGCAGCAGAGTAAGAAGAAGAAGAGGAAGAAGACGAGGTAGAGAGCGATGGAGGAGTAGAGGTGGTGGCAGAACCGCGTGCAATCCGTGGCGGTGACACCAACTCCACTGTTGTTGTTGTTGTTGAGCTACCCATTCCCTGCTTCCCATTCCCAGCCATTACCAAGTTCACCCAGTGGGCAGTGTAGGTGACATACCTGCCCTGACCATGCTTGGAGGACCATGCGTCAGTAGTCATATGGACCTTTGGCCCAACACTAAGTGACAGAGATGCGGTAACTTGGCTCTGCACATGTTGGTACAGGTGTGGTATTCCCTTTTTAGAAAAAAAATTGCGGCTGGGTACCTTCCACTGCGGTGTCCCAATTGCTACAAATTTGCGGAAGGCCTCAGAGTCCACCAGCTGGTATGGTAAAAGCTGGCGGGCTAAGAGTGCAGACAAGCCAGCTGTCAGACGCCGGGCAAGGGGGTGACAGTCAGACATTGGCTTCTTACGCTCAAACATGGCCTTCACAGAAACTTGGCTGGTGGCAGATGACTGGGAATGGGAACAGGTGGTCAAGGTGGAAGGCGGAGTGGAGGGTGGTTCAGATGGGTCAAGGAGAGCAGAGGTAGAGCAGTAAGATGCTGGACCAGAAGGAGTGTGGCTTTTAGTTTGCCTGTTGCCTTTGAGGTGTTGCTCCCAAAGTGCTTTGTGCTTGCCGCTCATGTGCCTTCGCATAGAAGTTGTACCTATGTGGCTGTTGGGCTTACCAAGGCTCAGTTTCTGACTGCACTCATTGCAAATTACAATGCTTTTGTCAGAGGCACACACATTAAAAAAATCCCACACTGCTGACTTTTTGGAAGTCTGCGATCTGGCGGTAACAGTAGAAGTTGGCGGCATTGGCGGCAATGGCGGGTGCGTTGGCTGGCTGAACACAGGTGCCGATACATGTTGTTGCCCTACTGATCCCTGCGGGCTGTCCTCCCTGCTTCTTCTAAGTCTTATTCTCCTACTGCCTCTCTGACTCTCCGTCTCTCCATCTGAACTACCCTCCTCTTGCTCTCTTCTACTAGGCACCCACAAAACATCAATCTCCTCATCATCATTCTCCTCAGATGCATCAATTTCTTCTGACACATCACAGAAGGAAGCAGCAGCGGGGACCTCCTCCTCATCACTCATCATTATGTCCATCTCTGTCGTGTTCTCTGCCAGAATTAAATCTGGTGTAACGTCCTCATCTCCTTCATCTTCTTCTGCCAATAATGGTTGCGCATTACTCAGTTCAAGAAACTCATGGGAAAATAACTCCTCTGACTCCAGTGAAGAAGGGGCACCGGTGGTGGAGGAAGTGTTACGTGGGGTGGCCATAGCAGTGGAGGATGAGGAGGATGTTGTGGTAAAGTTAGAAACGGTAGAGGATGGGGTGTGCTGTGTAAGCCAGTCAACTACCTCTTCAGCATTTTGGGAGTTCAGGGTCATTGGCTTTTTAAAACTGGGCAATTTGCTAGGGCCACAGGATTGCATAGCAGCACGGCCCCTAGCACGGCCTCTGCGTGGCGGCCTGCCTTTGCCTGGCATTATTTTTAAAAAAACAACAACAACAAAAACTCAGTTGGTTTTTCTGGAAACGATAATACACACAGCTAGATGGCAGTTTGAAGAAAACAGTGTGCAAATAATGCCTACAAGATCAATGTATACACTACTACAGCGGTGGATACGGATTACGTAAAATATATGAATGCTGCTTGAAAAAAAGTAACTCAAGTGGTTTTTCTAGAGACGATAATATTATCAATATTTAGACAAAATGTGAACAAGCTCACACAGCTAGATGGCGGTTTGAAGAAAACACTGTGCAAATAATGCCTACAAGGTCAACGTATACACAGCGGTGGATACGGATTACGTAAAATATAAGAATGCTGCTTGAAAAAAAGTCACTCCGGTGTTTTTTCTGGAGACGGTAATATTATGGATATTTAGACAGAATGTGAACACGGTCACACAGCTAGATAGCAGTTGGTTGAATAACACACTGGGCAAAAAATGCCTACAGGGCAAATAATGCCTACAAGGTCAACGTATACACAGCGGTGGATACGGATTACGTAAAATATAAGAATGCTGCTTGAAAAAAAGTCACTCCGGTGTTTTTTCTGGAGACGGTAATATTATGGATATTTAGACAGAATGTGAACACGGGCACACAGCTAGATAGCAGTTGGTTGAATAACACACTGGGCAAAAAATGCCTACAGGGCAAATAATGCCTAAAAGGTCAACTTATACACTACTACAGCGATGGATACGGATTACGTAAAATTTATTATGGCTGCTTGAAAAAAGTCACTCCGGTGTTTTTTCTGGAGACGGTAATATTATGGATATTTAGACAGAATGTGAACACGGTCACACAGCTAGATAGCAGTTGGTTGAATAACACACTGGGCAAAAAATGCCTACAGGGCAAATAATGCCTACAAGGTCAACGTATACACAGCGGTGGATACGGATTACGTAAAATATAAGAATGCTGCTTGAAAAAAAGTCACTCCGGTGTTTTTTCTGGAGACGGTAATATTATGGATATTTAGACAGAATGTGAACACGGGCACACAGCTAGATAGCAGTTGGTTGAATAACACACTGGGCAAAAAATGCCTACAGGGCAAATAATGCCTACAAGGTCAACGTATACACAGCGGTGGATACGGATTACGTAAAATATAAGAATGCTGCTTGAAAAAAAGTCACTCCGGTGTTTTTTCTGGAGACGGTAATATTATGGATATTTAGACAGAATGTGAACACGGGCACACAGCTAGATAGCAGTTGGTTGAATAACACACTGGGCAAAAAATGCCTACAGGGCAAATAATGCCTACAAGGTCAACGTATACACAGCGGTGGATACGGATTACGTAAAATATAAGAATGCTGCTTGAAAAAAAGTCACTCCGGTGTTTTTTCTGGAGACGGTAATATTATGGATATTTAGACAGAATGTGAACACGGGCACACAGCTAGATAGCAGTTGGTTGAATAACACACTGGGCAAAAAATGCCTACAGGGCAAATAATGCCTAAAAGGTCAACTTATACACTACTACAGCGATGGATACGGATTACGTAAAATTTATTATGGCTGCTTGAAAAAAGTCACTCCGGTGTTTTTTCTGGAGACGGTAATATTATGGATATTTAGACAGAATGTGAACACGGTCACACAGCTAGATAGCAGTTGGTTGAATAACACACTGGGCAAAAAATGCCTACAGGGCAAATAATGCCTAAAAGGTCAACTTATACACTACTACAGCGATGGATACGGATTACGTAAAATTTATTATGGCTGCTTGAAAAAAGTCACTCCGGTGTTTTTTCTGGAGACGGTAATATTATGGATATTTAGACAGAATGTGAACACTGTCACACAGCTAGATAGCAGTTGGTTGAATAACACACTGGGCAAAAAATGCCTACAGGGCAAATAATGCCTAAAAGGTCAACTTATACACTACTACAGCGGTAGTAAAATAAAAAAAAGTTAAATAAAAAAAGAATGAATATTAAAAAAAAAAAAATTAAAGTTGGTGCTGCTGAACTACTAGGAGCAGCAGATTAGCACACCAGTCCCACTCCCCAACACTGCTAGACTAATAGCACTGGGCTCTTATAGTAGTAGTAGTAGTAGTAGTAGTAGTAGTAAAACAACAAAAAAATAAATAAAAGCAGTCCTTACAAGGACTATTGCTATTGCAGCAGTCAGCAGATGAGATCAGAAGCAGGACAGCTGCCCACTGCAGCTACATACAGAGCACTGCAGTAGAAGGTAGATTACTAGCCAGCAAAGCTACCTAAGCTTAAATGTCCCTCAAACCCCTGCAGACTTCTGTCCCTCCAATAACAGAGCAGTATCAAAACGATTACTAGCCAGCAAACTTTCAACTGTCCCTGAAATCACTAACAGGCAGCAGCTCTCTCCCTACACTATCTCTTCAGCACACACAGGCAGAGTGAAAAAAAGCTGCAGGGCTTCGGTTTTTATAGGGAAGGGGAGTGGTCCAGGGGAGAGCTTCCTGATTGGCTGCCATGTACCTGCTGGTCTGGGGTGAGAGGGCAAAAAAAAGCGCCAACAATGGCGAACCCAAAATGGCGAACGTCGCGCGACGTTCGCGAACTTCCGGCGAGCGCGAACACCCGATGTTCGCGCGAACAAGTTCGCCGGCGAACAGTTCGCGCCATCTCTAGTCTTAATAAGAGAGTAGCCTAGTAAAAGTTCTGGACAAACGAAGGGGCACAGTCCAGAGAGGCACAGTTCTTGGAATAGACAAAGTGTAGTCAGACAGGTGCTGGCAGTGTGGGCAGAGTTCAGGTCAGACAGGCCGGGTCGGTGCAGGCGGATTTCAAGCAAGGTCAGACAGACCAGGTTAGTGCAGGCAGCATTCAAGGAGAGTCAGGCAGGCAAGGGTCAAAACCAGAAGAATTAGAATAGTCAGGCAGGCAAGGGTCAATAACGGTGGAATCAGAATAGTCAGGCAAGTGAGGGTAAGGATAATCAGAGTTCAGGATAGTCAGACAGGCTGGATCAATAACAGGAATCAGACAGGCAAAATTGCACCCAGTAAACTAAACCAGTTAGACCTAATAATGGGCAATTTGTTTATATCCAAAGCCCCTTTGAATATTCAAAGTTTGCGCCGAAACGCGATGACATCATGACGCCGGCGACACGTGAAACCAGGAAGTGCGCTCTGCACGCACCATAGGAGAACCGGCACTTGGAGGCAACGGATCATCACAGCAGGCATCTCCGCCAAAGGCGAGGCAGGCCTACTAGACCACCAGGGTGAGTCCTCACTATAATTAATCCTTATTGGAAGCAGAACCACCCTATTTGGTTTATTTAATGGTTACATGATTTTCTAGTAGACTTAAGTTATGAAGATCCAAATTATGGAAAGATCCATTATCAGGAAAGCCTCAGGTCCCGATAATTCTGGATAACAGGTCCCATACCTGTATATACATTATAAATAAATGATGTTTGGAGTCTTTGATAAGCTTTATGATTTTATTGCTACATGTGTTTATTTTAACACAAATTGTCAAAACATACACTTAACATCTGTATATACATCTTTAAAATTAAAATATTTTCTATTAAACAGAACATTTACCAAAATTCATATGTTGCCCGAGTAGAATAAGATGACAAGCAATATGTGTGAATGAATTAACTACTTGTCTGAAAGGAGTAGAACAATTTAATTGGCTGTAAATTTAATCACTGCTGTCAGAATAAATAAATAAATAAAAAATACTTCTTATTTCTTACTTATTTCTTTTTTTACTTAAGCAAACTTTGCATTTTTCTATAGATCTAGAAATATTTTGTCAGCTGTGATAATGATGGCAGATAGCAAGAAGAAACAGAAAAAAGAAAACTTTTTTCATTATTTGAAGGTAACTATATTATTATTATTATTATTATTACATGTGTATAAAGCACTAAAATACTTCACAGCCCTGTGCAATAAATGGGTTTATATACTGAAAACACAGATTACATGCACAATTACGTATAATCAATAAAGAGGTCCCTGTTTAAAAGAGCTTACAAGGTCTGTCAAGGAATGTATTTTTCTGAAGATTGTTTAGAAGAGAAGAGAGATTTGGAAACAAAGAGAGACTGGGAAAATTTGGATGGAACATGGGTTGCAAAGTCTTGAATGGGTGTGCAGTATGCGAACAGGCAATGGGGTGTATTTATCAAAGAGTGAAGTTAGAGATCGCCACAGTCCTCTAGAGTGAAATTCTGCCACTCTCCATTAATTTCTATGGGATTTTTAAAAGAGTATTTATCAATGGATAAAAAGAGAAAGTTCATCCTTTGATAAATACGCCTTTCAAAATCCCATAGAAATGAATGGAGAGTGGCGGGATTTCATTCTAGAGGACTGTGGCGACCTCCAACTTCACTCTTTGATAAATATACCCCATAGTGAGTACTTATAAATAAGTTTGAAAAGCTGGAGCAGATTGCAAGGTTTCCAACAACTAGCTATCCCCTTAATGCTGAAAGCAATTGCCAGTGCTTGTTTGTGGAAAGAGAGGGAGAAATATCATACAGCACATGCTAACTTTAAGGGGCTGATTCACCAAGGGTCGAATATCGAGGGTTAATTAACCATCGATATTCGACTGGGAATTAAAATCCTTCGACTTCGTATATCGAAAGATTTTAGCGCAAATAGTTCAATCAAATGATCGAAGGATTATTCCTTCGATCGAACGATTAAATCCTTCGAATCGAACGATTAAATCATTCGAATCGAACAATTAAATCCTTCGAATTGAACGATTCGAAGGATTTTAATCCAACGATCTAAGGAATATCCTTTGATCAAAAAAACTTAGGAAAGCCTATGGGGACCTTCCCCATAGGCTAACGTTGAGTTCGGTAGGTTTTAGATTGCGAACTAGGGGGTCAAAGTTTTTTCTTAAAGAGACAGTACTTCGACTATCGAATGGTCGAATAGTCGAACGATTTTTAGTTCGAATCCTTCGATTCGAAGTCGTAGTCGAAGTAGCCCATTCGATGGTCGAAGTAGCCCAAAAAACACTTCGAAATTCGAAGTTTTTTTACTTCGAATCCTTCACTCGAAGTTAGTGAATTGGCCCCTTAGAGTTCTGAGGATAAATGAGCAAAATAATATTCTGCTATTAAATACTGGGGGGAAACAGAAGTGTTCTTCTGCTCTAGCTGGAAAATTTGTAATCCCTTTCAGTTTGCACCCTCACTTCTGTTTATGCCCACTGACTTGTCAATTGAAGACATCAATCCCTGTTCCCACCAGAACCAGACTGAGATTCAAAATATGCCCTGGCACAAGCCTGTACAAGCCCAAAAACAGTGACTGCCTATGGCACATTACAGCAACACCTCTGGCGTTTGTCAAAATCTACAGGTTGTCCAGAACCCTGGGCACACAAGGATCTGCCGCTTCTGACCAGTCCCTGCCCCAATATGTGGCAAACCTAGGCCTATACTTATTTACATTTGGTAAATATTGACTGAAAAATCTGACAGTGAGATCAAAGGATTTATCAAAGGTTGAACAGAGATTTCCAAAATTATCCTGCCATTTTTCCACTTGTTTATATTTATTGATATTATGTAAAATGACTGTGAGTTTTTCTCCAGAATCGTTCAAATTTTATTAATTTAGCAGACCATTTTACATCTCCCCCCATACTGTTTGTTACCAGAATTATTAAACATTTGCCACTACATGTTTTTTTTATGGTCACATACTGCCAGATTCAATTCAGTGAGAAAAAGTTAGCTAATGGCTTTTAACGTGACAACTCATGGATGAAATTCTATTCAAGGAAAAACAACTTTTCTCCTAATTCAGTTCCAGTTTTTCCCCATATACTTCAATAGAGATGTCACATGTAAACTGTCATAAACTTTTTCTGATTTGAACTGCATCTCAAATTGAATGTCGCTCATGACTTTTCACATGTGTGCCAGTCAATCCTGTACATACTTTTACTTCTTTGCCATTGTGTGTGGTGCAAAATTCAAATATTTAAATGTGCCACAGCCATTTTCCTGTTGCCCAATTAAGGTCTATTCTAGGTGGTTCCTGTGTGCGCTCTTTTGTTCTTGACCCTTGCCTGTCCCTTGGCTACTGCTGTTTCAGTGCCTGAACTGACCATTTTCTGACCAGGCAAAATTGTTCAGTTTGCAAACATTTATTTGCATTGCTAATGATTTTTGCTTTAGCGAAAAATATTACATGCCCCCATAAATATTTGACACTGCTTTTATAAATGCTCCAGTAAGGTTTGCAGAGAATGCAATGGCCAAATGTTTCTAAAGTTAAGACTACTGCAACATTTAGACAAGTAACAATTAAGTAACATATGTCAGGATTAGCACAACATGTACTATGTTTAATTTCCTGTGAACATTTTCTGCTTAGTAATAAACACTCTATTTAATTTAGGATTGTAGGGTTTTTCCTTTAGATTTTTATTTCCCAGCACCTCTACTGGGATATTATTTATTAAACTAATAACTTTACAAAATTACAGCATTTCTTCATATTTCCCCTCAGCCTGTCCCTCTGACTTTAGAGCACAGCCTCTTGCTTTAGCAATTTTCTAGTTTCCACATGCTATTGTGCATTCCTTTGTGTAAGAGGAAGATGAACGTTTGAGCATTAAATTGGAATGAGAAACTGTACCATACATTTTGTCTGACCCTTATTTGATAGAGTGCATGAATAATCAGATGATTGGAGTAATGGTAAAAACAAAGGTTCACAAATATACTCCCATAAACAGTTATGCTATGATATGCCTGTGTTATAGAGATTCTGGTGTATACGGAGAAGAAAAAATACCAAAATAACATAAGCTAAGATAGAAAATGACACATTCTATGGTCCATGAAGTTCTAACCTTCAGGTTGACTACTTTTTACTGTCATTCATTGTCACACTTGCGAGTTATCATTTTCATTATTGGTAAGACTGCATTAAAAGATCACATTCAAAATAATTCAGAAATGTAAAAGTTATCTCATTTAAATATATATCAGAAAGTGTTAATGTTGCTGCAAATCCAGGGTAGTCAATATTATGTATACATGTATGCATAGTTTACCTTTATTTACATAGAGTTTCTGAGGCAGCGGGGAAAGCTGGGTGTACCCTAACAGCTGAATGTCCAGAGGCTGCTTTTATGTGTCAACTTAGTACAACCCTACACAACTATATACTGTATGTATTTATGTAGGACCAGCACATTCTAGATGAATAAAGAAAGGACAGAAATGTTAGATACAAATGGTATGTAAATTAATGTTTTTTTACTCCTGTACAGTAGATGCAATCTATACAAAAAGCACAAAAAGGGACAATACAGTGCAGACACTTTTTTAAAATATATGTATATATATATATATATAAATATAGATAGGTATAAATATATATATATATATATATATATATATATATATATACGCATATATATATATAGATATATATATATATATATATATATATATATATATATATTCAGAGTAACAGGCACTCTTACATTCATACATAAGGAAAGCAGGCATGTGTAAAGTGCATTGGTCCTATAAAGTAGTTTACATAATTATGATTTATTTGATCCTAACAATTCCATTCAAGGTATCAGCAGTAACCAAACCTGTGTCAATATACTGTATTAAAGATAGAAAGATGTGCAAAAACCCGTTACAAAAAAAAAAAAAGGATTGTTTGTCTACACATAGCAACGTATCCAATTTTAGTAGCATTTGGCACAAAATACCTTAATGTCAGAAGAGTTCTGTTTGGTTTTCAGAATGTGGATACAGCAGTGATGTATTTGGATTATTATAAAAATACTGTGTGTCTGCAATGTCTAAACTTCTGTATATATCTTGCTGCTCTCTAGCCATTTTAGGCTATAGGGCTCATTTAGGACACCAAGGGGCTGATTCATTAAGGGTCGAATATCGAGGGTTAATTAACCCTTGATATTCGACTAGGAATTGAAATCCTTCGACTTCGAATATCGAAGTCGAAGGATTTAGCGCAAATACTGCGATCGTACGATCGAAGGATTATTCCTTCGATCGAACGATTAAATCCTTCGAATCGAACGATTCGAAGGATTTAAATCCAACGATCGAAGGAATATCCTTCGATCAAAAAAAGTTAGGCAAGCCTATGGGGACCTTCCCCATAGGCTAACATTGACTTCGGTAGCTTTTAGCTGCCGAAGTAGGGGGTCGAAGTTTTTTCTTAAAGAGACAGTACTTCGACTATCGAATGGTCGAATAGTCAAATGATTTTTAGTTTGAATCCTTCGATTCAAAGTCGTAGTCGTAGTCAATGGTCGAAGTAGCCCAAAAAATACTTCGAAATTCAAAGTTTTTTTACTTCGAATCCTTCACTCGAATTTAATGAACCGCCCCCCAAGATCAGTGAGCAAAGTGCAATTTTGAGAGCAATAACTATGTTTTTTTTCTCACAGTGCAGGAGTTTTTCCAAAAATTCCAGTGTCATTGCAGGAGCAAAGGGGTGTTGAATCCGAAGCGATTATTATGTGCTTCATGCCTTCATCACAAACTGGGCATAGATGCACCAAATAAAAGTCTAGGGGGTATATTTATCAAAGAGTGAAGTTAATAGTGAAGTTCCGCCACTAGAGTGAAATTCCGCCACTTCCCATTCATTTCTATGGGGTTTTTAAAGGCGTATTTATCAAAGGGAGAAATTTCACTTTCACCCATTGATAAATACGCCTTTCAAAATCCCATAGAAATGAATGGAGAGCTGCGGAATTTCACTCTAGTGGCAGAACTTCACTCTTTGATAAATTTACCCCTAGGTGCAGGTGCCAATTCGCTAGCCAACGGGAACGTCGCTAGGGCACATTTGCACTCTGTTGCCAGGAGACTTTGGCAAACGATTGTTACTCCGCAAATTCACTAAAGTGCGTATTTTACTGAATGTTACCTCTGAGTTGACTTCACCACCTCAGACCAGGCAAAGTGCTTAAAAGAAGCTAGATCTTCCTCAATCTTCTGTCACTTACATCATATCCTGTGTGCCGAAAATGCATTAAAGTTCCAAAAACGCTGGCGATTTTTCCTTTTTTGAAGCAGCTTGGCTATCGGCATACAGGATATGATGTCACTGACATAAGATTGAGGAAGATGTTGCTTCATTTTATCAGCAGGGCCGGATTTACATAGCAGGCACCCCTAGCCCCACTGCCGTTCATCGCCCCTGTCCTCTCCCATTACTTGCAAAAATTTTTACCATCGGAAGCAATGGGGATTTGCGCACAGGAAATTTAAAAACCTATTTTATCACCTGCACATCCCCAGTATTTGTGAACCAATGTGGGTGTGGTTGGGCATCATGCAGCCCCCTAAAATCCTGCCACCCTAGGCCCAGGCCTTGGTGGTCTTTCCACAAATCCAGACTTGTTTATCAGTTCATCTGGTCTGAGGTGACAAAGTAAAATCAGAGAGAAAAGTCGCCTGGTGATAGAGTGCGAACGAATGCTAGTGACAGTCTCATTGTTGCTAGTCAATTGGCGATGACCCTTCGGATGGGATTTCTGGCGAATTGTCGTTAGCATCAGCCAATGCTCCCTTTAGTGAATCTGCCCCATGGTGAGTAGTGCACAGATTCAGTTGAAAGCAGAGAAAGTCCCAGAATCCAATATGGAACAAAACTAAAGGGTTGAATGCTTCTGCTAGTCTAAATGTATTTGGGAAATGGCCCATGTGTATCAGAGGCAGACATCATAGTTTTCTCTTAGTCAGAGGAATTATGTTTCTCTTGGAATAAAAAAAACATTTATGAGGCCCCTTTTTAATTCTGCCCATCTGTCTTCCCTATATATGTTTACAGCCTCCACTATCTGTATCTGAATTCCTACATGCCAATGACTTTAATGCATTAGTCTAAGGAAATATGAAAGTTAGGTTTTATGTTTATCTGAGAAACCACTGAAACATAAAGCTAAGGGCAGATTCTCCCACTCCATCTTTTAATGCAAAGCCTTGATGCAGTCTCTATAGGACACTCCATTTACCCGTGAAAGTGGTAAAGAATTAGAATTTTGTTGAGGAAACTCTATAGGGACCCACCAAACAGAATTTTTTTTCTAATATAAAATAACTTTCCTTTCTTGCTTACACAGAAGTTTGCAAGTGTTGCCCTGTCTGTGCTTATACACCCAAATGTAGGTCAGAGTGCTTCCTTCACAATTTTCTTAAAAGCATTTATGAATTTCAGTATTTTATGGGCTGCTACACATAGCAAGGCTTTGCACAGCATGGTCATAGCTGCAGAACATCTTGCTGTTAACATGATCGGGAGTTAATGCACTATAAAGATTAGCACCTTTTGCTAAATTTCTATCTTGGATTTAGCTGGTGAGATGACAGAAAGATAAAATAATGTGGTAAAGGTCAGACTCCTAGCTTAGATAGATCATATGTTTGAGCACTATGTAGTCAGCTTCGCATTACAATTCAAAAGGGCAGACTATTGTATAGTAAAGAAAAAAAACAGATCACGTGTTTTCCAAAAAAGAAGAAAGCAATGCAAATATGTTACACATTTATTATACAGTAAGGGTCAAAAAGGAAAAAACGTTTTACTGACAGACATTCATCTACTTTACTGCCATCTGTAATTCAATGTAATTTCCAGCACAGTCAATGGTCCCCTTTCACTAGCTGCACTGAATTACTGAATGCACATTTTACCTTAAGAGTATGATTCCCATTTTTAAATCTTTTCAACCCCTATGGAGTAGGCTGAAAGTAACAGAGCAGGTTAAATCAATACAGCTCACACCCAAACAATAAAAATAGCAAGAGAGATGAGTGCATCAGAACTAATTACTAGGGCAGAACGATATGTCTGGGTTGTTGGTATTTTCCCTCACTAATCAAAGAGGTGTGACTCGCACCTTCATGAAATATATATTAGGAGCCACACTTCCCATTCTAGCATGTGTTAAAAGCATCAGTCCTTCTGCAATCTGCCAGTGAAATACTACAAAGAACTACTAAGGATAAAACACTTTGTTTCATTGTCACATTGTCCATGAATTGGAATCATATGAAATATAGCTTTTGATTCAAGGAACCCTATTTCATTTCTCACCTCCCAGCAAATCTTAGACACTGATTCACACATAATAGCAAATAGTTTGGGATTCCCTGATGATGCTAGATAGAAAATGAACATTGACACTTGTGTAAAGAATAAATGCATGTGTGTTTAATATGTCCTACTTTCTGAATCTTTCTCGCTCCCTCAGTTCTCCCAAATCCACCACACTGGGACTAGTCATATTCTTCATGTTTCTCATTGTTGAGTATGGAAGGTTGTGATCAAATGTAATTCCAAATTAAAGAGAACTAAAACTCAATAGAGAATTAGGCTGGTATTGCTGCATATTATTGCAGCCCTTTGGCAGTGAGGATATATGCCTTTGAAAATACTCTCAAACTGTTTTACTGATGACTTATAGCACATGCTATAGGCTGCTGTCAGTCATCTGCAATTAGGGGCTGACTCACAACATACAGCATATGTAAATGCTAAAGTCACATTTCACAGTTATTTTTCTGCTGTGGGTAATTTTTACCGTAGCATCCAAGTAGTGGCTAAAATTCCAAATTGGAGAGCTGCTGAATAAAAAGCTAAATAATTAAAAAATACACAAATAATAAAAAAAATGAAGACCCGTTGCAAATTGTCTCAGAATAGCGCTCTTTACATTATACTAAAAAATAATTAAAAGGTGAATAACCCCTTTAATTGCTCCATGAGAAATACATGACATAATATTTATTTATTTTATAGTGTGCTATCAATATTAATATTGGATGCCATGTTTTGGGGTGCATATTTATCAAAGAATATACTTCAAAATTATCCAGAAAAGAAATTCTCTTATCTCTGTACTGGTAAATGTTACAAGGCCTTTATAATTAAAGTTGTTTCAAGGGTTTATTCAGTTATCGATCAAACATGCTGAAAAGTCCTAATGGCCAAGAAATCATTGGCCCGTGAATATAATTTGTAGCTGGATGCAGAGGGCTACCCTCTGGTGATATCGTTTATACTCTTACCACGTAGCACTAAATATAAAATCACAAATAATCACATTAGGACAACAATTAGGTAGCTTAATTGAGCAAGAAACCCTAGTCACTTTGATATACAATTGGACTATATATGTCCAGCTCAATGCCATTTTAAGTCGCTGGTGTGATCAGGCCAAAGATTCCATAGGTGGGTGCTCATAAACCCCCCAACAAACTGTAGTAGAAATGCCCTAATGATACTTAATATAAACTCTAAATTAACTGGAATGAAGGCCCTCTGTGCTCTGAGGCATTAAGATAGGGGGACTGCCATACACAGCTAAATATGGGCCAATTATTGTGCTATCCATGCATTGGAGAATCCCATCATAAAGTTGGACCCATAGAGGACCATCATATAAGGATCATAACTGATTATCATATTATTATTTTCAAACTGGTATTATTGATATCTGGCCAATTTCTGCCAGATATTGGTAGACAGTCCTTTCAATGGGCCCCATGCACAGGCCAATCGTAACCCTATTTAACGTTCTAAAGCTGTCCATAAATGGGTTGATAACTGCTGGTGCATGATTAAAAAGCAAGAAAAGAATTTCTTTAAAAATAAAAAAGGTAATAAGGTAGTGTTCTTTCTATCAATTACAATGAGGGATCAGTCTTTTCCAGAAGCCTACTTATTCATAGGTTAATGAAGATATTGATTTTGTCCCTGGGATAATAACCTTTTAAATATGCCCTGAAGCAATTAAGTGTCACAACACCACAAACTTTTGATAATAAACACACCTCTAATGATTAATGTTGTCCAATAACTTTTTTTCTCTTGGTTTAGGTACAGGATGGCAGCCCTATCATACACCTGGTTCTTATTCTCTGCCTTAATTTGAATTAACTCCAAATTCTTGGAAAACGTATATCTGCTGCTGTATTGTGTGTCATAATATAGCGTAACCACCACCTTGTTTACTGGGTTAGTGGCATTGCCCTATGGAGACACCGCCTGGGATAAATACACACTGTATAGCTTGGAGGAATTTCAGAGGACAAATATCTTTACAAATTCCAGAATACATTCCTCTTTTCAGTGTTTTCCCAAGCACTATAAGCAATCAATAAAGCTGTGCAAGAGAAGACTGGCCATACACACACACCTAATGCTGAGGTAGGGAGAATAGGGAAGCAAGAGGCTTGAGCTACAGCTGTTTTACTTATGATGTGGCAGCGCTGGCTACTGTCACCCTGTGTATACTATATATACACACGCACAGTCTGCTCTCTCATCAGCCAGCCCTCCCCTCAGCTCCACTCCTCCAGCCCTCACCTCAGCTCCACCCCCCCTCTGCCCTCTCCTGTTCCCTTCACAATCAGCTGCCAGCGAGGCCCCCAATCCTTCCACTTCGCAACTACTCTGTCTTAGCAGGACTTGGCATGGAGATCAGTAACACGAAGAGCTGCCTTGCCTTCAACTAAGGGATCTTAGCAGGAAAATAGCAGAAGAAGCTCTTTGCAAACAGAACAGAAGGAGGAAGCAGAAAGCAGAATAGGAGACTGCAGGCTTTTGCAGGAGCTGACATAGCAGAGATCCAGTAAGGTACAGTAGCTTCTCATTCCTAATGCTCAGTTTATCCCGCAGTGGCTGCTGCATGACAGCTGGGATTTTGTTCTGTACAAGCAGCTTGGGGTGACCCCCAGCAACCCTTCCAGGTGTTCTCTCAGAGCAATATGCGCAAGGCCTTCCATAATATGTGCTCCATCACCTTGCTTGGGGTGATTTGGGGTCAGTGCTAATGTGGATGCTGCAAGGATGTCATCAGTACCGGACAAGGATTTCCACTGGCCCAGAATTGCTCTTGTTGGTAACCTGACCCCTGACTGCTACAGCATGTGCTGTGTGTGTACACACAACATACTGTCACACCTATACTGCAGTGTGTGCTGTCTACACTGTCACACTGTTTGTATCTATGCTGCTGCATGCTCTGTCTATATACATTGCAATGTCACTGGGTGTTTGTGGGTTTACTGCTGTTTCCCAAGTCTAGCACACGGCTCCTGTATATGTATGTGCGTTTGTATCTATACTGCAGTCCATGAATTGTCACTGTTTGTGGGAGTCTTTACTGCAGCACGTGCTATTCACAGTTTACGCTGCTGCAGTGTGTTGTCTATGTACAGTATACCATCACTATGTGTGTCCTTTCTGCAGTGTGTGCTGTCCATTTATACTGTATACATTACTGTGTCTCTTTACTGTAGCATGGGTCTGTTTACAAATCCCTGTCACTATGTACTGCAGCATGGGTTCTCTATGTCAGCATGTGCTTGGATTTTAAACACAGCATGTGTCACCATGTGTACAGTGTCACAGTTGAGTGCACTGCCAATAATTCTTTGTTTATACAAGAGAGATCTTGAACCTATGGCCATGTACAGTAGCTGACCCCCCTCCTATATTTTGATTGCAAAGAGAATCTAGAAGTTGTAGTTCAGCAACAGCCTGGTGGCCACATGTTCAACACTTCTGGTCTGTACCGCAGTTTGGGACAATGAAAAAGCTTTACGGCGCACAGTCCCTTCAAATAGTTGCCTTTTCTGTTCTTTTTTAACACAATTTAATGGACTGAGCAACAGTGTGACAGTCAGTGAATTAGACAGGACAAATTGCTTTGTTCTGCCTGTTTAAAGAGCTGCAGTGTTGGAAGCTTAGACACAAAAAGCTAGTCAATGAGAAGGAATCTGTCATCCCCATCCTTCAGGTCTCTGCTAATTGTGTATGAGCTGAAGTCAGGCTCAGTGTTGGGGACACTTCTGAATTCCCACGTGCACATTTCCATTTCATTCCTGCTATAAAACGTGATTACCACATTGTAATATCATGTAATATGCAGGGGAAGTGTTTAATTTCTTTCAAATTGGCCGATCTTCTGTGGTTCTGATTATACTTTATAACAAACTCTTTCAGTTAAATTATTTAACACCAATAAAATAATGAATGTTTTTTATTCCAGATAGCAATGATCTGCTTTTGCCCATCAGTATATTGCAGGATGCTCAGGCATGCAAAATTGTTTTTTTTTTTTTAATCAACCAATTTGGTTGTCTCTAATTCCTCTCCGCTAAAGGGCTAACAAAGGAAGCAGTCAGCTGAAAATGAAATAAGGGATGTACCTCTAGGGAGTTTATTTTTGCAAGCTGGTGGCCAGTCTTACACATGCACCCATATTGTAAAAAAAGAGCTTGATGGTTTCAGATATAGAGGCGCAAATTATTATTTGTACACTTGATTAGACTTTGCAAGAAAAATTCTTTGGGGGAGAATGTTGATAATGTTACAAAATAACATGTATTGTTTACATTTGTGAGGTATTTGTAGCTTGTTTGCTGCAACTTTCATTTTCCCACTGACATACAGATGCCAAAAGTTATAGTTTAATGAGAGCTGCAAGGTTGCCGTTTTGCCAAGCCTAAACTTCTTATAGTTTTTTCATTTAGACTGGGGCTTTAATCCATTGCCAGCTTTTCTATCTCTAAATATGGCCCCACGCACATGGTTATCTTTGTTTTTTTTGTATTACTATTCAGCATCTTTTAGGCCCTTTCAGCTGTATATTGTGTCACTGTACTGTTTTAACAACCTTAATACATAATGTATGGGCTTCCCTTTCTTTCAGATGTATAGCAATGTTTTTGTATTTTAAAACAAGCGTATCGCTGGTATGAATGGTATTATAATAATGGCTCCTTTAAAAAGTGAAAGTTATAAGCTCAGAAATAAAATCCTTGTTTTTTTCTCTCTAATAAATTCTAAGAAAGCATAAAGCTTTTTACCGGTATGGGTGCTGAATTCCAACAGCAACCAGTTAACTGTGTATTATGAGAATAAACACCTGATTGGTCACTGTCGGTAACTACATAGGTACATAGGGGCAAGCGCTAATTCACTAAAATCTGGAGTTGCGTCTAGGGTGCCGAATGCTGGCAAAGTAGGGCTAGCATTACTGAGGCAAGCAAAGCGAAGTTGCGCTAACATTGCCTAATTTGCATACGGCGGGAAGTTAAAATTCAATGGACGTATATGTTGCAGCAAATACATTACACTACACAAGCCCGGGAAATCTTAATAAAATAAATAGAGTTGTTATATTGCTCTATGCATGAGCCCAGTGTATAGTTTATGTGCCATATGTTAGTAAATGTAGGGGAGAAGCCAGGTACCTCAGAAAAAAATTCTGATCTTGCAGCCTATCACCCTGAAAAATTAGGGTGTCGCCAGCATTTTTTGGGACTTTGAAAATTTTTCAACTGTTTTTTGAGGAAGTCCGTTCAGTGAAATTACCATCTTAGTGAATTTGCATACAACTTCGCCAGGCAAAAAACCGCTAGAGTCTATCTCTTTTGGTAGCGAAGTTACGGCATCGACCGTTAGTAACGAAATGACGTTGCGCAAAGTTCGACAACTTACACTTTTTACGATTTCAAATCTGTCCCAGTTAACATTACTTTGTTGTAACCAAAATGCTTATATAAATAACTGTAACTTTTTTAGCCGAATGTTTACACTTATATACACTTTATCCGTGACTTGCCTTAAAGGGAGGAGCTCTTTTCTGCTTATGTCTAATGCATTTTGTAATGCAGGTTATAATTATTATACCTAGATATAATACTTCACACTCATGCTTTATAGCTGACAATCATTTTTTTTTTTTTTTTTTTGGAAAAAAAAAGAATCATCACCAAATACGTAATATCAAACAAACAGGACACATAGGCTAGATTCTTATTGGCAAAGTGTCTTGCATCTCAAATGAAGTCAGTGTTGCTGAAAAGCTTGGGGTTCATGTGTAGATACAGTAGAGGGAGCTAAGAATAAATAACATATCTAATAAAATTTCTCTAACACAATAGATGTGCAAAACCTTTGTTCTGAAGGCTATGTACCTTCATTGGCTTCTCCTATAAGAAGGAAGGACAGCAGACATACTGTATCACTGGGGACCTGTCTGTATACAGATGGAGAGTCCACTACTACAACAAAGGAAGGTCACTTTGTCAGAGAAAAAGACCATTCTGATGCACAGTCTGTTAACTCATTCCTACTATTGCCCCTCTTTCTTTATGTATATTTCAGGGTTTTGTATCACTGCTTATGCTTATTGAGTGCCAGGGAGCATCTTTATACCTTGTACTGTATATTGTTTATGATCTGTCTTATATAAAACAAATATGATGACATTGATAAAATATTACCACTTAGGAGAGAACAGTCAGACTTTACTTACTTTTATATGAAGCCAAACCTTCTATTAAAATGTAATCACTTACATTAAAAGAAGAAATGCAGTTATCTAATGTTACTGAAATATTACTAAAATATTTCAGGAACACCAGTCCCTGATGCATAGAACTTGGAATTTAAGTTTGCTGCCTCAGACATTTAAGTTTGGTACCTCAGACACATCCAGATAAAATGAGAGAACTGTAGTACAAAAAACAGTAGGCAACACTTTGCATTTATTCTTCACAGACTTTCACTATTTCACAAAAAAGAACCCAGTAATACAATTTATTACTTTCCCCCCTTACTTTAAAGTTTAGAAGTCTATTGATCTTGTGACACCCACCAACAGGGAGGTGTGTTGTGCTATATGTAGTACCCATCAAAGATACACATCATGGCTTATGCAAGTTGCCTTTGTGTCAACTGTGAACAGCTTATAGATCAGTGTTATCTGTTATCCATAGTATAGATCAAGTATTCTTCATATATCATGTTTGGAGTTGACATTATTACAAAATAATGTTTTAATTTAAAGCGGTCAGAGTTTTTGTGCCTGGGGGCATTAAAATATGTAGGAGGGTCACACCTGGCCTGGTTGGGCAGCTTTGTTATAGCTAAAGCTGAGTATTTTTATGCCAGTACATGTCCTTCAGAGAAATTCTATAAGGAGTTTCAGGAGTTTATTGATAAACTTGTTGTTATGAAGAAGAACCTATTTGTTAGACATCAAAGGTTGTTAAAGCTTAAAGGTCTGAGCACAGCCCAGCAAGGTTTAACTTTCCTTGTAACAGACAGATCTGAGTAACGACAGGCAGTGCTTGATGTTGTGTGCTAAAGGAATTCCTTACAGAGCTGTGTATGTGAAGTGCATGCCACTCAGGCAAATAGGAACAGGATTCTGGATTGCTCTTTCGCCTCTCCTGGGACTGAAAAACTACTTATGTACTTAGAACTGTGTGCTGCCCTTCTCCAAAGCCATTGCTGGCTCGAATGATTTGAGCTCTCCATTGACTGGTGGCAGGACGATGTTTAATTTGTACAGTTTGGGGGTTATTTAATAAAGTCCCAATGCCAAAAAACTCTAACTATGAAAACCAATTTTTTAGTGGAAACAAAACTTAAGTTTTTCAAGATTTATTGAACCCTGAGGAGCGAAAAGTCAGAACCTGAAAATCAGGCATCTCAGACTTGCCGAGATTATATAAGTCAATGGGAAAGGTCCCTATGTTTCTGTGAAGTTTCTGTGGTCTGTGCTGCAATTAGCCAAAAAATCCGACTATTTCAGCTTTTCTGGCAAAAAGCCAGACCAGACTTTTCGGGAAAAAGTTCAAACAAAATGTACGATTTGGATTTTTTTCTTGTTTTGTCTACCTCTGGGTAGGGTTAAGGTTGGGGTAATACCCCGCCCAGTCCACGATACAGTACAATGGATGGGCTAATCAGCCAGGATTCGAAAGCCACCAACTTTGGGAACAGTAGGACGCACCCTGGGTGCAGGTGTTATATGGGAATAATGTATTTTAATACAGAGTATGGAAGTACGTTAACTATTCACTTTGTGAATGAGATTGCCTAAAGGTGGCCATAGACACACAGATAATATCGTACGAAACAAATTTTCGTCCGATATTCGTTGCGTGTATGGTGGAAAAAGAGCCGACCAATATTGGCAGAAGACTTGGATATCGGTCGGCTCGTCGATCGGGCTGGACGGAAAATTTTGATCGGGTGCCTTTGAAGGGACCCAAACATCGGCCATTGTTAGTGCTGAATCGTCAGATACAGGTAGAATTCTATTGTTTCTTCCCGTTTATCTACCTATATGTCTGACGATTCAGCTCTACACGTGTGTATTGAAACGAACGATCTTTCTTGGAAAGATCTTTTCCAAGAAAGATCGTAATTGTTATGTCTATGGCCACCTTAAGTCTAAGTGCTAGGTAAGCATGAAACGCGTTAGGCTCCATGTGGGGATTGTTTGACATTTTAATTGATGTAATAAAACTATAGTTTTTATCTTAAAAAGCATGCTTTTGCATTCTTTGTACAATATGAGTACGTTAACTATTGGCTTTTGTTTTTATCAGTCTAATGATGATTGACAGGTGCTTCAGAACAGTCTTTTGGTGCCATTTATACCTATCTTAAAGGATAAGGAAAGCCCCAGGGCGCAAAACCCCTCCCCCCCCTCCGTTGCCCCCCCTCCCTCCTCCCCCCTGGCCTACCTGTCCCCCTGGGCAAATGCCCCTAACTTGTTACTCACCCCTCTGCGCAGGTCCTGTCCACGGAGTTCGCAGTCGCCATCTTCTCCCACGCGCGTCTTCTTCCTCCTCTGACCGGCGTTTTCTGGCGCATGCGCAGTAGGAACAGTTACCAGTACGGCTCTACTGCGCATGCGCCGAATGTCACGAAGTTTTCCGATTTCACTTCGTGACATTCGGCGCATGCGCAGTAGAGCCGTACCGGTAACTGTTCCTACTGCGCATGCGCCAAAAAAAGCCGGTCAGAGGAGGAAGAAGACGCGCGTGGGAGAAGATGGCGACTGCGAACTCCGTGGACAGGACCTGCGCAGAGGGGTGAGTAACAAGTTAGGGGCATTTGCCCAGGGGGACAGGTAGGCCAGGGGGGAGGAGGGAGGGGGGCAAGGGAGGGGAGGGGGGAGGGGTTTTGCGCCCTGGGGCTTTCCTTCTCCTTTAATGGACATCTGTGAACTGTATTGGTTTCCCTGATGAAGGGTCCTGTGGGGAACTGAAACGTTGGATTCAAATAAACCTCCACTGCAGTGTATATATTTATTTATTCATTTTTTCTTTATTAATATGATTGTGCCCATCTACTGTTGTTCATGTACAGATATCCATTCCCCTAGAAGGTCTGAGGTTGGTGAACCTGTACTACATATATTACCTGGTGAGCAATCATATTTGAGTGCTGTCTTGGTGACATCTGACTCTAGAACTACAACAGAGTCACTCTCAAGCTTTTTGGATCCAGATGTGCTCTCATATGGTTGTTGTTGAGTAATGGTTTCCTGTGTGCCAGCTCGCCTTACAAGAAAGCATTATACAGAACTATCATTATGAATGACCAATACTTAATGGTGGTAACAGTGACTAATTTTGTGAAATGTGAAACTTTATGTGCCAATGCATGGGGTATGTAATTCAATCTCATATTAGAAGAGCCATTATTTTTATTTTTGCATTTTACCATAAAGACAACAACAATAAGACAGTTATGGTTCTGTGGTTAGTTACCAAATCTTCAGTACTGTACATATGAAATACAGTTTCTCGTACATTGGCATACACATGCACTAGTCAGGTGTCCCATTATTCCTATGTGAGCTTTCCCAGTGATAATGGATTAGGTGTGACTTTATATATGCTGGCCATAGGTATTTGGATGAGCTGATGTGTCTGCAGCCATGTTACCCCTGGAAGAAGAGTCTGAATTTAAAAAAATTTTCCACTTTTAAAAAAATTGCAATCCCAACTGTGCAGTTTAACAGGTACTGTAGTTGCCATGTATGAGAATTGGTTACATTTTCTAATTTTTAAAAGTTGCACTAAAACCCTATCACAAACATTTGTCTTTTTGGTGGTACCTTTACATAGAATTGGTTGACACCGCCCCATGCACAGCATCCCCATACATATACCACCATATGTAATATAAGGCACTAAGTTTGCCCAGGAGCAGTAGCCCATAGCAACCAATAAAAAGAAAAATGATGCCTTGCGTAAATAGCAGTAAAAACAAAATCAGTCCTCTTGCAATAAAAGGGTTCTAGATGCAAAACATCTTTACATTGTGTTCAATTAAATATGTATTTTGGCCCATGCTTTTCTTGGGGAATTCATTTTCCCCAAAATTCCTACTATATAAATATGTATTTGGCTTTGGCTCTGTAAGTAGTTCCCTTGTAATTGTCAATAATTTGTGTTATATATTATTATTATATATAATAATATTATATATTATATATTGTATATATATATATATTTTGTAGCATGCATTTATGACAACTTATAGGGAAAAAACAAAAAATGCCTTTTCAGCTACAAAGTAATGTAGGCCATAGTGCTGTCAGAAAAAATGTATGATTATAATTATGGTTTATTGTGAAAAAATGCCAGGTATTATAGCCAGAGATTTTCTAACAAAATTAAAGTTCCTCAAAACTCCATCGCTAACTTTTTTTGTTGTTGTTCATGCTTAATGCATTTACCTTCTAAAAAAGCAAGAACAGAGATATGGAGCAGCTTAGTTCAAACACACACAATAGGCTATGCTTGATTTGTCTGAAACAAAGCAAGCTTCTTCAATAAGCCTTTTTATTTTGTAGACTAGCAGTTTTCTATGGATGAGCCTTTTGTCTTGTTAATATACAAAGAAAAACTAGTACACTGATTTTATCACAGCCAAGTTTCCATTACATGCAGTTTCTTCCAAATGACTGTCAAGGTAACTTCTATGTCTTTAAAGGGGTAATGAGAACATGGTGATTTTCTTATGCCAATTACTCGTACAGTATGTGCCCAGTAATTTTCTGTACTTATTTATTAATCTCGGTGGCAGCTCTTTGCCCCTGCAAAGATGCAGCTTGTTCTATCTTTGCATTGTTGCTTTTCGAACACAAATGCCACCCAAAGGAGTGTCTGTTTTTGATTGAGTTCACAATCGGCCTAGCTTGAGCTTAGAGAACCAAGGCTGTTGGTGTCATGCACAGCTTGATGAAATACAGTATCTTCTAATGTAAATTTTAAAAATGACTATTTTTTCCTCTCATTTTTAAAACCAACATTGTCAAAAAATAGTAAAATTTAGGAAACAGTAACCAAATGCAGCACCTCACGAGAAAGGTCTAATAATGATATCTTGCCATGGTGCACTACTTTAAATCTTGCAGATGTTACAAACATTTCATGTCATATAAAATGTATTCGTTCTATTATGAAACATATGTACCACTTTGCTCAGTTAATTTCTGAGGGCATTTCGCAACAATTGCATGTGCTTATCTCTGCTTATCACTTGTTCATATATTTTATATATGTTTTACATGGCTCATGGGTGTTTTTGATCAATTCAGTCTTCCCTTACAACAAAGACCTGTCCACCAGCATCTGCTTCTAATACATGTGATCAGCAAACAAACAGCTTGTTATAGACCCTAGTGCCTAGTGTCAGACAAGTATCATGGAATTTGGAAGTCTGAGCAATACCCACATGAAAAGTGCTCATGTCTGTCACTGAGTGCATTTTTTACTAGGTAAATGGGAAGAGGCTGCTGGTATAGGTGGGCATTATGATGTCTGCGGTTCTTGCTCACGAATGGTCCTTAGGCATGCAGTAGGTAGAGACAGTTTGCATAAAGCCTACTGAATAATTTAAAGTCTACTAGAGAAGGCCAAGAAGGTAATTTAATAATACGTGCAAAGTTTGCCCCAATTCAAGTAACCAATAGCAACCATTTAGTAGCAGGTAGCATTTTACTGGTCTGCGGCTTAAAAGAAAACCTGACTGGTTGTGATGGGTTAAAAAAAAACTAGGACACGTTTTGTTTAATGTAATTTGTAAATGTAACTGCTATTAAAAGCAATGATAAATATGTGTGTTTTCTGCACTGCTGATCCTGATGATGTGCACCAAGTTCTCCAGCCAAGACTCCACTTCCCACAATTCCTTGTGTGTGATTAACAAACCAATAAAATGAAAGAAGTGTGGTTTCAGTATGCATCATTCTAAGAGATGGACCTAGTATAGAAGTTTATTTGTGATCACCTGTCTGTTATGAACTAACCTAACTTACATGTACTTAGAAGAAGATATAAAGCCTGGTTTGCAAATAAATATTTCTTCCCCTTCCTATACCCTCACCATCCTTAATAACTGATTAGCCTGTGAGAATATAGCTTGATTTTGTACCTATAGGACAATGACATGAAGGATGTTATGTCATCTGCATGCTTTCTCGCTCATGGGAGGACAACAATATACCTGGAAACACTTCTTTATAGGCTAACCGTGTAATCGATCTGACCCTGACAGAGTTATCATTTTTGCACAAAACCAGAATTATGCTGGTTATTACACTGATTCCGAAGTTTGGCTTAGGAATGGTATTTGCTATTGTCCTGAGATTAGTTACTACCCTCCTCCCCTGAGCTTGTGTGGTCTTTTTCCCCTTTTAGTTTCAGCACTCACTGCCACAGTCCTGCCTAGAGTTGCCATCTTTCCCTTTCAAAGCCTTGCAGTTAATTTACTCATAATAGACTGAGGATGTTGACACCAAAAACAAACCTTTTATGATAATTATAATAACACAGACTTTGCAAGGGGTTTTTAAATTCCTGTAAAAGCATTCCCCAATGCTTTTACATTACTTGTGTGACCCTCATCTATTATCTGTGATGGGATCACCATATTTGTGTTGTCTGTTGGTAGTAGAAATTCGAATGGATAGGTTGAGAAGGGACAATTGCAAAACTGTCAGTAAAAAACATTCAGTACGGCTAACATGTATCATTAAATGTACATGAATAAAGTGTTGTTTTCTAGTATCAAAATGACTATAAATTTTGTGTGGGTGTACAAAAATGTATGCAATCTGCAGCATCCATGTAAGTTAATGCTTTTTAAGCATGTAAGATGTTTATTTAATTTGTGTTTGGGTTTAAGGGATAAGGTGACAACCGGAGTACTATACAGTAAATGCATGTCACTACATGTCAATGGCTTACCTAACAGTAAGTACTCGTCTATACACTGTTCCCATAGGGGTGATTTTTATTTTTGGGATGGTTAATTAATAATATTTTCTACACAAATTGCTTCAGAGTATCCCAGGACCAGTTCTACGTATAATACCACAGAACTTGTGGCAATCATATTTTAAAAAAAACATATTGCAGAATAAATGTAATGCCAATTCCACATAGTTCAATGCAGTGCCAACTAATATATAATATATTCTCCCCAGAAAACATGGCAGAAAACTACATTACCAGATTAGCATATAACACTTTGGGTAAATACAGTTCCAGATTAATGTAAAATAACCAAAAAACACATCCACGGCTAGTTTAAAGTAAAGATATGGGACCTGTTATCCAGAATGCTAGAGACTTGGGGTTTTCTGGGTAACGGATCTTTCCATAATATGGATCTTCATACCTTAAGTCTACTAGAAAATAATGTCAACTTTAAATAAACCCAAGAAGCTGATTTTGATTCCAACAAGGATTAATTATATCTGAATTTGAATCAAGTACAAGGCACTGTTTTATTATTAAAAAAATTTTGATTATTTTATTGTAATGGAGTCTATAATTCGGAGCTTTCTGGAAAACGGGTTTCCGGATAATGGATCCCATACCTGTACAAGGAAAGGCAAAAAACAAAAATTTGTCTATGTATAGGCTTACCTGAATATTGTCTAATAGTGCTGCTACTTCTGTCAACTTCCAAGCCTTTCAATAGATCCTTAGCCTTAGTTTTAAGAAAATTGCATTGTTTAGGCAAAAAAAAATCCCACAATGCAACACTGTGTAAAGATGGCGCCCACAATTAAAGTGTAGGAAGTTACTTTAATAAGCGGTGTTTCTGGATATAAACCTAGCAATTTAGGAGAGGAAGGGGTGACCAATCATTAAGAGGGTTATTTACTAAAATCCAAATGTCTTTGATTATTTAAATAAAAAAAGTCTGACCAAACTAGAATCCACAATTGGACCTTATTTATTATTAAATAAGCACAATTCAATCTGATTGGGGGAAAAGTCGATAAAATCGAGCGAAAACCCAAATCGGATGATTTTTTTCAGAGGTTTTCCCGAGTTGTACAATTTTTTTGGGCTTTTTCCTGAAAAGCCTGAATTTTTAGAATTTTTGCCTAAAAAGCCCAAAATAGTTGGATTTTTGGGCTAATTCCTGCACAGACCACAGAAACGTCAAAATAGGATAAGGACCTCTCCAATTGACTTATATACAACCTTGGCAGGTCCAAGATGATGTATTTTCGGATTCTGACTTTTTGCAGTATCTGTCGAAAACGAAAAATTTGAGTTTTGCACCCAAAATCCCGACCAGACTTTACTAGATAACCCCCATAATGTGTTCTTGAAAATATGGGTTTATCTGTCCAATGCACATTAACCACAGAACACATGGTAGAATAAATAAATAACTTCCTGTAAAGGAGAAGGAAAGCTACAAAGGCATATTATTGCCAATAAATTTGCTAGCTAGTGCAAGCTAGAATGCTATATTTATTCTGTAGAATGTTTTACCATATCTGAGTAAAAAGCTCTAGAAGCTCTCTTTGTTTAGGATAGCAGCTGCAGTATTAGCTTGGTGTCACATCACTCCCTGTCTGAGTCTTTCCCTACTCACTTATAGCTCTGGGCTCAGATTACAGCAGGGAAGGGTGGGGGAAGAGGAGCAAACTGAGCATGCTCACGCCCGGGGCAAGGAGTTTTAAGCTGAAGGTACGAAGTCGGATACAGAAGCCCATGTGTACACAATAGAAGGAAAGAAATACAGTGTTTTTTTTTAACAGAGGACTCAGAGAAACACTACTTTGAGGGTTTACTGGTATATTTAGGTGGACCTTTCTGATAAGGCTTACTTAGTTTTAACATTTCCTTCTCCTATAAAGAGTATATGACGGGCATGATGATATGTTGTAGCAAATTCAATGGGGTTGGTTAGCCTCTCACCTATGACTGTTCCTCTTTTTTTTTGTGTGTGGGTTGTAAATATATACAGTATTATATCTAAAAAACCCTAGGCTTCCGTTTATAAAGATAAGTGACAAACTGCCCAGCCCAGTAACCAGCCACTTGCTTTTTTTGTAATTACATAAGAATTGATCAAAACGTATTGCTTTCTATGTGTTACTGCACTAGGGCAGTAAATACCCAAGTTCAACAGTTTGTACGAACAAAATGTAATGAGAAATGTAAATGCTGACTTGTAAATGAGTGCAATTTCCACAGACTTTATTTTTGATAGCACTCGGATCTTTAAATGGATATGACTCCATGACCAAGTCTAATCCTCCCACAAATGTGTCTTCATTGATTTTCTTTAATTTAATAGATTTTTTTTCAGAGTGTGGTACACATTTCTGAGGATGAATGCACCAGACGTTTTCTGTGCGTAATGAGAATCATAACCGATTTGATTAAAGAAATGTACCTCTTAAACAATCCGTGCCTTCTTAGACAACATGATGAAATATTACTGAACAGGAGAGTTGCGTTTTAACATGTGGGAAAGTTGCCAAAACGAAGAGAGTCAGTTAGCATATTTAAAGGACACATTTTACTAGAGGTTAGTGTCCTATGGTTTAATCTTGTTTTATTGGATTTTTTAGCAATTTTCTGCTGCCATGGTAAAACCTGCTTGATAATAAAGGATATAAACCTTTCCTTTTGAATATAGATAGGCTCAGCTGTTTTGGGATTTGCTGTTGAATGCATGAAACATTTAAGCAGGCTGAAAATAGTCTTTAGCAGTGAATTTTGTAGCGGGACATCTATAATGCACAGTAATAAATCACTGTAAATGGAAAAGTGGGCATGTGAAATGTGTTTTTGTGAGAATAGATAAAAATATGTGTTTGCAGATTTGCGAGGCTTCTTGGAATTTAAATGCATATAGCTCAACACATGCTTGCCTCTTTAAGGAAAGAGACATGGCACATAGACTTACTGTATAAGCTTTAATCAGCAACAGCATTTGGTTAATCTGTGGGACAGTGTGTTGGACTCTGCTAATTTAAATTTTATTTGCATTTGGATTTTGGATTTGTAAAGGACTATGCTGTTAGGTGGTATATATTTTTTTATAGGGAAAAACAGAACAAAAGAGTTTATAGTTAATAATTATATAAGAGAACACGGGTCCTGTCTGCAAGGAATTTGTATGTTATCCCAGTGCATATGTTTACTCCTTATTCTCCATTCCCCCCCCCAACACACCAGGTTAATTTGGTCCTTTTTTACTCTAGTGTGTTGGGTTGAAAGTGATAGAGACCTTGGTCTGTAAGCTCGTCCAGGACAAAGACATATGAATGCTGAACAATCACTGTAAATAACTGTCTGTACTATATAAATGAAGGATGATAATAATAATAATAGTAATGTGATTAAAAAAAAAACTCGTAGCACCTGTGTTTTATTGAAGTCCTGTGCTCAAAGGTGATAAATGATAATGGCTGTATTGACTATGATACAGTGATTAAATGACAAACCGCCTGGAGCCCTAAGGCATTTGCTTTTTACAGTATGCCCTTGTATAGTTTACATGGGTAATTTGGTAGGTTCACTTTAGCAGATCTAGAAAGCAAGTATCTGACATTTTGCCCTATCATGATCTTTTCGTGGGTTACCTCTACCATAAGCAATAAGCAGGTAAAATCATAAAAGACCTTGTAACCATGATATGGTTTATTATAGAAGTTGCAGGTTGATGGTAACTTACTTGACAGAACATTCTATTCATATGTTCCATTAATATCTATGGCCCCTTATAAATGTGTCCATGGCATCTGTAACAGTTTTTCTCGTCTAATCAAAACCTGATTACTCCTGTTATACCAGTCAGACAGCTAGGGCAATAAGAAGATTCAAATTGCTGATACTTATCCTGTTTCAGGTATGGGACTTGGGATTTTCTGGATAATGGATCTTTCTGTAATTTAGATTGTCATACCTTAAGTCTACTAGAAAATCATGTAATCATTAGATAAAATTAAATAAACCCAATAGGTTGGTTTTGCTTCCAATAAGGACTAATGATATCTTAGTTTGGATCAAGTACAAGGTATTGTTTTATTGTTACAGATAAAAAGGGAATTATTTTATAATCATTTGATTATAATGGAGTCTATAATGGAGTCTATGGCAGATGGAGTTTCCTTAATTCATAGTTTTCTGGATAACAGGTTTTCATATAATGGAGTCCATACCTGTACTTACATAATGAATGATTTCTGGATTTTCACATACTGTAGCTCTCTGACTTTTTCAGGAGAGGAGTGCACTAAAAATAGGCATATATACTTACCCTGTGCAGAATTTTATATTCCCACCTGGACTGTATTAAGCCTCTGGCTTTTATGACAGTTGCTGGTTTACTGTTCCTAATGAATTGTGTAAAAAAAAAAAATGATGGTAAAACGTGTGTTAAATGTAGATTCAAATCAAATTATATTAAATGTTGCAGGCTTGCATTTAGTGACTCCATACCCCCGAGTAATAAAATGTAGGTTCTAATGTTCCAACATTATTATACAGAAAACAAGTCAAGTTACAACATTAGCAAGTGATACACTGCAATTGTTAACTTTTTTTGTGCAACTGAAATAAAAATCCTATTTTAAATTGGACAAAACCACGGGCAATGTTGTTATTAGGGTAAATTACACACTAGGCTCTGAGTGCTGAAATAGGTGATGCAGAGCATAGAACGAAAGGATGTGAAGACATCTGTAAAGAATAGTAAACTATGTAAGTAAACTATAGTAAACTATGTAAAGTATGTTCCTTCCTTAATTAAGCTGGCCATAGACGCAAATATCCGATCATACGAATCGAGGATTTGTACGATTTTCGGACCATGTGTGGAGAGTCCCAACATTTTTGGGATTGGTCGATTGGACAGGTTAAAATATTTCTTTCGGCTGCTGACAATATCTCTGCATGTATTGCCGATTGTACGATTTTCAGTGGGAGACTGTCACTAGCTTTGTCGGACATAACTTTCATACGATTGCTGTCAGGGGCAGAACATCGGCTGATCTGTTCTTTTACAACTGTATTTGATCTAAATGGTTAGTGGCAGGTCGGGAGAGGCGGAAGTCCGATCGTTCGCGGATTCATATGATTGGATCTTTGCATCTATGACCAGCTTAAAAGATGGTTTGATAGTAGTAGTGGTGAAAAAAAAATGTTGGTTGGTAATTACAGTAAGAATGGTTTGCCAATTGTAGCACATAAATTATCCAAGCATAATCCAAGCATAAATCCCAGGGAGTCATTAACTGTATCGTGCCTTGATTGTTTTGTATGTTTTTTTTCTTGTGTTTTTGCACTCACCTTCAGGAACAATTCCTTTGTTATACTCGCCATTCTCCATAACTTTTGTGGTAAAGGAAAGTCTATTTAACTTGGGGGTGCGAAAGTTATGCACCCCAGGTGGATGCATTTACTTTCCAGACACCCAGGACAGGTGCACCTATCAGGAGAAAACTGCACTGGCCCAAGATTCTTCCTTTGAGTACGAGAGATCGATCATCTTCTTCAAATTTCCCAGTAGAATTAAACAGATGGCTTTTTCCTTAAAGTCCGGCATTTCACTTTACTGTGCATGTGCGGTCTCAAGAAGAAGGAGGAACAGGAAGGGTCTGCTCGCTGGCAGAACTTGTATTGTTAAAGTGAATCATTATGTCAGTAATATAGAGCACGGTGGCAATATCCATAAATATTTCTTTTTTGGACTTTTTTTTTAATAATAAAGTGTGGAATCCTGCATACATTATACATTATACACAGTACAACCTTTCTGTTTTTTTATTTGCTTTATAATATGGCATAATAAATTCTTCAATTGATAGTATAGTATACAGTGTTATACAGTATATAGTGTTATACAGATATAACACAATTAAACGATTTGGTTAGTGAAGCTAAATCTATCAACTAAGATTCTTAATTCCTTAATTAGATCTTTTGATCATTAGAGATCAAAGAGCCCTTGATGTTTTTAGGTTACCCGATTCTTCCCATGCAGATTAGATATCTAGAAAGAAAGACAGAACAAACTGACAACCCACTGCTAGTATGTTCATTCCATTATGTCCAGCGATGAGAGTGGCTAAAATATGTTGTACCGGTATGTACTAGTGAGCACCATATTCACATTTTAAAATTTGTATAATCTCATTTTGAAATAAGCAAAAGGTACAAAAATTTTGTATTGTTGGGCGTGACCGCTATTGAATAATTCTGGCAATTGAATTCTCACCCCTGGTCAAGTGTAAATGGAGTTTAGCCAAACAGCTGCATTTACAGATAAGGTATGTCTGGGCACTCAGTACCCAAAGGAAATCTTATTTACTCTTCAGATACATGGCACGTGCTCTGGTACTGCACAAGATATTATAGATAATGCGTGATATTCCTGTGCTCCGTTCATATAATGAGTTGATAAATAATGCAGAATTTCATGGTTGTGATTTAAATATTTCTGTTGTAGCTATATTGTCTGGTTATTTTTATTTAATTTGTGTGCATGACAGAAGTGAAAGGAAAGCTCACAACAGAATAGCATTTAATGTAAGTATTACTATTCTGAGTATAATTATTATTCTGTTCCTTAAAGGGATTGTTCACCTTTATCTTAACATTTAGCATGAAGTAGAGAGTGATATTCTGAGACAATTTGCAATTGGTTTTCATTTTTTTTATTATTTGTGGTTTTATTTTTATTAGCGTTTTATTCAGCAGCTCTTCAGTTTGCAATTACATCTGGTTACAAGGGTGTAAATTCTCCTAGCAACCATGCATTGCTTTGAATAAGAGACTGGAATATGAATATAAGGGGCCTGAATAGAAAGATGACTAATAAAAAGTAGCAATAACAATACATTTGTAAACTTATAGAGCATTTGTTTTTAGATGGGGTCAGTGACAACCATTTGGAAGATCGAAAGAGTCAGAAGAAGACAATAAATCATTCAAAAATCATAAAGAAGAAATAATGAAGGCTGTTTGAAAAGCTGTTTAGAATTAGTCATTCATTAGCTAAAAATTAACTTAATGGTGAACCTCCTATTTAATATTCTGCCTCTCATCATCTTAAAAATTAAGATACTAAGCACTGTGTCTTTACCTGTCCATTATGCAAAACAGTTATTGCTTTTTAGGATCATTTGATCCCATTCTGGAGCACAAACTCCTGCATCTAGAGTCCTAAAATATAAAATAAATCTAGTAAGCGATTGATAATGTGCTATACTGTTTTAAACTATATATGGTCTTTATTAGAGATTAGGAAATCAGACGGATTACCATTTTTGACTGCTAGGAGTTTGCACATTTATCCCAATATGTCAGAAAGTGTTCTATGTACTTTGGGGTATTTGTGCTCAGTACAGATCAGCTGCAGCACTAATCACTTAAACCCATTCCAGTTGTTAATCTCCAGTACAAATTGCATGCTGGAATGACAGATTTGAGAAATATAAATTATTAAATTGGAAAATATAATTTTTTTAATGAACAGTTAGGGTCGCTGCTGCCATGAGACTAGTTGCGAAAACCCACTCTTGGTAATTTAAAGAGACAAAATTCTGACTTTTAAATTGGAATTTTGGGTCTTCTAATGCCGAGAGCCCAATAGCACTAGCGATGCACCCGCCCCTCGAACCATTCCAGCGTTTAAAAAGGTAAGTGCTGGGTGAGAGGGGGGTTAGCATCCGAAAGGCTGCCTCAATGAAATGCCCCTGTGAACAGTTTGCCTCGTTTACGCTTGTAAAAAACAAAAGAATCCTAAATAAAAAGAAATAGTTAATTGCCCCCTAAATTTTCAAGTAAAATATATTAATGTTGTGCCCCATTCCCTTTTTAATTATTAAGCATAAGAATAAAAATATTGTGTTGCCAAAATATACCAACCAAAAGGGAGTATATGTGACCAGAAACATTATATAATATATAACGTTGATCTAAGTTTCATTAAAAGGGAAACAGTTTTCATAGAAGTGAAAGCTACAGAAAAAGGAGAATAACATAGTAGCTGATTCCTCTTACGACTTTAGTGCTCCCTGTTGTGCTTTCCCAGCAGAGCAGAGTATATTTCACTCAGTGGGTTGCACAGATATCATTACCATAAGCGCCGGATCATTTTAATCCGTTATGCAGCATTTCCTTGAAAGTTGTGTGAGCAACACATTGATTTGGAGCCAGCTAATAGGCCTGCTGCTTTCTGCCTCAATCCACCTCATTTGTGCCTTTGTTTCAGGAGAAATCTTTGAAAGTTGGCTCACATATAAGTATAGTCAGCATTTGTAAAAGTTACAATTTTATGCAGTGATCTAATTTCTGCAAGCACATTTGCAGATGTATCCTTTATGTAATATGATGGCAAAGGTATTATGTGTTTAAATAACACACTAATTCCATGTAATTTCAAGGATATCTGCCAACTGTCCAGGATAGTTCCCTGAGCTACTGGCAAAAGGGCGTGGGGCTAGGGCAGACTGATTGGGGTTAAGGTATCACAACCAGAAATCTTATTAGGGCCACCCAAACTTTTTATATTACAGTCGAACCCCTATTTTACATTTTTCAGGGGACCTGCCCTCCTGTGTGCTATTAAAGTATACTGCATGTCCTGGTCTACAATCAGGGGGCAGGGCTTGAAGATGACATGTACAGTGTGTATGAGTCTCATGTCTCTAGAGTGGGAAATGCCAGGGGTATTTGCATCTGGACACATGTGGTGGTAGTTACTCCACTGTGCATAGCTTGGTGGAAGTTTTGCACATTCAGTGCATAAAGGAAAACTCAACCCCCCCCCCCACACAAACATAACGCCTTATTCTCGGCCCTCTTCAGTGTCCCTGTTTGTAAAGCTGACCTATAGATGCAAAGTAGTGCAGCAGAGTTCACAGGCACTATCTTCTATAGCTTTGGGGTTGATTTGAATCAGTTCACCAACACAGAGCTTGCTATTTCATGTGCAGTTGGAGCTTATACTGAAGGATTTTCAGCTGCTCATACACCAGCAAGCTCTGTGATCTGAAGAAAACCCAAAGATAATAATAGACTCTGTGGGGAGGGAGGGTGGCAAATGCATGACAGTGGATGGGGGCTTTTGTCTGTTCAAGGATTAGTTTTCCTTTAAATGCATACAGTACAGTATCTAGGTAATATTCCTTCGACTTATTATTTGTAAGGGTTTGCTGATTGTTGCTACATTGGCACGCAGTGTTTATGCTGCCAACTTCAAAATAGAAAGAACATGTGTGTCAATAAAAACACAAACTTATGCAGTAATTATCTGCGTTTGAGCAGTTCTTGCCACATATTTCTACTTAAAATAGGTTATCTAGATCCACATTCAGTGCCAAATTGTACTCATTATTCTGCAAAATTTTTGGGTGTTCTATTAATGTCTGAAATTTCTGGTTATTGACTCCTGGCCTGTTTTTTGATATACTGCCTGCCTAGGCCTGTTCCTCATATGAACTGTGACTCTGGTTATAACGATACTGACACATTCCTTTAAAAATCATAGGAACGTGCCAGTATCAAGTAAATGCTGTACCCGGAATAGTTCACTCTCTGTTCCCTGTTCCTCCTGTATACGTAGCCCTGGTCCTCTCACTTTAAGACTTGGCGGCATCTGAGTAGCAGAGGGCTCCTCCCAAAGCCAAAGGCAGCTGCTAAAGGTGGAAGCGTGAGCTGAGGCCGGGACCTTGGGGTTTGTTCTGTGTTTGGGATACCATAAGTGACAATCTTCCAGACAAGTGACTAAATTAGAAAGAAAAAGATAATGTTAGCAAGTACAATTGAGTACTTGAGTACTACATTTAACTTTACAATGGTAATAATTTAGGAATCCCCTCCTGACAGCACAATTTCAGATAACTTCAGATAGTTAAAGACAAGTGATATTGACACATTCCTATGAAAATCAGTAGAAATGAGTCTGTGTTACTAAAGAGTTGCAGCACCTAAATATTTCTGTCCAAAAGTCCCTCAAAGCCTCCAGTAGCCCAACTAATCTTACCTGAACCGACATGCTAACATGACTAAATGCTGCACTGCTGGTTGAGGGCGACACACTCTCTTTCTAAAGGCTAATTATAAATGAAAACAGTACTCCAGCCTATGGAAGGATCACTCCACCTCTGGCCCAGCATGACTGACATAGCAGCATTTAACTCCCATGAACTTGCCAGCTTTTAGATATTTACATTTTTTTTGCCCTTAATTAATTTGTCCCCAATCGCTGGCAATTAAATGTTTCTCAGTTGGCTGCAATTAAATATGGGGAATATATCAAAAGCAACAAAGCAGATCAAGTACAATCAAATGTAGTTTTTTTGTAGTGTGCTGTCTTGTGAATACAAGTGAGCTGGAAGTGTATAAACCTGCCTTCATCAGACAGTTAGGGTAATTTATCAAACTCCTGTTAGCAAGCCTTCTCTGGCATTATCTTCCATTGACACAAACAAGATCAACTGCTTCAGCCATTGTTTTACTGGCTACACAGATTGATGTATATCTCCTTGATTTACCATTTGAAGGTGAAAGGACCCTTTATGCACTTTAGCTCTGTATTAACTAGCTCTTACATGTAACTTTTCTTTTTACAGTGACACTATAAGTGCAATGTTTTATTTTTATTTATTTTTTTGAACTGTTCGTTTAATTACAGTATATTCTTTTAAGAGTGACAAAAGAACTATGATATGCTTAAAGACCATGACAGTGAAAGGGAAATATCATCTAATAAAATACAGGTATGGAATTTGTTATCCGGAAACCTGTTATGCAGAAAGTTCTGAATTACAGAAAGATCATCTCCCATAGAGCCCATTTTATCCAAATAATTCATATTTTTAAAAAATGTCTTTTTTCTCTGTAATAATAAAACAGTACCTTGTATTAGATCCGAACTAAGATATAATTAATCCTTGTTGGAGGCAAAACCAGCCTATTGGGTTTATTTAATGTTTAAATTATTTTTTAGTAGACTAAAGGTACTAAATTACAAAAATATCACTTATCCAAAAAAAGCGGCATTCCGGATAACAGGTACATGTAGTAGTAGTTTTCAACTAGATGTATATGGAATGAGAAATGAGAACAAGCACCATCATGGGCAAAAATATATAGTGGTCATTTATAAAGTTCACACAGCGCATATTTATTTGCAAGTGGTTGTATTGCCCATGGATTTTTCTGAATGCTAAAATATTGCATTGCTTTCCATTTTTTGCGAATTTGCATTGCACACAAATATTGGCAAATAGGTCAAAAATTGGAACTGGTTGTTTGTGTAAGTGCGGCCACTGTGCAAAACTGCTTTGGAAATATTTTCTCCTCCACCGAAGTTGTGGCACAGAGTGTGTTCATAAATATTCATAGTTTACGATTTTGTCAAATTTTAAAAGCTCTTATGGACATTCACAGTTAGAATAAGTATTTGAAATTCTGTTTGCACATTAAATACACCTCCCTTATCCAGCATTATAAATATAACCATGCTCAGAGCAAATATTTTCACTGTGCAAACCATTCTGCGCTCCTTTTAAGATGCTGTTTGGGCCAAAAAATTACACTAGAATGTTATTTCTGGTTGTTTTTGTTATTAAAAGTTGATGGTTATTATTATTATTATTTCCTGTTCTGTAGATAATGACATTCATTGTTGGTGCTTATAATCTGTTATTTTAGAAAAAAATATTTTCTTTTTGTGGTTCTCTTAGGTTTGTTGTATTATATTTCATATTTTATGTCAAGTGTTACTTTTCACTTAATAGTGGTTTACGTCGATTTGACTTTTATGCCCTGATATGTGGACTATTTCTGCTGATAGTATATTGTTTGCTGCTATTCTTTTGTATTGCTGAGTGATTTGTTATCTATTTGAACTCTGGTTAAGATACTTTGAGGTTCATTGTTTGTAATTTGGGCATTCCAGTTTTCATCCTTGCTGTTGTTTTACTGACTGTATATTTTTTAATTTGCTCAAGCTCTTGTTATTGTTTATTGTATCTTTTATTTAAAGATGCCTTTTGAGTTTGTTTGTAGGGTTCCAACTCCCTATTTTAATTTGAATAGTTTTATGTAGGTAGTGAAACATGAAAACCCTTGTTAAAGAATGCCAAACAGGGAATACTTTTTGGATTAGGCTAGTATGCCTCAGTCTATTTGTCTGCTTAATTGTCTGTTAATACTTAAGCTTTACTCTTAATTGCCTTCTTCTTTTAAATAATTGAATTTTTGTTGGTAGTGTTTCTTTTGTTTAAATGAAGCCATTGGATGAGTTAGGTAGCTGTCCACGCTGCTTTTTCATGGCATTGGGCTGAAATCTAATGGGGCATTGCGGGTGGGTACATGTGTCATAAATGTGTGTTGGAAAATGATATATTTTCAAACTCATATTTTTCTCTTTTTGTAAAATAAATATAAATGTTAAGTACTAATAATTTGTTTTTTTTAGCAATTGTAAATCTTGCAATTCATTTTGAAATGATCTGAGTAAGAACTGTGATTCTTAATTCATTTGATATGTTTTATTTTGATTTCTTTTAAAAAAATGTATATTGTGTGCTTTTTTTTTATTAATTTACTCTTCTTTACTCTGGTACTCTACTGATATTCAGGTTGATTGTTCTTATGTGCTTTGCATCTGTAAGCCACTGTATGCCTGTCTAAACTGTCACTTTTGACATCTGTGGCAGTGTTTGTATTGAAGGTCTCTCGTTTGGTGCACATTGAAATTCAGTCTGTTTGTGACAACTGGTCCCAAAAGACACTTATGGCTGCATACAGCATGTGCACCTATTTTCTAACATTTTTGTCTGATAAACAATAATTAAGTCTTACAGTGTGAATGCATTCATTGACATTTTTGGGTAAATAGGACGATTCCAAATTTGCAGATTAAATAGGTATTATTGTATTCCCAATTTTAAAATATAAAAATATTAGAAGTCATCAAGGAGTTCCATGACCATATAAAAGCACAAGGCTGAAGAAAGAATGCTTTTATACTGGTCATGGTACAGTGAGGACAGTGTTATATAATACACATGTTTCAGTGAGTCATATGAAACAAATTACTTACATCACTGATTATAGCTAGTGACATCACTTAGCATTGTTTAAAGCTATGTCTAATTCTATTTTAAAGGATAGCCATGGCACTTGTGTTTTATATATATATATATATATATATATATATATATATATATATATATATATATATATATATATATATATATATATATATATATATATATATATATAAATATAATACATAAGAGGCATGAATATCTTGTAAATTATATTCTTAAAAATAGCATTTAGTGATGTCATCAGTTATAATTGATCAGTGACTTATCAATATTATGTACACTGTACCATAATTTCTGTTTTAAAAAAGGAATTTGCTAATCCTTTGAAATCAAGCAAAATAAAAAATGAGCCCACACTCTGCATTAAAAAAAGCACCCCAGCACACTGCCCCTTCAGGAAAACAAAACCAATAAGACCTCAGAAAACGTTGTATTAACCGATTAAGTCTACATATTACCCTTTCTCCTGTAGAAAAAAACTACCTATTAAATCCCGTACTTGTATGTACTTTTCTCTGCCTTCAAACTGACCTCAACCCCACCCTTGCAATATTCTATAATAAAAAATAAAATGCAAGGACATTTTGCAAGGACATTTTTAAAATGTGTGATTTTAAGTAACGATTGATTTAAACATTGAAAGTAACACATGAAGTACAATGTATAGGGACATATTTAATAGGAAATGCTTCTTTGTAAACAGAAATAATGCTTGACATAAGCTCCCCAGACAAGCCAAGACGTTGCTGTTTAAGGATTGGGATAATAACAGAGCTCAGCTAAACAATACTTTGGTGTGCACAGCATAGCAGTCAGCCGCTCCACTCTTATCCTAGAGAAGCTGAGTTAATCTCTCCTAAATCCTAAAGTAATTTACGTTTTTACTGATCCTTCAGACATTTCCTCACAAAACATGACAAATGATAAGGATTTAGGAGAGGAGAGTTGCTTTTTCCACTTATCAAAGCAATTTCTGCTGAGGTTACGTATGTAAAAATATAATTAACCCCTCTATGCCTGCGTTCCACAAGGCAAAGCAGTTCTGTCTCTCCTGTGGGGAAAAGGCTTATTAAAATAAATTAGGAAATGCAATAAAGTGTATCAAGCTTTTAAGTAACTATAATTTGCCTTACTCGTGTCCCCCCTACTGTGTTGCTTCTATCTTAATTATGCAATTACAATGCCAACTGAATGTATCAGAATATGAAAGAGCAACATAATGATTATGAATTTATAGAGCAGTGAATATATGTGGTTTCATTTGGATGTTGCCTGCACATAAGGTTGTACATAATGTATGGTGTATAGTGCAGCAGCTAATCAACACTTGAAATGACCAATGTTAGAAAACCATTGCATCATCCGATTTTGCTGCAGGATGCTCAGTAAATGGGTTAACTAAGCTTGCATAGTTTTCTTAATAGTAAATGAGAAACTTTTGGTGTGCCAAAGCCATGGAGTGATCCATTTATAATCTTATTTTGCTCTCCTTGACCTCAATGACATCAGAACATTTATAGACTTCTTGTCTATTCTTAGGGAATTTTAACACAATAGGAGGGTTATTAGACATAAAGGAAATGCATTAATGATGAAGTGCAGTGAAATTGAAAGCACTTTCATTTTACACCTTGTCTGACCTTATTTAGATGGTGGTGGGAGAATGAGAATGTTGCTTCCCAGTAAAGTCACTGTATAATAACAATAATTATGATTAGCCACAAGAAGCATTACACAACCACTGAGAGTGACTTGTTAATACAGGTTCTCTATTAAAACAAACTCCCCTGATTATCGATGTGGAGGGGTATTTAATAATTGTTAAAAGAAGCAATGATACATTTTTATTAATGAAAAAAATATGAATTTATATATAACAAAAAAAAGACACAGTTCATCAAGTTCAACCCCTCCAAATGAAAACCCAGCATCCATGCACACACCCCTCCATACTCTCAGATAAATGATATATACCCATATCTATACTAACTATAGAATTTTGTATCACAATAGCCTTTGATATTATGTCTGTCCAATAAATCATCCAAGCCACTTTTAAAGGCATTAACAGAATCAGCCATCACAACATCACCCGGCAGTGCATTCCACAACCTCACTGTCCTCAATATGAAGAACCCCCTATGTTACTTCAAATTAAAGTTCTATTCCTCTAGTTGGAAGGGATGGCCTCTCGTACAGTGATCCTTGTTTTCAACAGAAGCCATATCATCATCATCATGATTTTTTTATTTATATAACGCCAACAAGTTACATAGTGCTTTACATTAGTTTAGAATGAATAGAGAACAAATGATGAATAACAAACAAGGGTTTACAAAGTACAATTGGGTAAGAGGGGCCTACTCGCAAGAGCTTACAAACTAAGGGTTAGAGTACAATTGAGATAAAAGGATTTCAGAAACAAATGAGTGATTTATGATACAGCTATGACAGATGGGTCCTTAGAAAATGTTTGGAAAGAAGGAAAAAGTCTGACAGCTCGAGGCAGAGAGCTCCAGAGAAAAGCAGAAGCCCGAGAAGTTTTGTAGATGAGAATGAGCTGAAGTGATTAGAGGAGAAGAGAGGCGAAGGTCAGAAACAGAACAAAGGTTGTGTGAAGTAGTGTAGTTTAAGATCACAGGTGAAATATAGGGAGGGGCTTCAAGGTTAAGGGCCTTGAATGTAAGTGTGAGTAGTTTGAATTCAATTCTAGAGGAAATTGGGAGCCAGGGAAGGAATATGCATAGGAGAGCAGCTGATGTTGAGATGGATTAATGAGTCTAGCAGCAGCATTTAGAACAAATTGGAGTTGTTGGAATACCTGCAATGAGTAGGTTGCATGCATAATGAAGGTGGGGGGATAAGGCTGGATAAGTATTTTGGTTGTGTCTGAACTGAGATACAGTCATATTTGGGCAAGTGTTGGGATGTGTGGGGAAAAAGAGTGATGAAAGACTAAGAACTCCTAGGGAGCATGCCTGTGTATTCAAATGAAAGGTGATGTTATTAACTGTGAGTCACAGGGGAAGATCTCTGAGTTCTGTTTTAGAAGACATCCAGGAGGAGACAGCAGAAAGGCAACTTGTAACTTGGGAAAGGACAGAAGGAGAGAGGTCAAGAGTGGACAGCATAAAGGTGATACTGAAGTCCTAACGACTGAATAAGTTTTCCTAGCGAAGTAGTATAGAATGAGAACAGCAGATGGCCTAATACAGATCCTTGAGGAACTCCAGCAGAGAGATGGAATGTAGTAGAAGTTAGAGCAACTTTACCTAGGTCTGAATTTTCGCTTCGAAAATCTTCTTCATACTTTGCACAAATATGTTAGACGTTAATTCCTTACGACTACATGTATTCTTCAAAATGCAAAAATTTGTCTCAGCTAATGAACGCTAGTGAAAATTCGTCAGCACAAAAGTTTCTTAGCAAATTTTCTCTAGAGTTACTTTTTTTCTACCGAAACTTCATTAAAATATTTACACTTACATCAATTTAATTATGGTTGTTGTACATACAGGTCATATGTTTGCCTTTTTTAGTGATGCTGAAATTGCTGGTAGTGCCCACTTATTATTAAAAATGGCCAAAGAAGCAAAATAAAGACAACAGGGATCCTCTGAAAATTAGAATGCCCTAAAACAAATGTGTCATGAACTTCAAATGGTTTAAAAACTAAAAAAAAAATATTTGAATTATGCTAAACGTTAAACACTACTGCTTTATGCAACAGTAAAATCTTATTGCTTTCTACATGGCTTTCAGAAATAAAATACCTTTATAGAGCTATGCACCCTCCCCTAGTAAGCCCCACTTGCTTTTGAGGTCTGAGATTCAGAATTGTCTCATGGAAATTGGGGCCATTAGGAGTTGTTGCATAGTCCATCACAAGTCAGAATGCAGGGACTTATAAGCAAGTAGTGTTTGGCTAGGAAACATTTTGAAAACATTTGCAGCAGCCAAAACAATGCAGGATATAACACATCAGGATCTAAATGGAAAGTAATGCCAAAAAGCTAGCAAAACCATTTGTGGTCCCCAAATTTAGGACTGATTTATTCTCACATTAAAAAGCATTGACTCAAAAAGTAAAGCCTTTATAAAGTATTTTCTTTTGTCTACAGAAGAATAGGAAGGCCTTAAACCTTACTGCTCTCTTGAGGTTACTATCATGAATTCTCTGAAGAGCTTTCAATACAAAGGGCCGTGCAGTTTTAAAGGGAAATCCCACAAGATAAGAGGAAAAGTTTCACTTTCGAAACAGCAAGGTATTTTCACTGTAAAGGCAGTAAAATATGGGATCTATCACCCAGGAAGGTCACCCTGGCACTAATTATCTTCAAAAAGATATTGGCTAAGGCTTTGGAAAAGAGGGCACACTACTGAGTTTAAAAAGGAGTTGCAAGAGGAGAAGGGTCTTTATATATCCTGGAGCCAAAATTGTTGTATAGTATACAGGTATGTCACATTTATTGTTCTAGCTACAAGAAAAACAAGAAAAACATTGTATTTTTTCCTTATATTCGTATTCTGCATTGGTATAAAATGTATGTTTGCTTCAGAATCGCAACGATAGTTCAATGGTTTTAGTTCTTATATAGGAAGATAAAAATAAGTCAAATGTCATGCAGAGATGTCTGCATACAGTATCTATAGCATGAAAATAAGCAAATCCAAAACCACTTTATAGCATTACTGGGCTTTATGGTCTATGGCAGCGTTTTCTCCTTGTTATAGTGGTAAGTAGCTGAGAATTTTTTCTAAACTCAACCCCAACCTAATAGCACTTGTGCACAGCACTATTACATCACCAAAAAGGAGTGGTCCTGCTTGAGGTTTTAAAAGGGGCTCACCTCCTTGGCCTGAACCTATCCAACCCACAGGTTTCAGATCAACCCATTAAATATGGCCACATTGGTGATGGTGACAATCGCTTAAATGGTCTTGCAGGGTCCACTAAACATATTTAAAGTACAGTTTCTTTTCATTCATTTTTGTCAAGAGCAGTAACAGTCAGATAGGAGCATTTTGTCCATTGCTGTTCCGTGCAGGAGGGCTACAGCTTTCACAACCCCGTTGTGTCATAACCATAAGAATTATATAACTTGAGAGACTAGGGGGCAGATTTATCAAAGGTTGAAGTTTTTTTTAAAAAAAAAACTTCGAATCGAATTAAACCGAATGCGATGTTACTTCGATTCATATGTTTCGAATTCGATCGAAAACGGACCGATTCTATCAAAAACAGACCTATGCTTCGATTTTCTTTTAATAAATTTCGGTTGGTCTTTTTTAATTCGAATTTAAAAGTATTTTAAATTCGAAATGCAACTTTTGATAAATATGCCCCTAATTATCACTAGTATGCTTTTGGATGATTTGCTAAACAACTTATACCAGTAATAAACATTTGTCTCATGCATGATAATTCACTAAATAAAAAATATGTTGTAGATTTTATTAAATTTAAATTTATCTTCAGAAATGCTAACCGCCTAACTGTGAATGTGCAATTACATTTGTATTGTATTTAATTACATGTTCCTTTCTCTTGCTGCTTTGCCCGTATTCATTTAGGTGTTTTATTTTATTGTGTGATTATTGTTAAATTCTGCATATTGTATACACCTTTTGAAAATAAGACAGATTATCTTTTTTGAAAAGGAAATTGCCAGTCAAAAGCCTTGATAATTCCCACAATTAATCCTCTTCTTTTGATAATCAAGAACCCAGAGTTACCTCTGTGTTAGAAGCCCAAATTAATCTGAGAATTTCTGACTGAGTGTCTAATGCACATTCACTGCAAATGATAGAGGTGTAAATTTGTATTCAAACAGTATTGAAGGTTTGGAATTCCCTACTGCTTAGAAAGTTCTGCAAAACATGTAAGTGTGAATTGAGAAGGTCCTAATTAATCAAGGCACATAAAAAAAAAAAAGACTTAACAGCGGAAGGTCATTATTTTCTGAATATTTAATGGTTTTGAAAAACTGTTAAAAATGTTTCATTTAAATAGTAATTTCATAGTGCAGATCAAAGCAGTATTCTGCTGCCATAATACAAAATAGGCATTTTTCATAACTCTGCAATTAGTTTACAATCATAATGTATTCAAATGTTTTAAATTTTAGAAAATCTACAACATTCTATTTTGTTTAATATTTCAAAATAACATATAAATACTATAACTAAACTGTATACAAGTTTAAACTTCAGAAAGCTTAATCACAGGAAGGCTACCTGTCCAAGGCAGCCGATTTTTGAATTTTTGGGTTTGAGGGAAAGAAAAAGAAAAAAGTCATGGAACATTTTAAAGGAGAAGGAAAGTCATTCATACTTGGGGGTGCCAAAACTTATACACCAAGTGGTTGTATTTACTTACCTGACACTCTGGGACAGTGTTCCTATCAGCAGAAACCTGCACTGAACCGGGGTTCTGCCAGAGAGCACCTTGGAGTGATCGTCTTCTTCACTCTTCAAATTACTGGGGCAGATACATTTTGAAAGAAATAGCTGTCTTTTTCATTAGTCGGCTTTTCACTCTACTGCGCATGCTCAGCCGTGAGAAGAAAGAAGAAGCAGGAAGCTCCGTGGTGCTCATTGGCCATCCTGTTATGTTAACACTAGTTATAATGAATGTTCATCAAACCAACCTGGAGATTTATGTTGTAATAAAACGTGTATGCGATATAATGTAGTTTTTTCTTTTGTTCATATTTGTTATGAACTGTATAATTTATGATAGTTGTGAGCTCCTCAAATTTGTGTTCATATTATTTTTCAGCAAGTAAATTGAACTGAATTTTCAAGCATCACATGCAATTGAAATTCTCATTGTAATATAACTGTGTAATAAGGTACAATGGACCCAGGACAAATACCTCCCAACTGTTCTGTTTTTCACGGGACAGTCACGATTTTGATTGCTCAACCTGCAGTCCCAGATTGTTACTAAAATGTCCTGACTTTCTCTTTGATCTCCTGCACTGAACAGCCAGAAAAAGATACAAAGTTTCTAAAACTCAATTGGTTTTTGGCAGAGAGCCCAGAATATGTTGCAGGTGCACTTAGATACATTTGTAACAATTTAAGATAAGCAAAGAAACTATTGTAACAATTAAAGATAAACAGGTCCCTTGAAGTAGAAGTCCAGTGAGATGTTAAAATACACTTGTGTAAAGGTGGCCATATACGGAGAGATCCGCTCGTTTGGTGATATCGCCAAATGAGCGGATCTCTCCCCGATATGCCCACCGTCGGCAGCTTTTATCGGCCCGTGTATGGCCACCTTTAGTATGGCATTAAGGTGTGAGGTTGGCAAACCCTTTTGTCGCTCAGCAGGTTCAGAGCATCCATATGAATTTAACATAAACTGGCAATTATTGGTGTTTTTTGAGTGTTTAGTGTTTATGATGATATATATAGAGCTACTGTATATAGATAGTATATATCATTCACATCAGTCCTTCCCCAATGGAATTTACAATCTAATGTCCCTATCACATTCAAACATACCAGGGCCAATTGCTATCAGGAGCCTATTCACCTGCCTGTATGCGTACTATTAAATCCAAAAACTCCATAGTGTTTATGTACAAAGTTATAGCTCAAATAATGCTTTGAATTTAGTACCGTTGTTGCTTTAGGAATAATAATAGGTAGCTCTAGTTTCCTGTGATTTCATCGATTCTCAATATGTAAAAGAAAAGTATCTACTGCTTTAGTCAGCTTATAATAAAAGGAAAAAGCGTTGGCAGCTTCCTGTGCATTTAAAACAAAGGTATCGGGCTGCCTTCACACATATGCTGGGAAAAGCTGTTCCTTTGTCTAGCGACTCAGATGGATGTTGCCTTCCCGATATTGCACTTAGCACTCTGTGCCTTTGTAGAATCCTTGGCAGGGAAATCTACCCACGTTACAACTCTTGACACTTTTCTTGTTTCCTGTTTTTCTGCCCAGCTGCATGGTAATTTGGGTTAATGTTAATGTATATTACCAATGTGTATCATATAATATACAAAGAATTCTATTTCCTATTCTGCATTTGTATTGTATGTGGAGCAGCTCATAATACTTTTACCCAGAGAACAAAACTGTGTTTTTTCATTACTTTTGTTGGTGTATTCTGGCACAGTGTTGAAAGGAATTCTACTCAAAGCAATCTAGGACAAGATACTTGCTGGAGGTTATAACTTACACAACATTATCCTGGTAAAATATGTGGGCATTTGTTTGTGTTGCTTTATGAATAGATCTTCATGAATCCTACCAGCATTAAAATATAGTTAAAACGAGAAAATAATTCAATAATGATTTTAAACTACAACTAAGAATTGTGGGTATTTTGTCTATTTTAAAGGACATGTAAACCACCCAAATTAATTAAGTTTTCCTAAATGACAGCTTAGGCACTTGCAATTATATTGTGTCAATGGTATCTATAGCAACTCAAAGAGCGTCAATCTAAATCTGAGTGGTTAGTGCACATCATATCTACACAAAACACTTTGCAGAGACTCAGACCCAGACAGTGTTGGATTGGTCTATCAGGATACCAGAAAAACTCCCAGTGGGCTCAGGTGTCAGTGGGCCCTCGTGCTGCTAAACATTTGGCCTATTTCATGCCTACTCCCTATTTCTATGAGAACAAAGAGGCTTAATACATAGAATAAATATATAGTATGTAAAGAAAGGAGAACAGAGGTTGAGTGAGGAGAGGAGGAATAATATAACTGAGAGTGGGCCCCTGGTCTAAGGGTTTTGGTTGGGCCCCTGGTATAAGGTTTTTGGGTGGGCCCTTGGTGTCTCAGTCCGACACTGGACCCAGACCTTAGTGCTTGTGCATTATATGCAGTTAGGGTTGCCACCTTTTAAAATAATCTATACCGGCAGGTGGAGGGGGCGGTGTTAAAAGGGCGGGACTGTGACAATAAAGGGCGTGGGATCGTGACACGCTATTGGCTGGCCGGGTTGTGATGTCAAAGGGGCGGAGCCATACGCGCAAATTTGGCAAGGAGCCCAGGAAAAAGGTAAGTTTGGAGCAGGCTGGGGGCAGGTCACAGGCTTTTTTTAGGTGTATTACAAATTTACCGGCAGCTACATTGCCGGTAAATTTGTAATACCGGGCCCGGCCTTGGCTGGTGTTTTACCGGTTAGGCCGGTAAAATACCGGCTGGGTGGCAACACTATATGCAGTTCAGCACATTCACAATACAGTGATGATGCAAGCATTACTGAATGAAAAATATGTAAGTGTCAGGGGGCATATTGGCTCCCAAAGGGAGTAATACGGACCAAGGAGGAAGCCAGGAACAAGAGTCCAAGATGGAGGTATCCTAAGGGTTAAACAATAGAATAGTCCGGTCACAGGCAAAGTTCTTCAGGCAGGCAGCGAAGGGTCAAAGTCCAGAACAAGCAGGGATCAAGATCAGGGAACAAACAGGAAATCTGCACAGGAAACCCAGGTACAATGCAGGCAAGAATACCTATAATTGGGCAGGGTTTCAGTGTCCAGGGTGCCCTTTTATGACAAATCCCGGCACCAGTGATGACACCATCATGCAGAGACGCTGCACTCATGTGTTCAACATGGGCACCGCCATCTTGGATTTTCATTGGCACCAGTGATGACGTCATCATGCAGCGACGCTACACCCATGTGTTCAACATGGCCGCTGCCATCTTGGATTTTCATTGCGGCCGCCGAGAAGGTGAGCAGCGCCGTCCGGTGCTTCTGGCAGTCCTGACGGTAAGAAATCATATTTTACACAACTTACAGGGAATTTCTTTTGCCCCCCCCTCGTTTCTGAAATTCATGTTTACCCATGCCATTGAAAACCAATGAAAAGGCACATGAATTTGAATGTACCTCAGAAACAGGCATGGCTCGGAGCATGATCCAGGATGCCTCTGAGTCGCAGGTGTAATGGAAGGGTGGCAGGGTGCATTGTGGCCAAAATAGACAAGGGCTTGTTTATGAATGCTAAGTGCAACTGTAATTTGCCACAGACATTTGTGTGAAATATAATCCTATTTGTTTTCGTATTTTGTGTACTTGCATAGTTGCACTTGGTGCCACTCGCTCTGCCCTACCCCTTTATTGAATCACGTGTGGTTCACCCATTGAGTCGGGAGCCCTGGAGCTACCTCCATGTAAGCCAAAAATAATTGGTAAGAGATATCAGAAATATAAAAATCTGAAAAACACTGAAGACTTTTAGCACAACTACATCCAATTTAGAATCAACCACACTGCCCTGGAGTTCTGGGGGGAAATGATGAACTGTAGTTAAAAAAACAAGGCAAAACTGCACCATGTGTAGTGTACAACATACTTATTTTCAGACATAAATCAGCCCTTTTGTGTATTGTACCTGTTCACCCATTGGCCTCATAGTTACGAATAATTACATAAGTAATTGAATGACATAACTAAATGGCTTTTATTGAGCTCCCACTTGACAGTGTATAATTTTTGTACTAATTTTAACATGGCCCAACTAGCCATGTGTCCTTAGATGTTTTAGTGGTATTTCAGGAGATACTCATTGTATTATTGAATCATTACCATTATATATACATGATTATAAAAGAAGCAGAGGAAGACAGACATTTCGTACCCTTTCTTTTCTCCGTGGCAAGATGTCTTTTTGATAGCAATTAGGTTGGCTGTCAGGTTATCCAAGTATTCTGACACTTATGTGTAATTGCATTAATGGCAAGTCTTTTTATCACTTTGTGAATTTGTTACAGGTTTGCACGCTCGATTTGCTGCCAAATTAGGCAAAATGAAACGCTGTGCCATGCATTACATCCCTCTCCCATCAAAATATCACAATTTATACTTTTAGACTGACAGCTTTATGCAGTCTTTTTTGACTACCAAGTGTAGAGGATTGTACCTTCCTTTCAAACCATTTTACCCATTTATGGGCAAATTCCCCTAAGTATTCCTGCCCTTTGTCTGAACTGCAGCATGTAATGAATCAGTGTGCCCGGAGAATAGAATATGGGCACTTTCAGGACAGGAAGTAACAAGGAAAATATAAAGACTCAGATGCCTGAAGAATGAAAGAGCCTCTGGGGAAATGACTAAGGCAGTCATTTCGAATGTTACACCGTATAACATTCTGTAATAAAACATTTATCAAAAAAATAGATATGTTGTATCTGAATAACCACAATATACAGTGTCTCTAAAAGCAGGCCTGTCCAATCTGCAGCCCTCAAGCTATTGTTGAACTTCAGGGGCTTAATATGCCTGTACTCAATTACCTGAAAAAGTAATGCTGGGAGCTGAAGTCTAATTAAGGGAGCCCCACAGGTCAGAATTCAGCTGTAAATGTATAAATGGTATATATACTAACAAGTATATATATCTCTAAAATCATCTACCGGTAATCCCATGCCATTAGTAATAGTGATCCAGTCCTGGTATTTATTTTTAATTATAAATAATTTTATTAATATTTGTTATAATTAAATTGTTAAACCCTTATTCCTCTTAAAGTTTCAAGCACTGTCTACCACTTACTTTGCTTCCCTTTTGTGGCCGTGATCACAAATTCCTACAGGGTGGGGAGGGGGGTCATCAGGTGCCATGGAGTCCTGCCACCCCAGTTGACCCAGAATGCAAAAGCTCCCGGTAATAATTTATGCAATTACAGTTGCATTTTGGTTAAATTCATTAATTAAATTAATTGCACGGTGCATATTGTTATTATTTCATGGTTTAGCAAGTCTGTATAGTTTAAGCCTGCTCTCTGGGAAAAAAATCAATTAACTTGCATAATTGCAGGAATCTCTCCTTTGAAGTTATCATTTTTGTTTTTAGTAGGTTTAAAGGTTTAACGTACTTAGTTATATAATCAAGTCTGGTTCAGTCCAGGGGCTGCATTTAACAGGGATTTGAATGAACAAATATAAACTTCTGTCAGAGAGCCTACTACTTTACAGTGTATGTATTCAACTTTAATGATACAGAATCAAACCCTGTACCATGCATTAGGGAACAAGGATTATATGGCTTTAGTGGTTTGTTTACATAGCGCAGCCCTTGGACACAAATTTTAACAAAAACCCCCATTGCCTGGCATATATTGTGCAGAGAACAATGCTTTACCTACAAATCTACATTTCGGCATATGGGCAGGAGCTGCTATTGTGTGCTATTCTTTAGTGCCTTGCTCCCCCCGTGGTCATAAATATATGGTGACATTCAATTAAAAAAGTGTGCAGAAGGCTCAGCCAAGGAGAGCAGCTTATACTACACCTGTGCCTGCCATATTCCATAAGTATGCATATTTATAAATGTATGAGCAAATAGACCAACCTGTATCAGCCCTGTTCTGAGAATAAAGTGAAATAACTTATTATATGCACATCTACTGGCAGCTTCATGTATGAATGATACATCAACATTTGTACTAAAAAAAAACCTGCAGTCCCACACACACAGAGTGCATTTCCCTTGTTCCATGTGCTCAGGTCATTTCATCATAATAATGTAACACTTGTTTCTGCTGTAGAGCTCCAGGAGATAGGAGAATAAGCCTATACAGTAAGCCCCATAAATCAACTACATCGCTTCTAGTCTCAATATGTTTTCAGGCTTTATCTACCATTTATGTCTAGACATGCACCCTTCATGTTTTTGTCAACAGAGCAGATCTGTGTTTTATGAAATGTGTAACACAACATTCTGGGTCCCATGGACCTTGAAGGAGCAGGTGTTGATATCTCATTGCCCAGTAGATGGGAGCAGCTATTTTATTTCAGTCATGCTTACATTTAGTTATTATATATTCACTGTTTATTCTAATCTTTAGTAATGCAGTCACCAAAGGGGCACATGATGCTTAAAGGGGAAATAAAAATGTAATAGAAGCTTCAGCATACTGAAATAAGAAACTTTCTAAATACAAGAAATGAAAAATCCTGTACTGTTTCTGAAATAATCAAGTTCATCTTTACAATTCCTCTCACAGCATCTGTTTATCTTCATCCTCTCTTCATGCAGGAGTTGGGTGTCATATATTTATTGACAGTTAGCTCCAATATATCTTATATGGGGCTCATTTTGCCTAGAAGATGTATTATAGATCACTCTAATAAAATCACCAGACATCATGGCTCTCTACATGCAGCATTTGTGCAAAAGACAAATGCTGAGAGAGGAAAAGTGAAGATAAACTTGATTATTTCAGAAATGATGCAGAATATTTTATTGATTGTATTTTGAAAGTTTCTTATTTCAGGATGCTGAAGCTTATATTACATTTTCATATTTTGCAATAGTTCACCTTTAATGTTTGTATTGAACCAGTATTACTACTAAGCTCACATTACTTCTATCTCAGCATTATTTAGTAGTTATCCTGACCCAGTAATGACACTTCCTCTCACATTCCCGTTTTCCAGCCTGTGTACTTCGTACTCCATTAAATATCCATTACTAAATTCTGACTTCTCTAGTGTCTCGCCATCATTTAGCGTTGCAATAAATTTCCATGTCTGGAATGTGGATTTTTACTATAAAGTTCATTTTTCAGAATACATGAATTGTTTTAAAGCTGAACAAAGAATTTGGAAGCAGCCAACCACTTTTTATTAAACTAATTTTTTGTATTGGCAGTTTCCCTTTACCTTAGTATAGAAATATGGTCTGAGTGACGTTTAAATTCCCGTGCCCTTGTGCTAACAATAGATTATAAAAAGCAGCATTGTTACCTGTGGAGCAGGTCTGAAAAAATGTTTCAGTGGCTCCTAGGAACAAACGTACAAACAAATTCAAGCTGAAAATAGCTGGTTATTGATTCTGCTTTAGAGGCTGATGACACTTGTAGCAGGGAGGCGCTGGCATTTACTCTTCTTTTATGATGTGTTTCTAGTTGGTTTCCAAAGGAATGTTTAAAGTATAAAGAAAGGTAAAGCGCAGCTGCTATAGAAGGTATTGCTTATTGCAGTCTCATGTTGACTGACATAAGTGGCTTCTTCTGACACATGATTCAGCAACACAAAGTTCAGGTACAGTTGTTTTATTCTTTGCATCTTATCTATGACAAGAAAAAATGTGATTCCCATGCACACAGTCAGCTGGGCTTTTCAACACTATGTTTATTCATGGTGTTGCTTCAAGTAAAGTCCATCACATGAAAGATAAGAATCCACAAGCAAATGTTTTTACTTTCGAACGCCTCTGCTAACAGGCACAGGACAGGGTCGACTTATTCTGTGCAGTCTCACAGCATGATTGGTTCAGTAGTACAGGTATGGGATCCATTATCCAGAAATTCAGCTCTGAATTACGGAATGGCTGTCTCCCATAGACTCCAATTACTGTATATTATTATTTCGCTTCCACAGTTGGAAACTGGAGCCCAAAGACACACAAAATTTTGAGTACTGGAACAGATATTGAATCATGTATGAAGATGTTTTGTTTATATAGTGTATCTCGACCTATGGTTGAAAAGGGATTATGTTACAGACATTTAACAAGAAAGATGAATCACAGTGAACATATGTTCCCCAAAGAGCATTTTTGTAACACACCTGAATTCTTACCATTATGAACTAAGAAATATGCTAGGGTGGAGCACATAATGAGAGCTTGAGCCAAATATTACAGTATAGTACAGAAAAATCTGTAAAACCTGTTATCCAGAAAGTTCTGGATTCCAGAAAGCCCATCTACCAGTTAAAGCGAATAATTTTATTTTTTAAAAAAGAGAGCAAAAGAGAGCCTTTTTTCTGTAATGATTAAAAAAAAAGTTACAGCTGCTAAAAAATATTGAAACATTAGATAAACTCAATACGATTTTTTGCCAAAAATATGGGTTCATGCAGCTTAGTTTTACCATCAAGTAAAAGGTACTGACCTTGGATACTAGAATGTTGGGGTAAGGATTTCTTATTAAGAATACAATGGTGCTTTTTTCATCATGTGTTTATAACGTTTAACAATACGTTTAGGCTTTTGTTTTAATCATAGTAACTCTGTTTTTTGTTACCTCTTGCACTAAATAAAAAAATGAAACATTAGAACTTAATCTTCTGCCAAGCAGAGAAGATGCTGCTACAATGAATTACAAGTCCATTGAGAAGCCCATGGTAGGCAGGATACATTTTCAAGACAGGTGATAGCTATTGTGCTAATTTTCAGCAAAGCTGTTGTTAGGTTTGTGCTTCTCCTTTAAATAACAAGCTCCCTGCAGTCATGATCTGGGTTGAGCGTACAGGCTATTATTCATGCTGGCATGCCATCGTGTGCTGTAGCAGGGACAGAGCCCTGCAGTGAGGTCATTGCTGAGTGCTGATAACCTGAGCATTTAACAGGTATGAAAATAAAGCATTTCCAATAAGAGTCCAGCTCTGTGATTGTTTTACTCTTCACCTATCGATTTACTTGGAGCACAGTGCTGATAGCAAAGCAGCATCTAAAGACATAGGCCTCTCTGATGTGAAGAATTGTCACGAAAATAAATGTGATCATTATTACCCTTGCTCATATGAAAAAGTGAATAGAGTCCACAGCACTACAGTACCATTTACTCTCGCAGTCGTACATTTTTGTGTGTTAATAACTTAGGCTAAGGGCACATCTGGGAAAGAGACAATAATCACATAAAAGAATCTCTATGTTGTGTCCTATGCAATATCATTCACTGGTTAAGAATCCATTCGCTAATCTATTCTGCTGAAGCTCAGCACACCAGTTTAAAACCATAGACATTTAATTAGCTGGTCTTTTCTAATGCGGAGGGATAATTCTTTTTTTTATTTCGTCTACTGCAGTTAACTACATTTTGACTACCATAACTATTATTATATGGCATTAGCATGGACGGGGTGCAGCACATCTCAATAGATGCACTCTGGGGAACTCTATGATCATCAGTGGCCAACTGTTCAGCCGCCTGCTGCCAGCTATAGTGGTATGCAGCTCTGGACTGGGAGTCAAAATAGGCCCTGGCATTCCATGTACAAAGAGGCCCAACCAGGCCCCAGCAGCCCACTACATAGTGACTTTCTATATCACCTGATAGCAATCCCTCTGTCATTAGCCAGAACCCACAGATTGGCAGTCCGGGCATGGTGGTATGGGTATTAGGTTTGTTCCAGTGTATAAAATTTGGGTAATTATTCAAGTGTGGTATAAAATACTCTTTGTGCACCACCCACTGATGGGTTGTGTTAGAGTGTTACAGGCACATATACTTTGCACATCTGTCATCTATACATGTATGGAATCTATTATCCAGAAACCCCTTATCTTAAATGCTCCAAATTACAGGAAGGCTTTTCCCATAAACTATTTAATAAATAATGATTTCCTTTTTCTCTATAGTAACAAAACAGTACCTTGTACTTGGTCGCAATTCATCTTTATTCAAGGAAAAACAATTCTGTTTTATTAAAACAATTGTTAATAAAACAATTGTGTTTTATTCATGTTTAAATGATTTTATAGTAGACACAGAGGCTTATTTATTGACGATAGAAATTAAGTGTTTTTTTGAGGATTTCGAAACCGCATATAAACTCACAAACTCTAAAACCACAATTGGCATTGAATTTACTAAAAGATCGAAGTATAAAAAGTATGAATAAAAAAAATGCACTGAACAATGCGCTAAAAAATATGAATACCTGGAAAATCTCATTACCTAAAAATGTGAGTTTTTCGGACAATTCCCAGTGAAAAAAAATCCAAAAACCTCTAAAAGTTCAAAATGATTAAAAGCGGTCCAATAAGATCTCACTGACTTCTATAGCACCTCGACAACTTTTACTTGCCCACGTTTGCCATTAAAGGTTTTCGTAGTTTTGACACTTGATAAATCTCAAATTTTTAGAGGTTTTAAGAAATATAGGAACACCATGAAATGTTCAATTTGTGGAAAAAACACAATTTGTTTGTTAGTTATAAGGCCACTTAAATTATAGAGATCCAAATTTTGGAAAGTTCCCTTATGCAGAAAACCCCAGATCCCTAGCATTCTGGATAACAGGTCACATCCATTAAGATTACCGGATCAGGGACATTTCTATAGAACTACGCTACATTGTTGCTTTCCATTTAATATGCATTTCACAGAATTTTCAGGTTAATAAAACTGTCTGTGATATATATGTTTGCTGGTGTACTGTTCATAACCTCTAGCATCTAGGATTAGACATATATCATATACCAAGATTTTCCTTTGCCCTTCAGAAGGAAACTGGTGCCAGATTTTTATCACTGGAAGCATTATGTGTGCCTGAGCATGTGGTGATATGGATGCAGAGGGCAATGTTAACACCTCTGAGTACTCCCCTCACAGTTCCAACAGCTGCCACTGATAGAAGGTGGATGAAAATACTGATTACTTTGCAACTAATAAGCAGCGCATTAGCATTGTTATAGCATTGTTATAGCATACTGCATAATGGTGTTTTTTTCACATTTCGTTTTTGTTGTTTTTCTAGATTAGGACATTATTTTTGGTGCTCTTAGTAGGCATATAAAATATTCATATTTGCATACTGAAAGAAAGGTGAGAGACCCTGCACGAATACATCAAAACCCGTCTCTACCTACACCTAGGAGGATTACAAAAAGTCCTATGGAAACCAATACTGTGGCTTTAGTGCATTGTATATTTCCCACAGTGCAGAAAAATCTTTGATTCTTTAGTAGAGGCACCACAGGGAGCGGAAGTCTCAAATTATTCATTTTTGGAGCCTGGCTAAACAATTGAGCTAATTAGGCCAAAGACAAACTTTAGAAATGAGCTGGAATTGTAAAATGGTTCTCTATCACTCAGTCTGCCCACATATCGGGTACCATAGGGGCACACTTGCAGCTGCATGATGTGGTATCTCTATTGTAGCTTCTTTGTTTAGTCACAGACTATGCTGGAGCAACGATTTTTTTACTTATAAATAGCCCATGGTGTGCACACTTGGCTGGTGTCAGGAGCACCCGATTGCACTCCCATCTCCGGGAGCCGGTGCCTTGATGCACGAAAATTGAAAATAAAAAGACTTCCAGGTCACGGGTTCAATGCCGGATTATAGGAATTGCTGACTTGTGTTCCTTGATTTCCTACATTCCTAAATTGTTGTTTCCTGGATTCCTGACCCTCTGCTAGACCCTGATTCTGATCCTTGCAGCCTGCCTTATTGAACTCTTGCCTGAATTTTACTACGCTTATGCCTGTCCCCTTTGGATACAGCGAACTTGGACTTAACCCCTAAGCTTCCTCCTTGGTCCGGACTTCTCCGTTAGGTTTCATACATGTATGGAGATTTACTAATGTAACATTTCACTTTGGTTACATTTTCAGTTCTATTACATGCCTATTCCTTTTGATTACCTCCCCTCACTCCGGATTGATAAAATATGGACTTTATAGGGCATTGCCAACCTTATCCTCAGTCACCCGCTAACTCCACAAACTTTCTGGTAAGTACTGGTCCACAAATCAGGACTCAACTTCCTGGATAGCAAGACATGCTTCATCTATTTTGGATATTGTTAATATTTCAGTATCAGTATATCAATATTTGTTCCACCTCCATTGACAGATACATTCTCTAGTCCAGTCAAACATAAGCTCAGTTATGGTAATGCTTTATGTGCACATCTATGAATGGTTTCACAAAGTCTCTGACCCTGCTGCCACTATTTTTTCCTGTTTAACATCACAACAGTGTGATCAGCCTGAGCTGTACAACGTAGCAGCACTGAGCTCTTTCTAGCTGTTAAGGTTCATGCTAATACTGTAATCTCTCTTCTGCTAAGGTCTGCAAAATCTTACGATTTTTTTACTTAAAATAGGAAATCCAAAAGTATACATTCCAAGAGAGTATTTCCTGCTATTATGTGTAGCTCTTAATATTACTTATATTGTATGGGATTGAAAAGCAGAAATGTGATAATTCTGTATTTTTTTCAGAAATTTTCCGTTCTAAATTTAGGTCTAAAGGGGGAAGCATGCACAGCTTAAGTGCAAAATGAGTATGGTGCCAACATATCTATAGAAAGAAAATAAAGCAATAAAGCAGCTCAGTATGTACCAAGTGATTTAGTTTACACGAACACTAAGTACCTACATTGACAAATGGCAAGAGACAAATGAGGGAATGTAACTTTGGTCACTAAACCAAAAATTTTTGCAATTTCTTTCGAATAAATGTTTGCAAAGTGAAAAAGTAGGATAGTGATTGCGAATTGTGATAGTGTGCAGTGTGTATAAAAAAAATATTAATGAAAAAGTTGTTATATTTGCTTCAAAAGTTTACACCACCTACAAGCAGGTAAAGTTCTCAATGCAAATTTAAGATTCGTAATGCAATAAAAGCCTAATAATGAATATCACATTGTGACGTGAATTTGTATTCACAAATATGCCCTTTTTTCGAATTTTAGCACATTTCCCCCTGAGATGTGGTCATTAGCTACAAGTGTTACACAGGGTAGCAACAAACTTTTGGAAGCTTCACTTTGGACCTTCTGGGTGGCAGTTTCCCCTATGCGGTAACATCAAGCCATTACACCATGTTGTTGGTAATACTTTGGATGTGTTTCATATTTAACCTTTCTTTTCACTTCTGAATATTTTTGGTGCATGTGTACTTCCTACAGCTGTGCTAAAATATTGTAGGCCAATTAAACTCTCAGATGTGTTGCTTCTGTGTTACCTACCCACCTAGGTTGTATGTACTACAGGGCAGAAGAGGAGCTTCAATTTTTATCTGGAAACGAATGTACACATTTATATGTGTTTTCTTTTTATATACTTGCACTCTTGTTCCTATTGACTGTACTATTAAAGGAAATTTAAATATAAAAATAAAAAAAGTATTTTTTTCTATACATTACAAGCAAGCACTTTGATACAGATTGAAGAATGATGACTCACTGACTAGTCAGTGGAGCAGGGTTCACTTAGGGTTTACACCCATGGATTTCTACTTGTATCGCATTTAATGGAAAACAAAATTCTGTTGTAGAGAAATAGGTGTTGTAGTTCAATGGCAACTGAATTGCATAAGGTTTTTTTCGGATTTAAATTGTTACAAATTTTGTAACGGTTTCATCTTTTTCTGCATTTCCCAGGTCATCTTTTTATCTCCAGCCCTGGAAATGTTAAACACATTTAACAATAAATAAATTATTTGCCACTTTGACTTTCAAGCTAGAAAATAGGAATTTCATGGTTTCACGTCTATCCAACCAGAGAATGTGCTGTGTGTGTGTGAACTTTTAAACGGAGCTCTGTCTCCTTCAGTCTGTTTGTGCAGCTGATGATTTGGAATTATCCATCTGTAACAAATTTTAAGCAGTAGAACATAGGACTCAGCCCCTTTTGCTGCTTAGGTGTCTTTTCTGAGCTGTGACGTTCATTTGAAGGAGCAGGGAGTTTTGAAAACAAGAGTCTAGATTTTTTGAAAATAAAAAGATAAAAAAATAGTTTATTTTCTAATGAAGTCTCTTTGATGGTCTGATCTTTTTAGTTTAGGGTTTGCATGCAATCCATGAAATGATTGAAATGTCTTTGCAGAACAAGTTGATAAGTAAGTCTAGAGATAATTCTGACTTGTCTACCTGATCCATATATATATATAAAAGTTCAATTTGGACCAGCACTTCAGTTATTTTTCAAATGATTTTATTCAATCATCACTCGTGTTTTCCAACGTTTCGGCCCCATCTGAAAAATAACTGGAGTGCTGGTCCAGTTTGAACTTTTATATTCCAAGCTTTGACCAAGCACCCGCCATTGAACTACGTATGCGTGCAGGTACTTTTTGAAACATTATATATATATATATATATATATATATATATATATATATATATATATATATATATCACACAAGTAAGGTCTGCATGTTTATTAACGTTTCTCAAGGTTCAGACAAACACAATTGAAATGCCGTAAATACATGGTATGGCGGGAAAGTTAGTCTGTATTGAGCTGACGTGTCAGCATCATCATCAGTATGCGTCAAATAGTTAACCAATACATTCAAGCCATATACACATTCAATACTAAATACATCCAACATTTAAACTATACCGCCCTACAATGTTAACTGTTAAAATGGTTAAAAACACGATACTATGTAATATTGTGCTGCTCTTAATGGCCATTTACTACTTCCTTATTCACAGCTACTTTCTATGTTACTTGTGTTGCACATAGTATCAAAAATTGATATAAGTTCAAGATTAAAGGTCTATCTTGAAATTCTTCACTCACATTTAAAATCATTAAGACTATACTCAATCCGGTAAAACTAGTGTGGTCGCTAGGTCATGTCAGGAGCATCAATAGTGCAATCCCCTCTAAAAATTAATCAATCTTCATTCCTCTCGAAGGGTGGGTGTCCCTAAATGGGGGTGTTAACACTTAGGCTATGTACCCGATAAATAAAGCATACATATATTTGTGCATGTATGCCCGTAACGGGGGTAGTGCATAAAAATATCAATATTGTGAACCTACTTAGATATTTTAAAACTGATATGATTTAACCAAACTATGACCACTTACTACATGTTTATAGGTGTTATTATTTAAATAATTAGTTGAACATTCCTTTTGCTAATCAGCATTCACCTATAATTAGTGCGCACGTCCTGCCCCTGCAGATATGTAAACCCCACTCTAAAGCACAGAGAATTAAATTCAAAATATGATAAAAAAATAAAAAAAGGCAATGAAATGCAAAATCCCAGAGTCACCGTGGTGAAATAAATAAATGATGTCCACATGTTCTGCTCTGTTCATAGCCCCTGTCACTTGCATGATGGGGGCTATGAGGTCTTCAGTGAAATTTCCAAATTAGTACAGCAGTCAATCATGTTTGTGCCTTCTTTTATCTTGCTCGATCGCTTACAGTAGCCGGAGAAGCTCCACTTATTCATTACAGCAAGGGTGTAGATAACCCACACAGAGATAGTTAGTTAAATTTAGTTAAATTGGGTTGAAAAAAGACAAAGTCCCTTAAGTTCAATCCCTCCAAATGAAAACACCCCTCCCTACTTTTAATTCAATTCTATATACCCATACCTACTGTATACTAACTGTAGAGCTTAGTATCACAATAGCCTTTGATATTATGTGTTGTTACTTGTCACTTTCAGCCTTATAGTATTAGACGTAAGCACCTCTCGGTGTAGGAGTGTGCGTCCTATGTGCATACAACGTTGATCGGAGCTGATAAATAGGTGAATGCATACAACGTTGGAGCTCACAATAGGTACTGGCTTGTAGTGCTGAAAGCAGGGCCTCCCATCTAGACGCCACGGCATTCGCATCATTATAGAAATCATAAAGGCACGCATGGCTGGAACCATATCATATCACCACTTAGGTGCAGATTTATTAAGGGTCGAAGTGAATTTGTGAAGAAAAAAACGTCGAATTTCGAAGTAATTTTTTGGATACTTCGACCATCGAATAGGATACTACGACTTTGACTTTTAAAGTAAAAACATTCGAATATTCTACCATTCGATAATCAAAGTACGGTCTCTTTAGAAAAACTTTGACTTCGATACTTCGCCAAGCACTTGCCCAAGTGCTATGTTAGCCTATGGGGACCTTCTAGAGCAGTTTTCTAAGTTTTTTGAAGTCAAAGTAAAATCTTTTGATCGATGGATGAATGATTTTACTTCGACCGCAAAGCAGTCAAATTCGGTGCAAAGGAATTCAACTTCGAGATCCGAAGTCGAAGTAAAGCCAGTCGATGGTCGAACTTCGAAGTATTTATCACTTTGAAATTCGACCCTTGATAAATCTGCCCCTTAGTCTCTTATTCAATGCTCACTGAGGGTATGTTGTAGAGGGACTTACGTAAAGCATCGGCCCTATTTATCAGCTCCGATCAGACCGGCTCTATTCAAGACCATTAGAGACCTCTGAGGGAAGAGGTGGTAATGTCCATCCAAATTCAAAACTTCCAACGCCAATCATGGTATCAGCATTCATATAATTAAATTGTAAATCATGTCAAAAATTCACACACACACACACAAATCAGTGTGCATGTTGCTCAATATAACATGGTGCAAATGGGTCATAAGTTGAAAAGAAAGAGCTTGGTTCTTGAACAGTTTAGATCTTGTTTGCCACCTATTGTCATGCTAATAGCCAAAGTGAAAGAAGAATGATGACTATAACTATTTCTTGTGTCCATAAACATAGGGAAATGAAGGCGGTGACCCTAATGCTCTGTAATGCCCATCCACTCAAACCTCCAGTCATCACAGACCCTCATAGGTTCATTTTCATGCCTACAAACATTTAAAGAATATATTGGATTTATTGGGGGGCCGATTCACCAATGGTCGAATATCGAGGGTTAAATCACCACAACTAATCAATCATGTTATTAAAAACAGATAACTAGATAATATAAGGCATCAGACTTGGTGCAGACTTTTGTTACTTATTAATCAATTTATAATTTTTCACCAAACACCTAATAATTCTTCATTATTATATTTTTTTTTTATTGGTCAGCAACATGCAACATGCATGTGCCCAATTGAGCTTGCAAGCGTGCCATGAGGCAGAGGCTGAGAGTTTGCTGGCTGGGCTGCCTAGGGTGATAGACACATAATAAAATGGGTTAGACTTACTGATGCTTTGGTAAAACAGAATGTTGAAAGGATGTGTTGTAAAATCTATTCCATTTCTATTTACATTAGATTTATATTAATTTGCCTGAATTCATCATTCATTGTAGCATAGATCCTAAATGATTAAACATTTGTAAGATAATCAGATACTGTCGGTCTTCCCTTCTGATACAAAGAACCCTGTCTTTTAGAAACGCTGAGTGGAAGAAACCGAACAAGTACAATCTAGTTTAAATATTTAAATGTAACTTATAGAAGTAAGTAACCTCAGTGGAATTCAAGTCTGTACATTAACTTAGATTACAACTAATTTGCTTAGTGTTTGGGGAAAAGGGAGTGCAGTTTGTGCCTCCTCAGTTTAATTAAAGGGGTTATGCTGCGTTCTGTACTAATTCCCACTAATGTCTTTAATGAAAAAAATGTTTGGAAGTCTTGGTTCCATTATTGTCTCCTAGTCTTTATGAATAATATGCAGGGAGCAGAGATTTGCTTTTTTTTTGGAGTTCCATGGGAAATGGTGAACTCACTCATTGATGAAGAATTCTGATATAAATCAGCCAATGTGGGCACCAGGCCTTTTTATGACATGTTTTCTGCTCATTGACTACTGAATTATCCTTCGTTCCTGTTAAAAAATATAATTAGTTGGTGACCACTTAGCATCCATTCTTTACTAATCCCCATTCCTCGAAAGCAAAGAAGATGTCTCCACTAACGATGAACCTAATTAAAGAAAACGTTCAACAGTAGATGGCAAATTACTTAAAAGAAAAAAAAATATCAATCTCTTGAGGGCTTTTTTGGCGGATGTCTTATCTTTTCAGCATGTTTAATCCGCATTCAAACCATTCTTTGGGGGCTATTAAAATCTCTTGTAGCCCCAAGGTGTTGAATGTGGTGATAGTAAAGGGAAATGAGATTTGTGTTAATGTGGAAAAATATTCCCACAATATTTATTTAGGATGGGTACTGATTTAGAAAATGTCATTTTGAAAGCATAGACAGCAGGGTATAGTAAAACAATGTTGGAAGATATTATGATTTTTGCATTAATACAGACCATAAGTGAAAAAAAGTAAAATCCTGTTTTGTTTGGATTATTTATTCTGATTACTATGACTATGAAGTGGAAAACATTTTTATTACTGTAGGAGAAACTAATTAAGAAAACATTCTCATATTTTTCTTACATTTATTTTCTGCTTAGTAGTGTAAATCTTGCTTATAATATGCAATTGTTGTCTATGCACTAGCTATGTGGCTCTCCTTTACCCACCACTAACGCTAGTAGGTAAGCAGACGGAGGGGGGTGAGGGTGGGCATCATAGGGCTGCTGCCTCCTGATGAATTTTTGTGCTTTCAGCTATATCATGTGGTACATTCCAATAGCAGACACTAATATTTCTCAAAAAAACAGGGCTTTTTTTCACTTCAGCTTCAGTAACGTCAATATAAAGAATGTATCTAGCATAGCACTATAAATATATATACAGTATATGTATATATGAACCTCTTCATTTCAAGTTTGCTATAAGAAAATTTATAAATAGCCTTGCATTTATTCTTCTAACAGGTGAATAGAGATTGGTTCCTCTACATGCATTCTCTTTACTCTTATTTAGAATAAAAACTAGATGTATTAACTGACAGATGCATTCGACAATAAGAGTGAGCCTTTCATTATTATTGGGTACAATGCTTTATCTGATTCATCTGTTTTGGCCCTGTCACTAAAATGATGACAGTGCAGTTCTAATATGTTTATATTTACTTGTGCTTTATTGTTATGCACAACACTGCAGAATTACAATGCATGAAATCTGCTTGTGTTGGTACTGTAGTTTCCAAGTTGAACAATGGGTTAGCTGGGCTCATCACTTCCACTTGCCAGCTGCCTTGGGCGACTGTTTTATCCAGTAAATCAGGTTAAAAAGCTATTTTGGTTTGTCTTCTAAGGAAAATTTGACATATTGTCTCTAGGAAAGATTAGAATGTAGCAGTTTTCCTTTCTTGGCATCCCAGACAGTTGGCTCTAAAATAAGTGCTACGAGCAGCTGTCCAAATTGTATATACAATTCCAGTGCAATTTGGCTGAATCATACACATCTAGCTAGAATGTTCTGGCATTGGCTGTGCATGTGACTCGTTGAAATAATAATTGTTATTAAAATTATTTGTCATTTAAAGCATTTTTTTGCAGCTGATAACACTAAAATGCTTAAGCTTACATCATTCCTTTGTGCAATTTTAAGTTTCAAAGCAAAAACAGGCCAACAATTATAGTACCTCATCTGACAACTTTAGACTGGTATATACAAGAACAAAATGGCACTTTCCCAGGATTTCACCTCAATGAATCTTCAGGCTGCGCCCACCAGCCACCTCCCTGAGCCTTCTTTTATGGGTTGCCATTGCCCTCTCAATTCTTTGGAGTTTTGTTTATCATTGACTGAGCTTTCAAAGTAGCAACTTCCTTTTTATATACAGTATAACATGCCTTATGGAAACAGTAGTGTTTCAGCAGTGACAAAGTTTATTGGATTAACAGAAAATATAAAAAGGAAAAATTGTGAGAGCACTCCATGGCTTAATAAAAATGTACTAAAATATATTGGAAGTGCTACTGATCTGGCCAAATTAACTACAGACATAGAAAAAAAGAAAAATTGATCAATGCACATTCCTTTGTCCCCTATCATATCAGTAATCTATGCGGATGCATGTATTTACAAAGACAGGGGTTTTTTTAGTTACAAAATTATGATCATAAGATTGATAAGCCACCATACCACGTCAAGGTAAAACCCATATGGCGGTCCCTAACTAGTTACCTCTGGTCATAATTTCAAATGCTAAAGCCTCCCGGCATAAGAGCATTACCTGAAAAATAAGGTCTCCCGACCTGGGCATTGGTTTTCATCATAGGGCTTAGTCCTCCCCTGCCATTAGCTTTCAAAGGGGAGAGATAACCTAGAACCCAGCATTGGTTCCATGAGATTATGTAATGGAATCTGGCACGGATAACCAAGATGGCGTCCAAGATGGTGGCTCCCTGGGTCTTCACGGACGCAGACGGATGATGTCAGCTTCTTCCCACTCCCTGATTGGTCGTCAGCGACGGAATGGACGTCGGCGTCAATAATGGGCGCCGGCGTCCGTCGCACACGTCAGCGCGTCAGTCGCCGACGTCAGCGCGTCCGCGCATACGTCATGATGCCGATGCGTCCGAAATTGGCGCCAAACTTGGGCCTTTATAAGGGAACTCCGGACTGTAACCTGTGCCCAATTATAGGTTTAGTTTTCTACTCCTGGGTGTGATTCATTGCGAACTTCTTGTCTATTGTGTACCGACCCTTGCCTGGACTTCTCGACTTCGAACCTCTTCTGCCTGGACTGATCTTGTTGCCTGTTTTTGACCATTCTTCTGTCTCATCCTCTACTGTACTGCGAACTTGGACATTGTTATTTTCCTCCCTTGGTCCTCACTACTCCTGAGGCCTTTGGCCTTACATTATATTTGGGCCATGGACCCGTTGGAGGAGAATCCTGCGCCGCCTGATGTTGGTGGGGCGCTTCGTGGTCTGGCATCCCGTATGCAGTCCTATGAGGTACAGCAGTCTCACTTTGGTCAGGCTTTGGAGACCATTCTTGCCAAGTTGTCGGCGTTAACACCTGCCGATCCTACTCCAGCCCCTGCACCTGTGGTTCCGCTTCATGCCACCGAACCCCGCATTCCGGCTCCCCCACTCTACAGTGGTGATCCTACAGCCTGCCGTGGGTTTGTGAACCAGTGCGAGGTCCACTTTGCACTCGCACCCAGCCAATTCCTGTCGGAACGTGCTAAGGTGGGCTTCATCTTCTCCCGTCTGCAAGGAAAGGCACTAGAGTGGGCGTCGCCTCTATGGGAAAAGGAGGATCCCATTATTGATAATGCCCGAGCTTTCATCCGGGAACTTCGTGTGGTCTTTGATGCTCCGGGTCGTGCCACTGCTGCCTCCGCACGCCTGTTCCACCTTCAACAGGGAACTCGCTCAGTCTCGGAGTATGCCATTGAGTTCCGCACCCTGGTTGCAGAGACTTCGTGGAACAACGACGGGTATCACGCTGCCTTTTACAACGGCCTGGCGATACGTATTAAGTCTGATCTGGTGTCCAGGGAAATTCCATCCCGTTGGGAAGATCTAGTCGCCCTGGCCATAAAGGTGGATACTCGGCAGAGGGAGTTTCAAGCTGAACTCGACAGAGAGCGCTCCCCAACCAAAAGATTCCACAGGTTCCAACCTACTCTGGCTCCTCGTTTCCAAAGACCCTTCCTTCCTAACCCGGCTCCCATCCTGTCTTCTCCAAATCCTGCGGTTCCTGCCTCCTCTTCCCTGCCTTCGGAAGAGCCAATGCAGATTGGACGGGCTCGTCTGACCGAACAGGAAAAGCTTCGGAGAAGGGCTGCTGGACTTTGCCTCTACTGTGGTGGAAAATCCCACTTCGCCTATGAGTGTCCTGTGAAGCCGGGAAACGCCAACACCTAGGTAAGACTGGGGAGACTTACCTGGGTGGAATTGGTCCCTCTCCCCATTCTTCTGCTCAACGCTTCCTCCTTCCTGTGCAGATTCGTTTTGGAACCCAGTCGATCTCTTCTAAGGCTTTCCTTGACTCCGGTGCAGCTGGGAATTTCATCGATAAGGTCTTCGCAGAAAGCCAATCCATTCCTCTGCGATCTCTGGCTGTTCCTCTTCGAGCATTGGCGATTGACGATCGTCCACTATCCTCCGCTACAATTTCCCACTCCACCGATGAACTTTCCGTTATTGTGGGGTCCATGCACCTGGAAAGATTGTCCTTCCTCCTCATCGATTGTCCTTCTACTCCCATTGTACTTGGTCTACCCTGGTTGAATATTCACAACCCCGTCATCGATTGGGCTTCTTCTCAGATCTCCCGCTGGAGTTCTTTTTGCCAACAGAACTGTTTACCTACCAAGTCTATTATTAAAGTTTCATCCGTTTCTTCTAATTCTTCTTTGCCCCCTGCTTATCAAGCCTTCATCGATGTCTTCTGTAAAAAGTCTGCTGAAATCCTGCCTCCTCATCGTCCTTATGATTGCCCCATCGAACTTCTTCCGGGAACCATGCCTCCCAGGGGTCGCATCTATCCACTGTCTCCTTCTGAAACCGGTGCCATGAAGGAGTACATTCAAGAAAATCTGCAAAGAGGCTTTATTCGTCCTTCTTCTTCCCCGGCTGGAGCTGGCTTCTTCTTTGTAGAGAAAAAAGATGGAGGTTTGCGGCCCTGCATTGATTATAGAGGTCTGAATAAAATCACAATTAAAAACCGTTATCCCCTTCCTCTCATCTCTGAACTGTTTGATCAACTAAAAGGGGCTTGTCTTTTCACCAAGTTGGATCTTCGTGGGGCTTATAATTTAATTCGTGTCAGAGAGGGAGATGAATGGAAGACCGCGTTTAACACCCGGGACGGGCATTACGAATATCTTGTCATGCCTTTCGGTCTCTGTAACGCCCCCGCGGTCTTCCAAGAATTTGTGAATGACATTTTCAGAGATTTACTGGGCCAGTATGTGGTGGTGTATCTGGACGATATTCTTATTTTTTCCAAAAATCTTGCTCAACATCGTCTTCAAGTTCAAGAAGTACTTTCTCGTCTTCGAAAGAACAATCTGTTTGCCAAGTTGGAGAAGTGTTCCTTTGAGGTTTCTTCCATTTCCTTCCTAGGATACATCATTTCCCAACAAGGCTTCAGGATGGATCCAGCCAAGGTTTCAGCGATTCAAGATTGGCCTCTCCCCACCAGTGTCAAGGCTGTTCAAAGATTCATCGGCTTTGCTAATTATTACAGACAGTTTATTAAAGGTTTTTCTTCTAAAATTGCTCCAATCCTTGCTCTTATTCAAAAAGGGGGTAAACCACAACATTGGCCTCCTCTAGCTTTGGAAGCCTTCAGGTCCCTTAAAGAGTCCTTTTCTTCTGCCCCAATCCTCAGGCACCCTGAACCTCTCCAACCTTTCTTCATTGAAGTAGATGCCTCGGATATCGGAGCAGGAGCAATTTTATCCCAAAGGTCCTCTGCCGATGGTAAACTGCATCCGTGTGCCTTCTTTTCCAAAAAATTTTCCTCCTCCGAAAGGAATTATGATGTTGGAAACCGTGAGTTAATGGCCGTCAAACTTGCTCTGGACGAGTGGAGACACTTTCTTGAAGGATCATCGATCCCTGTGACCATCTTCACTGACCACAAAAATCTTGAATATATTCAGACCCTTAAGCGCCTCAATCCTCGACAAGCCAGGTGGGCATTGTTCTTCTCACGTTTTAACTTCATCTTAACTTTTCGTCCTGGTTCAAGAAACAAGAAAGCGGATGCCCTTTCCAGAAGTTTTGTTCCTGAAGATCCCATCTCCGAAGACCCTGAATCCATTGTGCCTCCTACAAAAATCATCGCTGCTCTTTTTCCATCCTTGGCCTCCCAGTTATAGTCTGTTCAATCTTCTGCTCCTGAAGGAACCCCTCCTGGTGTTGCCTTTGTTCCTCCTGAACTCCGTCATTCCATGTTGGTCCAGTCCCACAGCTCCAAGCAGACCGGGCATCCTGGAGTCAAGAAAACCACAGAACTTCTGTCTCGTCTTGTATGGTGGCCTTCCCTAAGAAAGGATGTTAAAGACTTTGTTTCCTCTTGCTCTGTGTGTGCTGTATCCAAATCTGGGCGTTCCCCTCCCAAAGGGTTACTCTTACCACTACCCATTCCCTCCCACCCATGGACTCATTTATCTATGGACTTCTTCGTGGACCTCCCTAACTCCTCTGGCTACACTGTTATTTGGGTGGTGATTGACAGATTCACTAAAGTTGCACACTTTACTCCTCTTCGAAAACTTGCCTCTGCTCCTGAACTTTCTTCATTATTCATTAAACACATTTTTCGCCTCCATGGTTTCCCTGCCGAAATTGTCTCATCGTGGTTCCCAATTCGTTTCTAAGTTCTGGAGATCCCTGTGTAAAGCCCTTGGTGTCTCTCTTCAATTTTCATCTTCATACCATCCCCAGTCTAATGGAGCAGCAGAAAGGGTTAACCAGGCCCTTGAACAATTTCTTCGATGCCATGTATCACTGTGCCAAGATGACTGGGCGGACCTACTTCCATGGGCAGAATTCGCACATAACAATGCATTACACATTTCTTCCGAAAAGTCCCCTTTTTTCTGTATGTATGGTCTTAACCCTTTGGCTTTTCCCCAGGATTTATTACTTACCAATGTCCCTGCCGCCAACGACCAAGCTGCTCACATGTCAGCCATTTGGCACGCCACGGTCATCAATCTGGAAAAAAGTTCCCTGGTCCAGAAAAGGTTCGCGGATCAAAGAAGAATCCCTTCCCCTTTGTACGCACCCGGCGATAAGGTTTGGCTATCCACCCGAAACATCCATCTTAAAGTCCCCTCTCCGAAGCTTGGTCCCAAATTTATCGGTCCCTTTTCCATCTCTGAGATCATCAACCCGGTGGCTGTTCGTCTACAACTTCCCTCAGAGATGCGGATTCCTAATGCATTCCATGTCTCCTTGCTCAAGCCTGCAGGTACTTCTTCTCCTTCTTCTTCCTCAGCTCCTGTCTTAGTGGATGGACATCAGGAATTCGAGGTTAAAAGAATCCTGGATTCTCGGATTTCGAGGGGCACCCTACAATACCTCATTGAGTGGAAGGGGTTCGGCCCGGAGGAGTGCTCCTGGGTAAGAAATTCAGACGTCCACGCCCCTATCCTGGTCCAAAAATTCCACCGGCAATTTCCTTCCAACCCAGGTGGTCCGGAGGCCCCCCTAGGGGGGGGGGTACTGTAATGGAATCTGGCACGGATAACCAAGATGGCGTCCAAGATGGTGGCTCCCTGGGTCTTCACGGACGCAGACGGATGATGTCAGCTTCTTCCCACTCCCTGATTGGTCGTCGGCAACGGAATGGACGTCGGCGTCAATAATGGGCACCGGCGTCCGTCGCACACGTCAGCGCGTCAGTCGCCGACGTCAGCGCGTCCGCGCATACGTCATGACGCCGATGCGTCCGAAATTGGCGCCAAACTTGGGCCTTTATAAGGGAACTCCGGACTGTAACCTGTGCCCAATTATAGGTTTAGTTTTCTACTCCTGGGTGTGATTCATTGCGAACTTCTTGTCTATTGTGTACCGACCCTTGCCTGGACTTCTCGACTTCGAACCTCTTCTGCCTGGACTGATCTTGTTGCCTGTTTTTGACCATTCTTCTGTCTCATCCTCTACTGTACTGCGAACTTGGACATTGTTATTTTCCTCCCTTGGTCCTCACTACTCCTGAGGCCTTTGGCCTTACAGATTAATCCTCCCCCGCTTGCAGCTTTTGAGAGAGAGAAACTGCCCAGACCAACACCCATTTCCAAAGGAATTGTTCCACCATTTAAAGAGACAGGTGTGGGGGTGCTACAACCACATGGAAGCCTGGCCTGCAGCATAGCTGCTGAACTTCCAAACAGAATAGATCTGCTACAATACAAAGTACAAAAAGGAAAAATTGTGAGAGCACTCCATGGCTTAATAAAAATGTACTAAAATATATTGGAAGTGCTACTGATCTGGCCAAATTAACTACAGACATAGAAAAAAAGAAAAATTGATCAATGCACATTCCTTTGTCCCCTATCATATCAGTAATCTATGCGGATGCATGTATTTACAAAGACAGGGGTTTTTTTAGTTACAAAATTATGATCATAAGATTGATAAGCCACCATACCACGTCAAGGTAAAACCCATATGGAGGTCCCTAACTATTTACCTCTGGTCATAATTTCAAATGCTAAAGCCTCCCGGCATAAGAGCATTACCTGAAAAATAAGGTCTCCCGACCTGGGCATTGGTTTTCATCATAGGGCTTAGTCCTCCCCTGCCATTAGCTTTCAAACAGAAAATATGCAATATGCATTATAACAAAATTAGACAGGTGCATACATTTGGGCACCCCAACAGAGATATTACATCAATACTTAGTTGACCCTCCCTTTGCAAATGTAACAGCCTCTAGACACCTCCTATAGCCTTTGATGAGTGTCTTGATTCTGTATGGCATTATTTTTGACCATTCGTCCATACAAAATCTCTACAGTTCAGTACAGTATTTTTCTTGGCCTACCAGACCTGGGTTTTACAGCAACTGTGCCTGTGGCCTTCCATTTACTGATTACATTCCTTACATTTGAAACTGACAGCTTAAACCTCTGAGCTTTCTGTAGCCTTCCCCTAAACTGTTATACTGAACAATCTTTCAGATCTTTTGAGAGTTGCTTTGAGGATCCCATGCTGTCACTCTTCAGAGGAGAGTTAAACAGAAGCACAATTTGAAATTGGCCACCTTAAATACCTTTTCTCATGATTGGACGCATCTGCCTATGAAATTCAAGACTTAACAATCTAATCCAACCAGTTTGGGTTTGCCAGTAATCAGTATTGAGCAGTTACATGCATTCAAATCAGCAAAATTACAAGGGTACCCAAATTTTTGCACAGCCAGTTTTTCACATTTGATTTCATTTCATACAAATGAATACTGCTTCACTTCTTTGTTCAGAAAACACCCCAGTACACAGATGTACCTGGGAAATGAAAGAAATAGCTAGTTATCTTTTTTGTTGAAAGCGGGATAAATTATTATGCAGGCTGAGAGGAGTTCCAAAACTTTTTCATATGACCGTATATAGTTTATACAGTATTTGTTTGTGTATAGATGAGTGTGTGTATGTATGGGCACTGGGGCTCATTTGGAGAGGCTGAACTTAATATACTTTGGTCTTTTTTAATAATGTACAGTAACTATGAATGTTTATATACTGTCTTGAATGCCCCTGGAACATTTGAACATTTCATTTCCAAATAACAGATCCCATACCTGTACTGTTACTAACATGCATTCAAGCAGTTGTAACCCAGTTATGAGCCTAGAACCAATATTCAATGTTTAAATGGAAACAGTGTAAATACTTTACCTGCACATCTATTCATTACATATGTGTTCAACTGCATCAGGTGCAGGTAAAGCATTTGTAATCTACTAATGATCTCTCGACCATGATAGGACTTCAGTTTGATGCACATAATGTTGTTACCAGGTAAAACAGATTACCTGGTATAGACTGACACAATAAAAATTCTCAGGGATTTCCTACACATGACCTGGCAATGCCCTCATATACAGCACTTCCGGAGAACAGTTACAGTAAACCTATCTACACATTTGGTTCTCCCCCCTCTATTGTCCCCCCAATGCTGCTTACTTGGAGTTCTGGAAAGTGCTGTTACAGGCAAGTTTATGAACCTTCTTACCAGGGCCCTACTGTACTATGCAAAAAAGTGTATCATCCTAGTAGGACTGCCATCAGAAGTTGCAGGGCCCCAATTTCCTGGGCCCCCTGGGCTGTGCCCACTGTAAGCCCCACCTACAGGTCTGCCCTCCCCACCCCACAGGTCCGCCCCCCATCACACAGTAAAAAAACAAAAAAAATATTGGTGGCTAGGGTTCCCACATGTTACTAAAAAATAAAAAGATATTGGTGGTCAGGGCCTACCATTAAAAAACATTTGTGGCCAGGGCCCCCCCATGCAAAAAACAAATTGGTGGCCAGCTCCCCCCCCCACATTATAAGAAAATTGGTGGCCAGGGCCCCTTAAACATCCATGCCTTCCCGTCAGCATCTCTCAGAAAGTTGGGGGGCCCGGCTAATCAAGTAAGTGTGGCGTGGCCAGGCCCTTACCCTCGGGGCCCCCTACAACTCTCCCCCCTGTCCCCCCCTGATGGCGGCCCTGCATCCTAGTGTGGCAAAAGTTGGTAAATACCACGCTCCCAATAACCAAACTTGCATACCTTTGCCAGGGGCTGCCCTGAAAAGTTTGAATCTGGCAGTCATGAATTGATGCTGAAGATCTGGTCCTCCTTGATGACTATGCCACAACAAAGAGGGTTATTAATCAAAGTCTGATTTTATCTCAACATTTTCTGCTACAAACTCTGATTAAATCCGTTCAGGTTTTTTACTTTGCAGGAAAAAAAATCAGATTTCTTATGCTTTTTGTCCGAAAACTCTGGGGTATTGCACGAAACCCAGCTCACATCAAAAAATCATTGGGACATCACCCATTGACTTATATGCAACCTCCACAGGTCTGAGATGCCAGTTTTTATGATTCTGACTTTTCCATTTTCTGGGTTTAATAAATTCCGAAAAATTTGTGATTCGATTTTATAAAAAAACTCACAAATAAATGTTTATTTTAAAAAATTGATGGGAAGCATTCATGAGTACATGAAGTAAAAAAAAACCGCATAAAAATTTTACGTAATTTTTTATAGCCATTTTTTACACTGAGACGTTGAGGCAATGTGTGGTGTATTATCACGCTGTTTTTTACACAGCAAAATAAATATGCCCCAAGACTTCTTTTTATCAACTAAAGCAACATATAAGCAATTCTAACTGTGGAGCACTTTCATACCAATTCTTTCTTAGGTCCCACTTATAGCTATCCACCCCCCTGTCAACCCATACACAATATACCTTGCTTTTCAAGTTGCTTCCACATCAAAATAGGGATCACAGAAATACACCCAGATGAGAATTTATGCACAATAACCATGAATGGCTTCTTGTGTGCACAAGTTTGCATGCTATTTTACACCTAGCACTTGTGTCTGTGTTAGTAAAAGAGCCCTGTGGTGTGCTATTGGACATGGTGGTAGTGGTTGGGCTGGAGTCAGACATAGCAATGCTTACCTTTGATTTACTATAGTAAATGACCCATTAAATCTTTATTTAAATCTAATAATAAGTGGAACTCTTGGGGAGATGCTGACATAATTCATATTTTGGCATGAAGGATCTTATCAAGTTATTTTCTTATAACGTGTGCTATATGTGATGCTTCTGATGTATGCTGTTTATTCTAACATCCTAATATTTTACATCAGTGTTCACACTATACATTATAATATTACATTTTCCGTCAACTATGTCAAAAGTTAACAAACATGCACTCCCAGGTCTCACCGATAACTAGTGCTCGATGCCCAATATTCTGCGACATCTGCTTCTTCTATAGCTACACGGGTGGTTAACGGCCATCAAAGGCAATTTCAAATGGGGACTAAAATGTACTGAATTCAGAGTGAAATTTTGACTTGCTTGTCTCTGCTCATCACCCCCCATGCCTAATTCATATACAATTTCAATAATTCAATAAGTATTGGCAAAAGAGGTCAACCTCTAGACAGTTTGGGGGCCTGACAAATAATTTGCTATGGGGCCCATTAATACATTATCACTATCTAGATACACCACTGGTATGACTTATTTTAATACTTAGCAAGCTCTGGAGATCATAGTTATAATTATTTTGGTTGGAAGATAATGCCTATTTTACTTGGGGAAAGCACCTATAGTATATCATTACATTTTTATTCCATATTAAAAATACAATTACAAAAATACATATGTGGGTTTCATGGGCTCATGCTAGGGTTTTAAAGCAAATTAGAGATGTAATAAAGTCTTGAGATTACCCATTTAGCACATTTATGATGCTTTTCACTTGAGAACAAAACACAGTTCACATTGCTTTTGGTAGACTCTCGCATGTCATTTAGGAAGTAATTGTGTCTAAAATAATTACAACTGCAGACTGATAAAAGAAGCTTTTTATTTGCAGCTCTCATTAACTAGGGACTTGTTAATTTTGACTGCTTTACAATTTTCATCAAATTTTACATTCCTTCTGGGAATTATCAAGCAGTGATGCTGTTTATTCTTCTTTGTGAATCAAGTAATGTCTCTTACATGCACCTTTAACTTGTGTATTCTCTAAAAAAAAAAGACTTTTTTATGCCTTTGAGCTAATGACCTGAATTTAAATTCTGTCAAGTTAAATCTTCTGTGACTGTGTGGCAACTACTGATGATTTAAAGTGCATCCTGTCAGCATGTACAATATGGCTGTCAAGTTCAGTATTGTTTTTGTTCATATTTGATTTACTAGCCTATCATGCTGATTTTTCCAGTGAGCTGTAGAGGTTTACTGTTTTCAGCTTAATCATTATTAACGTTTTACAGTCTTTCAATTGGTTTATCATAGGCTGGTAATCATGTTTATCTGACATAAATGTTTATGTCAAAGGAGATGGATGTTGATAAAAATCAATCCTCAGTTATCATTTATTTGATGTCTGTTTTTTAGGTACAGGTGCCTCCATTACACTTGAGAGTATTTGAACAGTGCCAACGCCTGGCAGATTGTACATATTAAGCTGGCCTACATTTATAGATTTGCTTGCTTTGTGACCAATGCACAGGACCAAATTGGGTGGATCTGATCATTGCAGGGCCAGAACTTGGGGTAGGCAGAAGAGACATGTGCCTACAGTGCAAGGGTGGTGGTGGGGCACTGAAACGTACCTCTTTTGTCGCCTACCCCTAGTCCAGCTCCTTGCCCCCACTACCGCCTGATCCTTCTCCCACCCACAAGCTTCTGTGTGGAGGGTCACATGGAAGCTTGGTGTCAACAGAATAACTGGTTTAACCTTTTAAATGCTGATTGTCAGCAGTAGGCTCCTGCAAGCTGTAATGGTGCCTTCTGCAAGCTGTAATGGTGTGCCATCCCTTCCTGTAAGATGTTAATGTTCATTTTAATATGCATTAGCAGTTTAGTACTGGGTGGAGAAATGAAAAAAAGGTTGAAGGGGAAGAAGCAGAGAGTGTGGAAAAAGCAACCAGGAATAAGGTTGAGTTCTACTCTGCAGTCTGGCATCTCTGCGTACATTCTTCTGGCTCCAAAACACCCTGCCCTGGGTTATCACACTAGCTGCAGAGCTGACTCACAGAGCCTGAATTGCTTTGGAATGAATCTGAAGTTGCGTCCAGAGTGCAGAACGCTGGCGAAGTTGTGCTAGCGTTACTGCGGCAAGCAAAGCTAAGTCGTTGCCTCCTTTGCATACGGTGGGAAGTTTCATTTCAATGGATGTATATGTTCAGTAAAATCTGCATCTTAGTGAATTTGCATAGTTATGTCCATTCACCAGAGCGCAAATTCGCCAGGTATTAGGGAGAGAAGTACCACTAGAGTCTATCTCTTTCGCCAGCAAAATTATGCCAGCAACTGCTAGTAAATCGGGGAAGTACCGAAATGACGTCACGCTGGCTAATTTTCGCTAGCATTAGTCACTTTGCTCCCTTAGATCCTATAGTGGTACAGACAAGTGCTCAATTGTGCGTCTCTATTTATTAAAATAAATGTAATTAGATCTTAAAAAAAACCATAATAAGATACATTTACATCTATTATATGAAAACTTATTATTCATTAAGTTCCAGATATAGGAACGCCTTTTACCATAGAGTTAATTTTAAGTAAAAAAAAAAAAATTAAATTTTGTTCTTGTTTCTCTTTAATAATAAAACTGTACCATGTACTTCATGGTAACTAATCTACCAAAAATATTGGTGGCAAAACAATTCTATTTTGTTTTGTTTTTTTATGTTTTAATAGCCAAATTACAGTATGTCAATAACCGGAAAATGCCATGTCTTAAACATTTGAGATAGCATGCCCTATAGTGGTACAGACAAGTGTCTATATTTATTAAAATAAATGTAATTAGATATAAAAAATCTAATAAAAAAAAAAAAGTATGAGAAAATTCTGAAAGAAATGGTTATTATGATGTAACGAAAGCTACTATTGTTTTCTCTCCCTATTTACAGATACAGTTCAGATGATGTAGTGTACTAGAAACATATACTACAGTATTTTTTTTTATAAAGTGCAATTTTGTCAAATAAAAGAAAGCCATGGGAGACACCTACAATGTGCATATGGATATAAATATGGACATTAAAACAACCCATCTGATGCGACTGGTAATTACCAAGTGAGGGAATCGCAGGCTAGCTGCCTATTAAATCACATTTACTATAACTTGCAAATAGCAGGTTATCTTGACTTTAGAATAAAAATTTTTATCTCTGAGGATTTAGTTGCAGAAATTCAACTTATTAATATAAATAGAACATAATGATGTCATTCATTATATTCTGGGATTTAGATTTAAGTAGCAGACATTTCTGCAAGTGACTAGAAGAATAATTTGAAAGTAGGTCATCTTTTAGCTAGACACTGCTGCACTGGCACAATTATTGTAAAAGCCAGTCTTGTGTCTTCCTAAAATCTCCAAATTGCTCTTCATAAAATGTGACCTGCTATAGAAATAATGGATTCTAATTGATGAAAGACTTGTAACTGACATCAAGCACTACTTGCCTTGTTTATTATAAGTGCCAACTAGCATTTTATCTTCTGTTTCATATTCAGCTGGCTTACTTTGATTAGCTAATCTGTATTTAGCTCTCCGGGGGGCCTGTGGAAAGTGCAGCCTATGGGCCCCACATCTCATTAATCCAACACTGTGTCAAGCAGTAGTAAGAGTAGAACACATAAAATTACAACATTAGGGCAAGATGGCAGCAGTATCAGAAGACGGCAATACACATACACAACAGAGCTGTTTATAGAGTAGTACAGAGGCCACTTGAGGCAAAAATCATATTGTGTTGATAAAGGTGTTACATAGTTAAATAATTAAATTGGGCTGAAAAAAGACAAAGTCCATCAAGTTCAACCCCTCCAAATGAAAACCCAGCATCCATTCACACGCCCCTCCCTACTTTCACATACATGATATATACCCATATCTATACTAACTATAGAGTTTAGTATCACAATAGCCTTTGATATTATGTCTGTCCAAAAAATCCTCCAAGCTATTCTTAAAGGCATTAACTGAATCAGCCGTCACAACATCACTCAGCAGTGCATTCCACAACCTCACTGTCCTGACCAGGGCCGCCATCAGAAATCATGGGGCCCCACACAACAAAATTTTCTGGGCCCCCCTTGCCGCCCCTCCCCTGGCCACGCCCCTTCCCTAACCACACCCTCCTACCAGTACAAATGTCACACGGACAAGCACAGACACAGTAAAAATCATTTTGGCAAAAGGGTTATTGAGCCTGCCACCACATCAAGGTAGACTCTTAGAGCAGGTACCTGCTCTAAGATAAATTGTACTTACAATTCTACATATAAAGTGTACAAATAAGAGCCATTTGGTTTAACCCCTTGGTCAAAAAATAACCGGTCCTAATAAGGACAATGAAAAATTGAAATGTGCCCCATTAAGAACTTTGATTAGTAGATTAGTATAAATAAAAGATATACAATTTATCAGGGGCCCTTCCTTGGGGGGATCAGGGGCCCTGCATTGGGGGGATCAGGGGCCCTGCATGGAGGGGATCAGGGGCCCTGCATGGGGGGTATCAGGGGCCCTTCCTTGGGACTTTAGGGGCCAGCATTAGGCTTCAAGGGGCCCTTCCTTGGGGGGATCAGGGACCCTTCCTTGGGGGGATCAGGGCCCCTTCCTTGGGGGGATCAGGGGCCCTTGGAGCTTTAGGGGCCAGCATGAGGCTTCAAGGGGAATCAGGGCCCTTCCTTGGGGGGGATCAGGGGCCCTTCCTTGGGGGGGATCAGGGGCCCTTCCTTGGGGGGATCAGGGGCCCTTCCTTGGGGGGGGAACAGGGGCCCTTCCTTGGGGGGATCAGAGGCCCTTGGAGCTTTAGGGGCCAGCATGAGGCTTCAAGGGGCCCTTCCTTGGGGGGAATCAGGGGCCCTTCCTTTGGGGGGATCAGGGGCCCTTCCTTGGGGGATCAGGGGCCCTTCCTTGGGGGATCAGGGGCCCTTCCTTGGGGGGGATCAGGGGCCCTTCCTTGGGGGGGAACAGGGGCCCTTCCTTGGGGGGATCAGGGGCCCTTCCTTGGGGGGATCAGGGGCCCTTGGAGCTTTAGGGGCCAGCATGAGGCTTCAAGGGGCCCTTCCTTGGGGGGGAATCAGGGGCCCTTCCTTGGGGGGATCAGGGGCCCTGCATTAGGGCTTCAGGGGCCCTGCATGGGGCTTCAAGGGGCCCCGCATTAGGGCTTCAAGGGGCCCCGCAGTAGGGCTTCAAGGGGCCCCGCATTAGGGCTTCAAGGGGCCCCGCATTAGGGCTTCAAGGGGCCCCGCATTAGGGCTTCAAAGGGCCCCGCATTAGGGCTTCAAGGGGCCCCGCATTAGGGCTTAAGGGGCCTGGGGGCTTAAGGGGCCCGCACGGCGGTTTAGTGGCTCTCATTGGTGGTCAGTGGCTCATTGGTGGTCAGTGGCGGGATCAGGGGCTCACATTGGTGGTCAGTGGCACTTACCTGCAACTCCAGTGGCGACTTCTTCTCCTGTGCGGTCTTCTTATTCCTCCAGCGGTGTCTTCAGCGTCTTCAGCGTATCCAGGAAGCCGTTCCATCTCCAGGAAGACGATCCTTCTCCAGACGCGTCTTCTATCTTCTGTGTGCAGGCGGCAGGCTGCAGCGGTTTAAATAGAGTTGCGCCCGTGCGTACTGACGTCACGCGTACGCACGGGACGCAACCAGTGTAAATTTCGCCGGCTAAATTAATTCAGTGCGGCGCGGCCGGGCCCCCCTCAAAGTTAAAAATCCTGCGGGCCCGGGAGGACTGTACCCCCTGTGACCCCCTGATGGCGGCCCTGGTCCTGACTGTGAAGAACCACCTACGTTGCTTCAAAAAAGGGGTGGTCACTGGTTCGTTGATCCTCTTTATGGGTAAAAAGGTCCCCTGCTATTTGTCTATAATATCCTCTAATGTACTTGTAAAGTGTAATCATGTCTACCCTCATAATTAAAGTCTTCCATCCCTCTAACCAATTTAGTTGCACGTCTCTGCACTCTCTCCAGCTCATTTATATCCCTCTTAGGGCTATTCCACACGGGGAGATAGCGACGCGTTTGCGGTCGCGGCGACAAAGCGCCGTGACAGTCGCCGCGACCGGCGCAGGCGACAGTTTTGTATGGGCGAGGCATTTTCAGGCGACTGTTGAAAAGCGCATCGCCTCGTGTGGTTAGCACAGGCGTTTTTACATAGGCGCCCATACAAAACTGTCGCTTGCGCCGGTCGCGGCGACTGTCGCGGCGCTTTGTCGCCGCGACCGCAAATGCGTCGCTATCTCCCCGTGTGGACTAGCCCTTAAGGACTGGAGTCCAAAACTGCTGGTGTTGTTCACCTTTAAATTGGCTTTTAGTATAACATAGAAAGAATAGAATACAAAGGTGAGTAATAAAAAGTAGCGATAACAACAAAGTAGTTGACATACAGAGCATTTGTTTTTAGATGGGGTCAATGACCCCCATTTGAAAGCTGACAAGAGTCAGAAAAAGAAGGCAAATAATTCAAAAACTATAAAAAATGAAGGCCAGTTGAAAAGTTGCTTAGAATTAGTCATTCTATAACATATGAAAGTTAACTTTAAGGTCAACCATTTAAAATGTTTTAGATATTTTTGGACAACAGTTATTTTCATAATCTAGACTTCCAGCTGTATCCATTACAGGCTTAGTTCAGGTATACTCATGAACTCACAGAAACACGTGCAAAAAAAAAAAACAGGAGAAAAATTGCATACAACCTACTTGCATTCATTCAATCTCCTCTACAATGTTTCCTTGGGGCTAGCACACACTGTAAATGTTATCACTTATTCTGAGCCACCCATCTGACTCAAGAAATCTCAGAGATTAAAACTTGTCTAGAGGAGTTGCTACTTACCTGTACACACAGGTGGCTTGTGCCTGATAAACCTCATACCAGTTGCATTTTCAGCACCATGAATGGTGCAATTTACATCTTATTTACAATTTAGATGCAAATTCAAATGCCATTGTAGATGCAAATTAGTGTAAGTAATGGTAAATTGCTAGATTTTGCACATTACACATATGTTAGTACAGGTATGGGATCCTTTATCTGGAAACAAGTTATCCAGAAGATTCTGAATAACGGAAAGGCCATCTTCCATAGACTCTGTTTTAAACAAATAATTCAAATATTCAAAAATTATTTCCTTTTACCACTTTAATATTAATACACTACATTGCACTTTATTCTAAGATATAATTAATCCTTATTGGAGACAAAACAATCTTATTGGGTTTATTTAATGTTTAAATGATTTTTTAATAGACTTAAGGTATGGAGATCCAAATTATGTAAAGACCCCTTATCCGGGAAAGCCCCAGGTCCAGAGCATTCTGGATAACCGGTCCCATACCTGTATATGAAACTTTGGATGGAAATTCCATTCCCTTCCAGCAATCCGTCACACTATGGCAGTTATTTACTAAACTCCGAATGCCAAAAACCCTAAGAAATTGTGTTTTTTAGTATACAATCCAATTTTTAGTGGAAAAAAAAACACACATTTTTTGGGATTTATTATACCCAGAGAGTGGAAAAAGTCTGAATCCAAAAATCCGGCATCTCAGACCTGCCGAGGTTGCATATAAGTCAACGGAAGAAGTCCCAAAGATATTTTGATATGCGCTGGGTTTTGTACAATATTCAGAACATTTTGTGGTTTTCAGGCAAAAATCAGAAAACACGAGTTTTCTTGTGGAAAATCTGAAACATTTTTGCAAATCTTTTTTTTTTTTTTTTTTTTTAATACAAATTTTTAGTTTTTTTTCCTGCCAACAAAATTTTCGGGAAAGTGTATTGATAAAAAAGGAGAAAACCCATCCATATGGATTTGGTACTTATTTGGAGTTGTTTTCAGAAAATATTGAAAAAAATTCTGACTTTGCTACTATTATTATTAACATGTATTTATATAGCGCCAACATATTGCGTAGCACTGTAAAGTAAATGTGATTATACAACTAAATCACATGAATTATATACATAGAACATATGGAGTTACATACATCACAATCAATACAGGTACAAAAGGTGAGGAAGGCCCTATGCATAGGCATACACTCTAAAGGGAAGGGAGTAATACATTAGGTGTGGGAGTGGGCAAGATCAAATGAAGTGGGTGAGAAATGTGGTACTGTATGTGGTGTTTGGTAGTTAAGCAGAGTGAGGGTAGGCTTCTTGAAAGAAGTGCGTTTTTAGAGATTTCTTGAAAGCAGAAAGGTTGGGAGAAAGTCGGACAAATGGGCTTCTATGAGTAATTTCTTATCAGCCTTTTGTGAACAGAGCCCTGCCTTTGGTTTTAAAAAGTGGCATGCACAGTTCTGGACAAAAATGACATTTGCTGGAGCAGCCACCTGCTAGTCTCTACTCATTTCATTTCAGTCAAAGGTGTTGCTGGTATCATACTGTTACATGGGGAATCACTGAACATTTATTCACTGCTAACAAGAATTCCTTGCCAGGAACACCTCCAATTTGCAATAACAGATGCGATCATAAAGTATGAAATAGAGGAAATGCACGTTCAGGCTTCTTCACACTAGCAGCTTGATGCTTCTAAACAGATGTAGCATGGGAGTGTGTGTCTGTTTCTCTCCCAAATAACCACTCATTTCTTTGCTAAAGAATATTATGGATTAAGGAAAGGCAAAATGATAATATGGCACATATAAAGATTGAATTTTATTCAGGGGCATTCCTAGTGGAGGAGTGGCACAGTGGTAAATAACCCATGTAAAGCCCCATTGTTTATATAAACTAATAGCCCTGCAACTATTGTTGAACTACAACTTCCAGAATACACTGGTAGCTTTTTACTGCAGGTTTATGTAGGTTGGACAGCAGTGATACCAACAGCATCTTGCTGTAATTTTACATGTTAATGTTAAATTATTTGTTACATATATTGGATTTAAAAATAATGTGACGTGGGCTATTAGCTACTGCTTTTAGACAGTGATTTCCCTATTATAATTAACAGGAATCAAGACCAGTGTGTAACAGTTTGTGTATGCTAAAACTGATTCCCGTTGACTGTCATTAAAATGTTATTGAGTGCAGGGCCGGAAATAGGGGTAGGCAGAAGAGGCAGATGCTTAGAGCGCAATAATTTGGGGGGCGCTGGGCAGCTAACTCTAAAACTGTTTTCTGCCTACCCCTAGTCCTAGGGGCAAATTCACTAAGCGACGAAGCGTCTAACGTCAATTCGCTACCGTTGGGCATTTTCGTAACTTCGCACCCTTACGCCTGGCGAATTTGCGCAAAGGACGTAACTACGCAAATTCACTAACACGCGCATTGTACTGAACGCTACCTTTTACGCTAGACTTCCTTCGCCACCTCGGACCAGGCGAAGCACAATAGCGTAGATAGGGATTGCTTTAAAAAAAGTTCAAATTTTTTCTAAGTCCCAAAAAACGCTGGCGTTTTTTCTATATTATGGGTGATAGGCTGAAAAAGATCAAAAATTTTTTTGGGGCTCCCCTCCTTCCCCCCTACATTTCCTAACTCATGGCAACTTAACTATACAGTGGGCACATGTGTAGGGCAAAATAAAAATTTTATTTGATGTTTTGAAGGTTTCCCAGGCATTTGTAGTGCTGCTACATATTCCTCCATTGAAATTTGAATTTGGCGCCGTATGCAAATTAACCATCGCTAGCGTAACTTCGCTTTGCTTAGCGAATCAACACTAGCGCAACTTCGCAACCTTACGCTACCCCTGAGCGCAACTTCGGATTTTAGTGAATTTGCGGAGCGCTGGCGAAACTACGCCTGGCGAAGTGCGTCGAAGTTATGCCTGGCGCAACTACGAATCTTAGTGAATTTGCCCCCTAGTCTCTCTTTTTCCCTCTTGACTCTCCCTCCCCTCCATTGCTGTCCCCTCCCTCCATCACTTACCCCTACCTCCTTGTCCGTCTCTTCTCCCTCCGTCTCTTGCACATGTCAAGGGAGTGACTTGTCAGCCAGGGACGGGGCTTACTGCCCATGTTGCTTAGGGTACCTGGCGGGCCTGGCCCTGATTGTGTGCACCAGACTTGCCCAATCAGACAATAGGACTTATTTGTGAAGTGCAGGACAGGGTGCAAAGTGCAAAAACTGACTTTATGCTTTCATCACTTTGGAACCCTTTCCCGCACTTTGCACTAAGGGAACTGATTGTTGCGCAATGATTACAACATTTCAATTCTTTAGTTGCTCTACATTCATAAGGGGCAGGTGTGTTTAGGCACATAGGTGTCCATAATCTTCTAACTTGTGTGTAATTGAATATTATTACTTATATAAAGAAATTTTTGGGTAAACTCATCAATAAATAAGGGAGCTTAAGAGAAGTTACCAAACATATTTCTTCAGAAACAGCTGGCTGGTACAAAACCAATGTATTACAATAAAAAAAAAGGTTTTTATTCAAAGATTAAAAAAAAACACCCCCCGCACATTTCATGCTTTAGAGGGTACTTAATTATAGGCTTGAAAAATTGTGTAATTCAGTCAAGCAAGTTAGTGATCCTGTCCCATGAATAGTGGTAGGTACAGGACTGGCACAAGTGCTTGTTTCACTGAATGAAACATTGACCTATTCATAAAGTATGACAGGGCTACTGTTTTTCTGACAGGAAATAACGAATCACCTGAGAACCAGAACTACCATCCCCTGTTCCCCCAGAAACCATTATATAAATATTTTCAGTTCACTTCTATTTATACAGAATAACACATGTTCAAACACAGCTTTATTACTTTATTACAGGCATGGAATCCCTGTTTGGAAATGGTTATCCAGAAAGCTCCAAATTACGGGATGGCCACCTCCCATACAGTCCAATTTAAGCAAATAATTCTCATTTTTAAAATTTGGTTTCTTTTTAAATTTAATAATAAAACTGCACCTTATACTTGATGGTAACCAAACTGCACAAATCTATATTCCTGGCAAAGAATTCCTATCGGGTTTATTTCATGTTAAAATGATTTTAAGCAGACTTAAGGTATGCTGATCCCTTATCTGGAAAACCCCAGCACCAAGCATTTCGAATAATAGATCCTATACCTGTATAATTAAGCAATATCAGTCATAAAAAAAAGTTTACAGATTTATGTGTATGCTTCCATTTAGAGGAAATTATATTTTATCTGCTTGTTTACAAATTGAAAGCAATGTGATTTCTGCTTAGTGCTCAGCCCCCATTAAAAATGAGAAAGTGGCAGCAGCTTTTCAGAACGAGACCTGCGGTCATTTAACAATTCATGAGTGCATGTAATGCGGCTCATTTAGCATGAAGTGAGCAAGTGCAATACACATCTCACCTCTGAGTGCATGTTTGTAATATATGAGTTGTAAAAGACGGGCAGATGCATTTTGCCACTTCTAATTAATGTTTTGTTCCTCTAATGATGTAAACAGGTTTATCATTTTAATTTGGCCTGGAGAGTAGCGCTGGAGTATCAAATACAAGTACAAGCCCTGCAACTACATATTCACTCAAGACAAATTATAAAGGTTACAGAAATGAAAGAATCTTGATTTTTTATTTGTATTGCTGATCATAACTCCCTGTATGTGCCAGGGTTTATTTTACACTGACTGGAATGGGAGCGTAAAGATCACTGATGGATGAACATTGCTGAAAAAATGCCATATTGTAATTCCCCAAAACTCGCCTGCCTAAAGCTAACCACGTAGATGACATACCTTTAGGACACTGTCAAAACAAAATATATCCCTGCTTCCCAGAGTGAATTTAATTTTGAGGGGTTGATATTTTTGGAAGCAGAATTTTATTTATATATTTATTCTCAATACTTACACTCAACTGACTCCCCCCCCCATTCCAAGGAAAATTAATTTGCAGTGGCATCTAATTGACTTAGATTAATTCTATTCATCAGAGACCTTAAATACTTTCCTGCAGCCAGTATAAAAATGCCCACAACAGTTCATGCATACTGCGACTGGAGAGTTTCATTGTTATTAAATTATGTCTTCTGAGAGCTAAATGTAAGTGATTTAACACAGGAGCTACAGCTCATTAAAAATAACTGTTGGTGCCCTCAGGAATAATCTTTTGGTGGTGTATTATATTGATGGAAGGATTCCAGCCTTCTGCCACAGACATTTATGTATTGTAATAAAAAGTGTGACTTACCTGCACAGCCTAGAAGCATATTTTAGCATCTGATGTGCAGTGCCAACCAAATGACAGTGGACAATCATGATAAAAGTACAGCATATGCATAATTTTACTGATGGCTATCCTTAATGAGAATCTAGCTTTCCCTTAATTTAAATTCATGGTATTAACATCCAATATTATGCAATAGTATCCTAAAGTCTTTAGGCAGCCTCCCAACATCCTCCCCAGATTCTTCACTCAAAAGTATTTGAGTGACTGGGGAGGAATTCTTTAGAACTGTACAAGTGGTCTGGGCCTCCCCCCACCCCTGTCTGTTTCCTCTTCCACTGCATGCGGCATTCATTTTAGTTGGAAAAATACAGTTTTCTGTAATGCAATGACACATGGTATGATTGTATACATTAAGGGGTAGATTTATTATGTGGTGTAAAAAATGGTGGAATAATTTGCCACTCATCACTAGGTATCCCAATGTAAAAAACGACGTAAGAATTACATCATTTTTTGATGCACTTTCTCATTTATCAACTTCCTCTGGAACTTACTTAGAAAGGGCTGAAGCAGTGTAATATAACGGCGGCAAATCTGGTGTTTACATGGCGTAAAATAACACACACCTTGATAAATTCACCGTTTATTTTATACAGCTTTTTTCCGGAAAATTTAGTTTTACACAGCATATTAATTAGTCTGATACTTGCATAGTCTTTATTTCCAAAGGCTGCAGGAATGGGAATCCTAGGCTTACCATAGTCAATGATGACATCTCCACCTCCCCAACCTCCATCCTGACAAGTTCATTGACTGTTGGGCAGATATGCCATGATCTGATTGATCAGTGAAGTCCTGGGAATGACCCTTAATGACTATTTTTAATGGTGAGCAAAGCAGAAAAAATCAATTGCTATAAATAAACAGTAACCTAGTCAGCTGCACTGGTATGTGTAAGTACCACCAGCAAAATAATGAAACCATGTTCAATCTTAAACTTTTATTGGTGTAAAAATGTTACCAGTGGCAGTATATACTTTTAGACTTATTGTTAAAATATAATTTTAGTTGAGGAAAATAGTTGGCTGCATGGTTGGTCATAGTTAGGAATTCCCTTGGGAATTTTCTTGCATGAGATGCCTCTTTGGTCTGGCCAACATATAAGTGGCCTATTTATTATACTGCGTAAAAAAACTTTGTGAGCAAATACACCACACATAACTTTGGCACCGTTGCTTTAGAAGCTGTGTATTGCTGAGGTTGTGTATTGATTTTCACCTACAGTACCATGTACCTCTGTGTAAAGTAAGCAGCCACTTGAAAATAATATTGGGAAATACAGTGTTCATTCATCTTTTTTTAAATTTTTATGTTATCATTTCTTTATTATGTAAAAACAACATAAAACAGTAGTGAGTCATATAGTATAACATGTAAGTCAAATACTGTAAACTGAGAATAATCTGGGGAGAGGAATGAAGGGAAGGAGGGGGGAAGAAGAAGAAGAAATTACTTGAAGCTTGAATTTTCCCATTGACTTTTTACACAAAGTCTGCCGGAAAATAATGGTGTCAAAGGCATTTATTGTATTCACCTTTTTACACTATTACACTGTTATTCTTTTTACGCAAGATGATTTATAAGCCCCTTAGTACAGTATAAGGATGTTTCCAGCCAGGATAGGGGTGAATTGCTGGATGGTCTCCTCCAATCAGCTTTGGGCGACTATTGAAAACACATCACCGCGTGTGCATTAGCGCAGGTGACTTTTCATTGTAACCTATGGGGAAAAACGCTGAGGTAGTTTGGGGAGATAGTCGCTTAAAAGACGAGGCGATTAGTCGCCAGTCGACAAAATCTCCCCGAATCTCCTCGTGTGGACTAGCCCTTAGTGAGCATGAGATGATTAATGATTAGTGAGCTGGATACTCTCTGGTTAACTCACAGATAGGGATACAGTGGATACAGTGACTCACATTAGCAGCACTGAGTTGAGACAGAAGAGTGAATAGCACCTCTGTAAAATGAAGCCCTTCAGAAAGGTAGTTAAGAGTTATAAAAGTATTTACAGTTACATTTGCAATTATGTCCGTACCCCATAACTAATCAGTTATTAGAATTATTGCTATGCCATTACCATGGCAAAGTATCACTTGCTGCCATCCTATGCACACGCACACAAATACAATCATGGGGTTATCAGAGCTAAGCACTTATAATTTTATATGTTTGGAATTTTATTTTCAGTAGATGAGATGTCAAATATATATATTTTCAGAAAGTTGCATATATATAATATAATAGACACAGTTGTGTCATTTACAACTGCCCCAAGTCCAGGAGCACTTAAGGATGCATATGCATACTGCTTCTATCTCATTCACTTTTGACTTGGGGCAGTGTTCCCATATGTACCCTTGCTCGGGTGAAAGTAAGTGTAGTTGTAAATGACAGGTAGCAGACAGGACGCATTCATAAGTGATGTGCCACCCGTCACTTATAAATGCAGGCACTGCTGTATCCATGGGAGCAGACGGGATGGGAATTCATTTAGCATGCCAACCATAGTTCAAATTGTAAAAACGTTGCAGATTGCATTCATATTTTGCACTTTGCATCCTGCCTTGTGTTTCTTAACATTTTTCTTAGGAGACCCAAATGGAGATAAGGGAGATACTGTGCACAGTTTCCGTCTAATTAGCCCCCATTTACCAAATGGATGGATACCATGCAAGGTTCCTACCTTTCTATGCTATTTGTGTTGTGCTTGTGTCAGCTCTAACATTTGGAACAGCAGGAATGAATCTGCTTGATGTACCAAGCACTGCCCATAACAATTCAGCTGCAGGTGAAGTGTTTGAACCTGCATGACTAATGAACTGACTGATATTCATATCCTCAGTTGTGAGTTCCTCTGAGCCATGTGACACTTGAAAACAACCCCCTCCCATCCACATGCACATAAGTCGGACTGGGATGGTGGAACACCTCAAGGACCCTCATCCCAGTTGCAAGGTCCTCTGTTTGATCAAACCCGCAACGCCACCCCGGAGCTACTGGGGCATCTTTGAAGACACAGATCAATGGTCGCCTTGGGCTGGTGTAGAGGCCAAAAATATTATGTAGAACATTTCTAGCCTACTTTTTAGTTAAGCTGTAGTTTTCCGTAAATTCAGCTTAGTTTAAGTAAAAAAAATTGCAAATAGCTTACTCTAAAAAAAAAAGAGTTTTATAGGCTGGCAGAGTGTTATGTCATTTGCTGTTTTATTATACTACAGTCTCTAATTTTTCCTTTTATGTTTGTCATCAAAACGATCTTTCCAACTCTGTCTCTAGGGTGTTGACTGCTTCAGTCAACAGTATGCATTTATCCAGATTATTGCTGACAAGTTTCTGTTATTCTAAGTCACTACTATGGAAAAATGTCAGCTGGCTAGAACAAATTTCATGAGATTTGCAATCTACTTGCATGAGAATATTAGCCAATTAGTTGTTGAAAAAAATGCATTATTATTGGTTGTAATTGCTATAATTGTCCATGAATATTTGCTGTGTTATTTGTGTGCCAAAAGCAGTTGTGCAACATACTAGGACTGAAAAGAACTGGGAAGTCTGGAAGATTTTCTGTCTGCAATTAACAGCATGCTGCAGTCTCTTTGTGGTTCCAAAATTCTGTCGGGGTCTCTTGTTAAATCTGAAAGCTCAAAACAACTCGCGTAACAACAACAAGGAGACAGCCCTGTGTTTTCAGCTATAGTTTAGGACAGGTGTGTTTGGAATCTGCAGTTATTTATATTCCAGAATATTTCACAATAGTTGTATATTTTGTGCACGAGTATTAGAATATGTTCTGATGGACATTGTGTAAAGAATGAATATCTGATCAGTTTAAAAAAGATATTTCCAGGTAGTAAATAAATTTGAGAAACTGTGGTGAAAATTTTCAGTTGTAAAATTTTGGTGCGCATCAGAATAGTCGCGCGCATGAAAATGGTCGCAAGTCAAAATTTTCGGACACCCATTTGCCCATCACTATTTGTCGTCTGAAATCATATCATAACACTGCAGACTGATGCTTTGCTAAAACAAAAAGTGTGTGTGTATGGGGGAAAAGATATTATTGCATTGTGAATTAAAATTTGCAATGCAATAACAGTTTAAGGAACAATATTACATTGCGAGATGTGGATTTTTAGTCATATTGGTGCGAATTGTTTTGCTCTTTGCGACTTTTATTACATTCCCCTGTAAATGTTTAGACAAGGTCTAGAAACCCATAGCGACTAATCAGCAGGTAGAATTCACAGGCAACCTTTTTGGAAGCATAAATCTTCATAGGGTTACAAGACATAGGGGAATGTAATAAAAGTTTTTACAAAACGGGTATAAAAATGCATTTCTTAAGTCATGAACTGTGGTTCATTTTTGAGCTAATCTGCAGAGTAAATCATATGCATTTCACTCCACCTCTGGCACCAATTACAGTACCTGTACTGTTGAGGTCAGAAAGAAGGAATAGACTGGCTCAAAATACAGCAGCATATCCTCATTAGTATAACTCCAGAAGGGTGTGAAATTACATTTCATAGAGAAACCTGAAATACTGATTGATCAGTTTCATTAGACAATTTTGTCAACTTACAAAACATGCTTTCGAAATGGCATAGTCAGCGATGCAGCCAGGGAGAGAAAAGAAAAGGAAGAGGCTCATTAATAACAGGGTTTGACTGTCATACATGAGTTATATCCGGAAAGGTCAGCAAGTGCAAGTGCCTTAATATGAAACCATAGAGCAGTTGATCACAAGATCACCTAAATGTATAACTTGGGTAAGGTATGGCAAATGGCCAGTGTTATTAATTCTATCCAGTATTTTTTGTAACGGTATTTTAAACAATTGCTAAAAATATCCATGCTGAATATGCCCAGTAAAGAAATTTCTTACAAAAATCCAATGTGAAAATACTGTAAGATGCGGGATCCACGACAGACACTTCTCTTCTCTTTAAGGCAGTTTATTTACACACACAGGGGTGACCATTTCAGGATACAAAACAAATAATAAAAATAAATCCTGCCCACTGGGCGCTACCTTCATACATGAAGAGTTCCCTTACTAAACTGGGCCCCTTGTGGACTACCAGTAAGCAACCACATAAGTAGGGGTCACCCCTGTACTCACGAATCTCCTGGGGGATTGCTCAGCCTCCTGGCTTTCCTCAGTCAGTCAGACAGACCCTCTGTCACTTGGTCTCCTCTCTCTGCACTAGGGATGTAGCGAACTGTTCGCCGGCGAACTAGTTCGCGCGAACTTCGACTGTTCGCGTCCGCCGAATGTTCGCGAACGTCGCGCGACGTTCGCCAATTGGTGTTCGCGTTCGATTCGAAGTAAAATTTCGTTCGACCATTCGACCATTCGACCATTCGATCGCTAAAATCGAACGATTTCCATTCGTTCGAACGATTATAAGCATTCGATTGAATTAAAATCATTCGATCGAATAGCTTCGATCGTTCGATTCGAACGAAAATCCTTCGATCGTACGAATAAAATCCTTCGATCGTTCGATCGAACGATTTTATCGAGCGTTCGAAGTTCGCGAACTGTTCGCGAACTGTTCGCTTTTTTTGCCGGTGTTCGCGAACGGTGTTCGCGAACACATTAACGGCAGTTCGCTACATCCCTACTCTGCACCTTGCAGTGGCAAATGGCACCCCCAGCCCCTCTGGGAGTTCCTTACACAGGCAGGTGTCCTTCCTGCTCTGTGCCCTGCTCTGAGAGACCTTCCTAACAGCCTCACTAGAACTAAATACCTTTCCACAGGACAGCCTTCCTGTGAAAGGTGAGCTCTAATCCATGAGCTGGACTTCTGGATCGGAGTACCTGGCTTGCTTGTTCTATCCAGAATACTCCAGCTTCCAGAATCTGGCTGCCAAAACCTTTAATGAGAGAACCTATTCTCTCTTTATGAACACCCTTCCTGGTGCCTACCTCTCCCACTAAGGAGAACTTAAAGGTAAAACACACATTTTCCCACATTGTTTTGGTCACTCTACCACAATACGTTTCTAATACAATGTAAAAAATTCTAAGCAAACTGACAATACACATTTAGAATACACAAAAGCTATGAATATTTTGTAAAGTATATCCTTATAAACGGTGAGTTCTGATGTCATCAGTTATAAATGGTGAGTTCTGATGTCATTTCTCACGAGTTCCATGACCTGTATAAAATATAGAGTATATGGTATAAAATATAAATATATATATATTATAAAATATATATATTATATGATCATGAAACTCAGAGGTTACTTACAATATCCTTATATTTTACAAGAGGGGGTACTTTATTCACTATATATTATACATGTTCAATGATCTATAAATTATTTGTAAACATAATTATCAGGAATATCTGTCAGTGCCTTGATATTCATACACTGACTATTGAAACAATCGGGGAATGTAATAAAAATCGCTAACTGAAAAACTATTCGCAATGCGAAAAGTTATGCCTTTGCGCAAACAAATTTTGCTTTGTGCGAATTTAATATAGCTTTTGCGAGCCCGGAAACTGTTTAGCGACCACTCCGGACAGTGAAAGACCGTTTGCGAATTTTATAGTTTGCGCCAATGCGCAGTCAATGTAATAAAACTTCTTACTGAAAAAGTCGTTATGTTTGCTCCAAAAGATTACGACACCTTCAAGCACTTCTTATGAGTGCGCAGTTAAAATTCGCAATGCGCAATTAAAATTTGCAATGCAATAACAGTTTAAGGAACAATATTACATTGCGAGATGTGGATTTTTACGGGGGAATGCAATATAAATCGCTAACGGAAAAACTATTCGCAATGCGAAAAGTTATGCCTTTGCGCGAACAAATTTTGCTTTGTGCGAATTTAATATAGCTTTTGCGAGCCCGGAAACTGTTTAGGGACCACTTCCGACAGTGAAAGACCATTTGAGAATTTTATCGTTTGCGCCAATGCGCAGTCAATGTAATAAAACTTCTTACTGAAAAAGTCGTTATGTTTGCTCCAAAAGATTACGACACCTTCAAGCACTTCTTATGAGTGCACAATTAAAATTCGCAATGCGCAATTAAAATTCGCAATGCAATAACAGTTTAAGGAACAATATTACATTGCGAGATGTGGATTTTTAGTCTTATTGGTGCGAATTGTTTTGCTCTTTGCGACTTTTATTACATTCCCCTGATACAGTACTAGTAATGTATTGAAATGAACAATACCCATCTCTATAGCTATTGTTTCATAAATCAGAATGGGAGGTTCATGCAGTGAGATATTGTGGACATATTTGTGTTGTGATGTACTGTGTAGCAGCTTCAGATCTACTGGTATCTGCTCCTGCTAAATGCCTTCTATTGGGCTCCTTCCATATTTTTGCACCAATATTAATTGTATGTTACTCGCATAATCATACAGTTACATTATATATCCTTGGCATGCTATTTATATGTGAATTGCTTCTATAGTAGTGAAACAAACCATTGACCCTTCCGACCATTTCACAGTAAATAAAGTGCCTCTTTGTATGACCCATAGCATTCCCTTTATCACCGAATAAGAAAACATCACATTGACATATAATAGATTATTTCTTTTTCTCTTGTGCCTGTGATTCATCAGAACCACATCAGGTCTTACAAGATAAATTGCATTTATTCTCTAATTAGGGAGAATGCTGTTTAGGGCTAAATCTGCCGCTAACAAAAGCTGCTTATGCTGGTAATGTTTTTTATTTATTTATTGTTTGCAAGTAAGATACACTTTTCTGACCCTAACCAAAGGGGTTATTTTATCTGCTTACGGAAGGTAGAGTGTACTTAAAAGCTAAAAGCATAATGATAAGATATAATAGATGCCAATGGGTCAGAATATGTATGTAAACAACTACTAATATTGTATTTAAACACCTAGTCCCACCTAGTAAGAACATTCCATTGTTCGTGTAAACATAGTCGTGTTTAGAACCTGTTAGGGTAGTGGCACATGATGCTATTCTAGGGAGATTAGTCAAAAAGCGACAAATCACCTCTTCTTCGGGCGACTAATCTCTCCGCAATTCACACAGTTGTCCCACTAGGAAACTTCGTGCGACTTTGGAAAATGAAGCACTTCGAGTGCCATCCCACTGGCGATTTACAATCGAGTTGCCCGAAGAAGAGGCGATTTGTCATTGGGCTACTAATCTCCCCCGAATAGCATTATGTGCCACTACCCTAAAGTGATATGTGAGCTGGAGGCTATAAATTCCATAGAATGCGATATGTAGGTATGGATTGGAAAATGCACCCTATTCTGTAAATTAGAAGAATAATAGACGTAAATATTAGAATGAGAGTATTACCAGAACTTGCTAGTGCACACCTTGTTCTCATAGCTGCCATCAGAATGCCACTATTGGCTGGAATTTTTGGGGCCCATTGTGATACACTGATTAATACAAAATACAGAGCCCTGACAATGACCATTGCTTTTCAGAGGGTATTGCTAACAATTTCTGGTTACTCCAAACAACCTGGAAATGCTGATGTACCAATGGCAAGTGTTAAGTACAAGGTGGGGGAAGGGTACAATTTGGGATTTGAGAGGCTAACAATAAGCTGCTTTCTCCAGCTTTGAAACATATACTATTATGCTGATCTCTGAGGTGGGTGAGCCTGTGCTGAAACAGAGTCATGAACAGGGACTTTCTTTGGGAATAACAGTGGTCTGCAGTGCTTTATGCATATCACACACAACTCATAAACATACGTTTACTCCTAAATCTTACGTTCATCCAGAATATGTATTGTTTATTTAACCAGGTGTGATTTGTAATATACATGGTTTGTTATGTGTTTTTCAGTAAGATAAACTAGGAGGCACTATGCAGTCCGATGCAATACTCTGATGAGGACATGGCTATTGTCATGCTATTCGAATATAGTGTAATTAGCTTTCATAAAAGATATCACGTGTCATTCATTTATTTCTCTGTGCTGTCAGTGATACAAGGACATTAAGGGGCACATTTACTTAGCTCGAGTGAAGGAATACAATAAAGGGTCCCCATAGGCTTCCTGGCAATTTTTTGGTCGAAGAAAAATCATTTGATCGAATTAAAATCTTTAATCGTTCGATCAAACTATTTGCGGTAAATCCTTCGACTTCGAAATTCGAAGTCGCAGGATTTACATTCGGCAGTCGAATATCGAGGGTTAATTAACCCTCGATATTCGACCATATGTAAATCTGCCCCTAAATCTGTCAGTCAGATGTAAAAATCCGTCTTTTTCACAGAAACTGTGAAATTTGTTTGAATGTTTAAACAGAATTCTGAGTTAATCCATTTGTCAGACTTTCTAGAAATTTAGATTTACTGTAGGAAAAAATGGAACAGACGGGGATCACTGGGAAAGGTTAAATATTATTGGGCATGTATTATATTTATTAGTTTGTATTTATATTTTGCTTGAACATAGTGCCTTGTCAGAAAAATACAGCCAATAAATATCCCTGTAAGTGTGTGACTGAGGGGTTACTGGGGCTTTGGTGATTGGCTTTCACTTTCATTTGGCTTGTCATCAGGATCAAGTCTTTCTTCCTTAATGGAAACCTGCTGATCTTAGGGTCAATAAATTTAAACATAGCCTTGGATCCTGCCAGCCATAATATTTACTGTAACCAGGCAAAGGGCTTGTTTATTTATTACAGCAATATGCAAAGTAGACAAACCAAAACCGCATGCAAGCAAGAAATGCATATTTTGTTTTTTGTTTTTTATGTCGTAGGGCTATGAAATCTTTTTGAATCTCAAAGACTCCTTGCCCATCTCTTGAACAAGTTTTGCAGTTTTGTATTTAAATCTTCAGGGATTATGTATGGTAATAGGATTTTTTTTATTAGTTCTCTATAGTTCTGCCTTAGCTATATTTTCTTTTTTACAATTAGCCACTCAATTGGCTTTAAGGTTACTGGACACAAGAGACAGTGCTAAATATTCTAATCTATACAATTACAGGTACATGTCTTATATCTCTTAAAAATCATGTTGCATACCAATCAAGATATAAAGAATTGCAACAATTCATACTCCCAGTGGTTCTGGCTCAATATACAGGTACGGGACCTGTTATCCAGAATGCTTGGCCTGGGGTTTTCCGGATAACAGATCTTACTGTAATGGATCATCATACCTTAAGAAAATTATAAGTGAAGGGGGGTCTGATTTGCCAGTCCGCACAGAGCAATAAAGTTCCAGGATTTTGCTCCAGTTGCTAGGGCACCCACATATATTCATTTAACAAAATAAATCCCATGAACTGCTAATTATTAAAAAAATTTAATTTTTATTAAGTTAGCATATTTAAAAATAGAACATACCCCAAAATGGCCCACCCTACGCGCTTCGTACCCTCCGCTACTTAGTCATAGGTGTCTTTGACAATTTGAAACTTTGGTACTTTGCTTAAAGTAGACTCAATGGCGCAAATTCACTAAGCCGCGAAGCGCCGAACGCTAGTGTTAATTCGCTAGCGTTTGGCATTTTCGCTACTGCCCAAATTCACTAATGAACGCTGGCGTAGTTTTGCTAGTGTTACTTCGCACCCTTACGTCAGGCGAATTTTCGCTAGCGACAAAACTACGCAAATTCACTAACTTGCACAGTGTACTGAACGCTACCTTTTACGCTAGACTTCCTTCGCCACCTCAGACCTGGCGAAGCGCAATAGAGTAGATAGGGATTGTTTCCAAAAAAGTCAAAAATTTTTCTAAGTCCCAAAAAACGCTGGCGTGTTTTCTAAATGATGGGTGATAGGCTGAAAAAGATTGAAAACATTTTTGGGGCTCCCCTCCTTCCCCCCTACATTTCCTGACTCATGGCAACTTACCTAGACAGTGGGCACATGTGTAGGGCAAAATAAATTTTATATTTGCAGATTTGAAGGTGTTCTTGGCATTTGTAGTGCTGATACATATTCCTCCATTGAAATTTGAATTTCGCGCCGCATGCAAATTAGCCTTCACTAGCGTAACTTCGCTTTACATAGCGAATCAACACTAGCGCAACTTTGCAACCTTACGCTACCCCTGAGCGCAACTTTGGATTTTAGTGAATTTGCGGAGCGCTGGCGAAACTACGCCTGGCGAAGTGCGGCGAAGTGCGGCGAAGCTCGGCGAAGTTGTGCCTGGCGTAACTTCGCATCTTAGTGAATTTGCCCCAATGGGAGATGGCATTTCCATCATTCCAAACATTCTAGATATTGAGTCTAACAAATCTAAATCTTATCAATACAGATCCGAAATACTATATTTTAACAATGCAGTTTTTAATTATAGCTTGCTACAAATAATTAAACGTAACAAACTCATGGATAATGAGCCTTGGTGTCCCCAAATACACATATGCAATTGTATAAAAAGAACAGAGGCGCCAAAAGAATAAAAGGATATAAACGAGTTTAAAAACCAAAACTTGGTAATCAGAGGAGGCAGTAGTGGACTTCTCCAAGCAGACACAAAACTACTGTAATTAAGCAGTCAAAATTTATTAACAAACTCCAATCAGTGCAACGCGTTTCACGGGCTCAGACCCGCTTCTTCAGGCAATAAACATAGGAGTTACAGCATCTGGCAGTAGTATACACACTTAGCGCCTCTGTGCCTGCGAAGGATGCCTGAGTGTCTTTTTTTAATTAGACATTCCCGTTTATTGTGGAACGAGCAGATCAAACTACAGGCACTCCCTGCACAACTTACAATTTCCAAGATAATGTTTGATTTAAATTTCCATACCGGTAATTAAAAAGTTAGTTCATAAATGATACCATTAGATTAATTGGAGGTATCTTATCATAGATCGTAATCCTGTGCTGATATTTTTCTCCTTTCCTTACAGCAGAATGTTTGCACAAATAAAATACTGCTTGTACAGAAAGACATGCTAATGCATCCAATAAATAACAACCATGATTACTCGCTTGTTTTGTTGAACTAGTTTTATGCATAATTCAGCTTCCGTTTTACACACTAAGAATACATTAATGCATTATTCATTCAATTTATGAATAAATCTAATTGCTATGCAGATGCAATTAAGTTGCTTTAAAAAGTGAAAGAAAAATAGAAGACCATATGGTCTTAGCTGACAAAAGCAACGGCATAAGCATGATTTAAACACAAGGTCACAAACGCATACGCTTAAATACTGCAACATTATATTGGTGAACTTTTCACTGCTCTTAAAAGCATACTTCATACATATTCATAGAAAGACGTCTGAACTCTGAAGGAAGTCCGACCACAATTTATCCATTGCATTACAAGTCTTTATATTGTTGGCACACATTTAAGGGTTAACAGTTAGGATAATTGTGGGGTGTTGAATTATATCCTATATCAAGTATGTCCATTTGTGTACTATGGAAAAATTAAATTGTATATCAGTAAGTGTCCCACTAGGCTTCTTATTTTTGGATCTACTGACCCTGCCTCCCGGTATTTTTTGTTTTGGGGGGGGGGTTACATATTTTAGTTTTGCACGCTCCTTCATTTTACATTTATGCATCTTTGCCTGTTTTTTTTTGTCTGCCTTTTTGGAGGTGGCTTAGCCATTATATTCTCATTGTGAAGCTTGCTTTCCATTCACATAGCATTCTATTGACAGGTCTATTGAAAATGTCCCGTGTGTTTGCACCTTCCCCCAGAAAATTATTCTATGGCTGAGGAATCCATGTTTGCTCCTGCTGACAATATACAGTAAATGTGTCACACTCAAAGTGATGATTAAAACTTATAGTAAATAATGTGATATTTGTCCTGTTAGGTAATGTTTGTTGTTTTATTTTAATAGTATGACTTATATTATTATACACTGTGGGCAGTTCCCAAGCAAAGTAAGTGATATAAGAGCTACTTCATGTCAGAGCTGGTTCAAGATTAAGACGAAAACATGAAAATATGAACGTTAAAGGGGTGTTTCACCTTTAAGTGAACTTTTTAGTATGTAACTAAGGGCTCTTACACATGGGTGGTTTTGCCTGCGCTTTATTCCGTTCAGCCGCAGGGGAGCGCAGGAGTAGAAGTACTCAATTATTGTGAAGGGGGCTGTACTCACACAGACACATGTAATGTAAGTACCAAACGCAGGTGGGACGCAGCATGTTGCATTTCACCTGTGTTCGGCGCATACATGCATCTGTGTGAGTACAGCCCCCTTCACAATAATTGAGTGCATCTACTCCTGTGCTCCCCTGCGGCTGAACGGAAGAAACACAACACAGGGGAGCGCAGGATAGTCTCCCTCTTATACTTATTCCAGTTTCTTTTCAAATCACTGCCGAGTTGCTAAGAAAAATAAGACCGTAGAAACCAGGTAGCTGCTGAAATACCAAACTGGAGGGTTGTTGAACAGAAAGCTAAAAACTGAAAAACTTGAAACTACACATTAATTTGAAGGTAAACTACTCCTTTAAGCCTGTAAATATGGAAACACTGCAGAATATGTTGGTGTTTCAGGGTAGGACTACATGGACGTTTTCGGCGCGATCCGACTCGTGCAGTGCTTGCATCCAACAGTAATGTTGCGTCGGATCAACGCTGTGACTTCATTCGACATTTCCATTACTTACCTTATTTCCATTGCATGCATTTGGCTCTGCATTTTGTTGCAGCACGTCGGATCGCGATGAAAACGTCCATGTAGTCCTACCCTTATAAATACATGTTAATAATAATAATAATAATAATAATAATTATAATAATATATGGCCATGTGTTTATGAGCTGTCATGTTTATTGAACTGTTAATAAGTGAGAACTATGTGAAGTAGGTGAAACTGAACACATATGGAATCCACAGCCTGCATGGCTAATTAGCAATTCATTTAGATGCATGTTGCAGTCTGAACTGATTTATGTGCAGCCATGTATCATGCATCTAAATGAATTGCTAATTAGCCATGTATTCTGTAGATTCCATATGTGTTTGGTTTTAAATGGGTGAGGTGGCAACCCTAGTGCAAACAATTGGGTATACTATAGTTTATCCGTGGTTTCCAGTGTGATTGTTTGTGAGTTGATTATGTGTAGTAGAAAGTCTAATACTTATGGATCCTTTAGTAGGTGCACACAGTGATCACAGGCTAATATCATTACACCAAGCTCTGAAGTGATGCCATTTGTATGGAAAAAAAAATGTGTGCTACAACTTGTTCACATTTGTGAAATGAATATAAATTGTGGCATATGGGATTAGGTACCCATAATCATGGTGCTGCATCGTAGGTAAAAATAGGGGAAGTTGCATCTCTATTTTGCATTTTGCCCTAAAAGAAATGTTTGTCCACTAATCCTACATAGATAATTCTTGTTTTATTATTATTTTGTATTTTTCTTTTTTAGAAAAGACAATTTTATATCAGGGCCTTGTGAATCCTTCTGTTTAAGAAGCCTTTCCCTTTCCTATTGATCCTTATGACCCTGCAGCAGACGTCTGTCAGAAGCAAAGCAGTGAGAGTGCATAAAGCAGGTCAGCCCCTGTCTTGTGTCTGGAGTGGAAGGAAGCCTGATTAATAACTGATTGCTAGAATAGAGCTTTTTATTCGATAACAAATCTTATTTCTGAGTGGCTCCCAAGCTTTACAGGTGTAAATAAATACTTCTTAGAGTTTCCCTTTCAAGGTAGGCTGTGTGAGCACCATTTATCAGCAAAACTATACAGACGGGGGTGTGAACAATTAATGGAACCGCTGTTGTTTAATAATAATAAGCATCCCCTTCATTTTTAATTAAAATGTACATAGAAAAACAATTGGTAATTTTAATACCATACTGTCGCTAGTGAAAAGCTTGGCTCCGCGTGGCGCATCCTTGCAGCGCAATTAAAAAGCATTAAATGTTTCGCTGGCTCAGCCAGTTAAGTTTACTAAACATGGTTCATGGTTTGATATATCTTTAACTCCTTCACTTCTAGGACATTTTGCTGATAAAGAAGGAGGCAACAGATTTTGTGGCTGGGAAAATCAGCTGTCCATTTAATAATTAGCATCTGGCTGTGTTATTAATGAGTTATGCAAGCAGAAAAACCTTCTGTTGCACGGGAGGCTGATATTGCAAATCCATTTGTGCTGCTTTGTCTGGGAGCGAATCCGGTTATTAAAAAATCCACATAACTCAGCAAAGAGATGCGTCATGTGACTGAAAGATGATTTATGGGAATACTAAATGATAGAGTAATTATCTTTATACATCTTATCAAATTATATTAAGCCATCTCTTATTCTACATTAAATAAAGCTATAAAAAAAATCCCTGACAGAGGTACAAGCTCACTGATCCATTATTTCTACAATTTTTCCATCTCACCGTCACTGAAAAGCATGCGATTAGTAATGTGGTGGACACTGTCGGAAATATAAAAGAATAACAACAGTCAACATGAAGTCCCATAACCTTGAAATGGCATTATACCGGTTGCAGTGCAACTGTTTTTTTTTCAGGTGCTTCAAAATTATTATTACAGTTAAACAGATTGATTAAACTGTAAGGGCTCTTACTGACGAGCGGTTGTAGCTGCGCTCCCCTGCGTTCCGTTTTTCTGCGTTCAGCCGCAGGGGAGCGCAGGAATAGATGCATTAAGTTTTTTCCAATGGGGCTGTACTCACACAGGCGCGTGTAGGTGCCGAACGCAGGTTGAGACGCTGCATTTTTCCTGCATTCGGCGCCTACACGCGACTGTGTGAGTACAGCCCCATTGGAAAAAACTTAATGTGTCTATTCCTGCGCTCCCCTGCGGCTGAACGCAGAAAAACGGAACGCAGGGGAGTGCAGCTACAACCGCCCGTCAGTAAGAGCCCTTATATAGGGAATAGTCATTATTAATGAAACATTTTCCAGCTGCAAGTCTTTTGGGTGGATGATACTTCCGTAATTTGGATCTGTACTTACTAGAAAATCATTTAATTATCCCAAATAGGCTGGTTCTGTTTCCAGTAAGGAATCATTATATAATAGTTTGGGTTATGTACAAGATGCTGTTTTATTATTACAGGAAAAAATAAATAATTTTTAAAAATTTTAATCAATTTATTTTTAAAATGCAGTTTATGGGCAATGGCCTTTCCTTAATTTGGAGCTTTTTGGATAATGGGTTGCGGATAAAAGATCTTAACACACGGCCGTTTTTGCCTACGCTCCCCTGCGTTGCGCTTTCTTTCAGTCACAGGGGAGCGCAGGAGTAGACACAGTCAATTATTTTGAAGGGGGCTGTACTCACATAGACGCATGTATGCACCGAACACAGGTGAAATGCAACATGCTGTGTACCAACCTGCATTTGGCGCTTACATGCGTCTGTGTGAGTACAGGCCCTTCAAAATAATTGATTCTGTCTACTCCTGCGCTCCACTGTGGCTGAACGCACGAAAGCGCAACGCAGGGCAGCAAAAGCAAAAACGCCCATGTGTAAGGGCCCTAAAGAATGCAAAAAAATGCTTTTTTAAACACATGAATGCAAGGAAGAGAAAAATGCTGAATGCAGTGCTGAATCCGGCGCAAGGTGCAAAGTGTGTCTATGACCCAGCTGCCCCTTAGTGCTTTTGCACTTACATTCAGAGCATTTGTGAATGACCCCCTGTATGTTTTAATGGTGTTGTTTAACATTTTTGTTGTATATGGTATGTCATAGCTAACAGCTGATTGGTTGATATAGGTTGAACTTGGAACAGAAAAAATGGGTGTTTAGTTCCAGTTAATATTTTTTCTATAAACCTGACTATAATCCATTACCAGTACCAAACAGACCTTCTTATATCGCATAATCAGCCTCTTAATCAATAAAGTACAATCTGTGCTGGTGGAAAATTGTCTATTTAAACAAATTCCCAATTTACAGAGGAGAGTTCCTATATTCAGTTTTTCTATTCCCACTCCACTGTTACTCTTAGTCCATACAGTATATAATAGCTAGCATCTAAAACTTTCTAACAGAACTTGCTAGCATTACTTATATACTCTAAGGGTAGGATAGAGAGTGCGACTCACGGAGTCAGATCCCTCCCTCATGTAGATCGGAGTGTACGTCCCAACAAAAAATTAAAGTGGCTTTGTTCTCTTCCAAGATGTGATCCTAGTACAAAGTACAGGGTGCACACATGTAAGACAAGAGGACCCCCCACAGGTAGCACCTATCTTTTTGCGACTACACATACACCTGACTTTCCATAGTAAACTATGTGCCATTAGTGATCTCATTTAAAATCAGTTTTAAATCAGTTTTGGAAGTAGATTGAACTAAATATTTGTTTTAGTTTGTCTCAGAGACAATGACACAGCAGTCATAGCAAGTTTCTTTAAGTCAGCATCTCTATAAATAAGTGTGCATTGGCCATTGGTGTGCTAGCTTTTTGTGGAATTTAGACCTTAAAGCCTCGTCCATCAGGCTCTGGCATCAGGCTTTTTGTTTTAAAGTAATTTGTAGACAAATAGACAAAAAAGCATTTCCGGTAAAGCAAAGGTATGAGAGTAAAGACATGCAAATGTGCTGTACCTTCAGCATGACTTGTTCAGTAATGTTAATATCTGATTATTAGCCAAATTAACTTTGGAGATAGCAAAGCTAAGAGACAAAGGGCTTCTGTACAGATTATTGTTTTTGTGATTGTAACAATAGAAAGCACATCAGTTCCCAGTGCTGCAAAGGATGCATTTAAAATCAGAGAAATGTTGTCTTATGTTGCCATCTAGTGGCATTTGCAAAGAACTGAATTTGAGGATTTCTTGAATAAAAATAAGTGTTTACTACAGGTATGGGATCTGTTATCCGGAAACCCATTATCCAGAAAGTTCTGAATTATGGAAAGGCGCCTCCCATAGACTCCATTATAATTAAATAATCCACATTTTTCTCTGTAATATTAAAACAGTACCTTGTACTTGATCATAACTAAGATATAATTAATCCTTATTGGAAGCAAAACCAACCTATTGGGTTTATTTAATGTTTACATGATTTTCTAGTAGTCTTAAGGTATGAAGATCCAAATCACAGAAAGACTAGTTATCCGGAAAGCCCCAGGTTCGAGCATTCTGGACAATAAGTCCCATACTTGTACTGTAGATAGATTTAACACACTGCAAATGACTGTTTATTATAGGTATGTGCAATGCCACATGAAATACACTCATTCAAGTTCCAAGCAACTAACACTTGTTTTTTTCTAGTGTTTTCCATTAGGTGCACCCTGTACCTTTATGTTAGCTGTGCTTGTCTTTCAACTTTAGTCTCAAGATGCAGTGCTCAAGCTACTTGAGAAGGCATTAAATACAGAATTCCCACTGTACATTGTTTCATTAAATGCTCGCAATTCCACCTAGTGAAAAGTAAGAAATGAAATACATGCAAGTGAAAGCCAATAGCCTTTTATTGACTGCCCATACATGTGTCAAAATGTTTATCTTTATCTACCAGCATAAACCTTTGTACCTTTGCTTGATTGGCACTAAAGATTTTTGCCAATTTGTAGTGGGAATGAAATGCATTGTGGGTAAAACATAGCAATTTGTCTTGTTTATGAGCACTTTGTATCTCTTTAATAAATCACTCCTCCAGTTTACTACTTAGTGTACAAAAACCTACAAGTTAGAAAAACTAATTTGGATTGTGAAGTTGTGTTGTGAGTTTTCTCTTCAACTTTGCTAAACATACTCCATTGTTTTTGTGACTCAAAAGTTGACACAGGAATCCCCAAGTAAATTGACCTCTCTAGAATAACTTTGAACTGAGCTTTGCTATACCTCTGCTTAAAATGCCACTTTATTATCTGTAAAGGTTGTTTCTCTTGTAGATTATTCTCAGGTAATGAAACAAACAAGTTCTAGGGTCAGTTCATTCGAGATCAGCTTATCGAATAGTGGAACCATTTTTTTTTAACCAGGTCTTTTCTTCTTGCTATGTTTGTGATGCAGATGTTGATATTGTTACTTGTTAGGAAATGCAATACAATTTGTCACTTCTAACAAAATTGGAAATGCAGCCAGTTTCATGTTATTGCTATGAGAGCCAATGGCTCACTTGACATTAAAAATGCTCCTAATGTAATAATTGTACAGGTATGGGGATCTTTTATCCGGAATGGCCGGGACCTGTGGTTTTCTACATAAGGATTCTTTACATAATTTGAATCTCAGTGCCTTAATTCTACTAAAAGTGATTTCAAAATGAAATATGCCATGTAGCATTGTTTTGTCTCCAAAAAGGATAAATTATGTCTTAGCTGGGGTCAAGTACAAGGTACTGTTTTATTATTAGAGAGAAAAAGCAAATCATTTTAAAAACATTTGGATTATTTGATTATAATGGAGTCTATGGGAGATGGCCTTTCCATAATTCAGAACTTCCCATACCTGTAGTAAATACTTATTTTTGGGCAATGGATCCCATACCTTTATTGATTAAGCCATGATTATTGCTGAAAGATGTCCACGTGACAATAATTTGTACATGGAGCTCTGTACGATGCTCTGTGCAAGATGTAATGTGACGCTATGCCCCAGACCCTTAGTATAGGAGCACAAAGGGATGCAATTTGTGCACCTTAGTGGTTTTGCGCTCCAGGGCATTTGTAAATAACCCCTCACATGTAGGGTTATTAAAATTTCCACCGGCAGGTGGAGGGGGTAGGTATAAAAGGCGGGCCCTGATGTCAAAGGGGGCGGGTTGTGACCATAAAGAGGGCAGAGCCACGAGGCACGTTTGGCGATAGACTGGCAGCAAAAATGTTAGTTTTAACCAGGCTGGAGGCAGGCCATGGGCTTTTGTTAGGTGTATTACAAATTTACCGGCAGCTACATTGCCAGTAAATTTCTAATACCGGCCCTGGCAGGTGTTTTACTGGCCGGGTGGCAACACTACTCACATGGCTTATTAACTAAAGAAATGCAAAAGTTTAGGGGGAGGGTATTTAATAATGTCTGATTTTTTTTCTGGATGGATTTTTTGTGGGGAAAAAAAGTACAATTATTTTGGAGAAAAAACTCTATATTTTTTCCTGATTTATGAAACTCCGTTGGTGTTAAAAGTCCGAATAAAAAACATACAATCTGGATTTTTTTTTCTCTCGCACAAGAAATTTTTGTGAAAATGTATTGATAAATAGGGGGAAAAGGCCACTGCAAATTTGGTCAGAATGGTTTTCAGAAAATAGTGAGAAGAGATTTCGATAAATAACATTCTTTCCCAGCACTGTAATGTAGTTGCAACCACTGTGATCTGGCACAAAATTTTGTGCTCTCACAATACTTATCATCAAGTGTTCTATAATTAAGTGTTGTGAGAACACGAAACGCGTAAGGCTGTAATCCATACGTGTACTTAAATAAATACTTCTTAACTACAACTGGCTGGAGGATTTGTGTTGAGTGCCTACTCTACAAACAATATGGTGATGTCTGCTCCCTGAAGCCGAAGGCTTGGGGCAGAGCACCTGGACCTCTTCATATACGTGGTGAGCCTCTTGAAAGAAACATTTTTGATGATAAAGTGAGACTCTTGCCTCAGGAGGCAGCACCCTACAAGTTACCAGGGTCAAAGGCAGTAGTGTAAGTTATTCATGGTAACTTTATGAGCCTAGGCAGCTCTTCCTAAACCTCAGGGCAGCCAGAGGTTTATAACTCCATGAGGATAAAGTTGCAAACCAGGCAAAAATCCACCAATTCAATCCATGGCATCACTGTCTCTCACCACCCATTCCAAAACATCACAGCCGTGCCAGGCTGCCACTAAACATCTGCAAAAACAAAATAAATTGTTCAGGACTGCTGTTTCCATTAGCTTTATAATTATTCTCAACACATAATGTTTGAAGGAGTACACAGTGTACAATCAATTGGAATCTAATATTCTTTGTACAAATACTAATGTCACTGTAAGCGCCTAGCACAGCATGTCATTTAGTGGCTGAGCATACGGCTACATGTGGGTTTGCTGCAATCATCCTTCTTACAAAGAGAGAGACACCCAGGCAGGGATAGCATCTGAATGCGTTCGTATAAAAGAAGCTGTATCCAGATTGTTGCCATGTGTCTTGAATAAAGGCTTTTTATTTTAAACACGGACCAGTGCTGTGCCGCAAGTATTCCATCACTTGATCTTTTGCTATTCTGAGAGCCCTAAAATAATTGTAAGTATTGTGGGGTATTTATAATGAAAGCTCACGCTAACTCCCCTGCAGGCACAAAAAGTAATGAAAAGCTAACTTCCTTTTAATAAACATTTTCTGAATACATAAAACAAAAGAAGCCTCAATCTCTTATCTCTGTTGCTTTTACAATTGTTATTTCTTGTGTAGTTCCATTGCCAGATTTCTATTTTGTGTTTGTTCTTTGATGCTTAACATCAAAGCTGCTTCTTTAATTTCTTTTTTTGTCTTGGTAGCCTGTGCTATTCATTTTTTTTTTCTAAATTAATAAGTATGATGTGTCATTTGCATGTGCTTTTTCAATTAGTTTAAAAAAATATTAATGTTGATTTTGTCAAGTTTATTTTATTCCCCAGCGGTTTATAAGCTGCCATGCTGCTTTGCTTACCATGGCTGATTAATACAGCATAGACTATGATAGAACAACTTCATTTATTTATTTTGAAGTCTGTGGATAATTCCTTAGCTATTCAATGAATAGGACACCCTACAGGGAATACTCAGTTTATAAAACATACTGATCTATGGCTTTATATACTGTATTAATGTGCAAGATAAGAACCAAGGAAAATTAACAGGCATGGGATATGTTATCCAGAAACCCTTTATCTAGAAAGCTCAGAATTACAGTCCCATAGACTCTACTTTATCCAAATAATAAGAATATAATTTTTTAAAAATGTGTCCAGTGTTAATAAATAAGCTCTACTAACATGAAATGTACATTTATATACAGGCTATCATTCTCAAGATTTGGGGACATTAGGGATCCCTGTAAAGGTTTCAAAATGAGGCTAATAGATTTTAGCTCCCTGAAATTGGGAATATACCCGTGTTCGCCTAACATAGTAAGTTAGGTTGAAAAAAGACACAGGTTTCCAGATAAGGGGTCTTTGTGTAATTTCAAATTTCATAGGGGTTGTTCACTTTCAAATACTTTTATTAGTTCAGTTGGTTTCAGATTGTATACCATGAATTGTACACCATGAATAAAAACTTTTTCCAATTACCTTCAATTTTCTATATGTGATCTTTTTTTCTAATATTGAAGTGTAAAATTGTTTTTCATCTTCTAAAGCAGCTCGGAGGGGGGGGTCACTGACTCTTTCATTGTTCTAAATTGATACATTGGTCCTGCTGAGCAGAATCCATGAGTCATTAAGGGCAGCTGTTAGAATTGATATAATAGTTACTTTTACTTTGCAGTTTTCCCTCCGTTTGAGGGGTGGGGTTTGATTAGTTGCACCTGAACAGACTGTATAAATAGAACCCCTGGCACTCCAGTGGAGCTTGCTCTAGTGTTAGCTTCTCTTAAGTGTTTGCTCGTTAATTGGGGGATCTGTAAGTGGAGTTACAGGTATAAACACCGGAGTTGAAAACTAAAGGAGGTTCAAACTAGGTCAAAAGTTTGTTCTAAACCCTAATTTTTATTTTATTTATTTTTATTTTTTCCTGTTTTGAACTGTAACTGGGATAATGAGTGCTAGCAAGATTGAAGGTCTGACTCAGTGCACAGTCTGCCATATGTATGCAGATTTGGAACAAGAGATCCAAAATGCTTACCTCTGTGGTGGTTGTGAGCAAATTGCCACTTTGGAGGCTCACGTTAGAGCACTAGAGCAACAAATTGCAACATTGCGGTCGATTGACAATCTTGATTAATACAACTAATGATGCATGGTTCACACATGATGAAATTCAAAAGAGACTAGAACATGTTAAGATTAACAAAGGTCCAGGGCCAGATGGTATTCATCCCAGGGTAATTAGCGAGCTTAGCTCTGTGATTGCCAAACCTCTTTACTTAATTTTTCAGGATTCATTGAGATCTGGCATAGTGTCGAGAGACTGGCGAATTGCTAATGTGGTTCCTCTATTCAAAAAAGGATCCCGTTCTCAGCCTCAAAACTATAGGCCAGTTAGTCTGACGTCAGTGGTAGGAAAGCTTTTCGAAGGGTTAATAAAGGATTTGCTATGGACTTCATAGCAAATGAGAATACTATGAGTTTGTGCCAGCATGGTTTTATGCATAATAGATCTTGCCAGACTAACTTAATTTCTTTTTATGAGAATGTAAGTAGAGACCTCGATTCTGGGATGGCAGTGGATGTGATTTACTTAGATTTTGCTAAAGCATTTGATACAGTGCCACACAAAAGGTTACTGGTTAAATTAAGGAATGTTGGCCTGGAACATAGTATTTGTACCTGGATAGAGAACTGGCTAAAAGATAGACTACAAAGAGTGGTGGTAAATGGAACATTTTCTAATTGGACCAGTGTTGTTAGTGGAGTACCGCAAGGCTCTGTACTAGGTCCCTTGCTTTTCAACTTGTTTATTAATGACCTGGAGGTGGGCATTGAAAGTACTGTTTCTATTTTTGCAGATGATACTAAATTGTGCAGAACTATAGGTTCCATGCAGGATGCTGCCACTTTGCAGAGTGATTTGTCTAAACTGGAAAACTGCGCAGAAAACTGGAAAATGAGGTTCAATGTTGATAAATGCAAGGTTATGCACGTTGGCAAAAATAATATAAATGCAAGTTATACACTAAATGGCAGTGTGTTGGGAGTTTCCTTAAATGAGAAGGATCTAGGGGTCTTTGTAGATAACACGTTGTCTAATTCTGGGCAGTGTCATTCTGTGGCTACTAAAGCAAATAAAGTTCTGTCTTGCATAAAAAAGGGCATTAACTCAAGGGATGAAAACATAATTATGCCTCTTTATAGGTCCCTGGTAAGGCCTCATCTGGAGTATGCAGTACAGTTTTGGACTCCAGTCCTTAAGAGGGATATAAATGAGCTGGAGAGAGTGCAGAGACGTGCAACTAAATTGGTTAGAGGGACGGAAGACAAATTATGAGGGTAGACTGTCAAGGTTGGGGTTGTTTTCTCTGGAAAAAAGGCGCTTGCGAGGGGACATGATTACACTTTACAAGTACATTAGAGGACATTATAGACAAATGGCAGGGGACCTTTTTACCCATAAAGTGGATCTCCGTACCAGAGGCCACCCCTTTAGACTAGGAAAAAAGAACTTTCATTTGAAGCAACGTAGGGGGTTCTTCACAGTCAGGACAGTGAGGTTGTGGAATGCACTGCCGGGTGATGTTGTGATGGCTGATTCAGTTAATGCCTTTAAGAATGGCTTGGATGATTTTTTTGGACAGACATAATATCAAAGGCTATTGTGATACTAAGCTCTATAATTAGTATGGGTATGGGTATATAGAATTTAATTAAAAGTAGAGAGGGGTGTATGTATGGATGCTGGGTTTTCATTTGGAGGGGTTGAACTTGATGGACTTTGTCTTTTTTCAACCCAATTTAACTATGTAACTATGTAATATTTCCGAAACATGTCATGTGGACGCACACTAAAGCACTGATTAGCAGGTATTTTGCTGTTTGCCTTTGATTTCCATATCCTATGATTGAAGTATTCTTGTGGTGACTTGACGGAACACCAGAGGGAATCAAGGCTTGCTAATAACGCTTGGCGTTCTGTGTGTTACCCTGTGAGTGGTAAAAGGAAATAGATTTTAATTTAATTTTGAACTATTTCATTAAAAAGAAGTTTGTGCAAGACAACCTTCCCATAATTTGGAATGTTCTGGATAACAGGTTTCCAGATATCAGATCCTATACTTGTAGTACGCTAGTTAAGATTATTATAACTCTATATAACTCATTTAAAGGAACAGTTCAGTGTAGCTATAGAGGCTGCAGTGACTGGATGTCTAACATAACAATTCCTTTAAAGGAAAACTATACCCCCGAATAATGTAGGTCTCTATGAAAATGTATTGCATAAAAAAGCTCACATGTAAAACCCTGATTAATGTAAATAAACTATTTTCATAATAATTTACTTTTCAGTAGTTTGTGTATTGGGTAATCATAAATAGACAACTGCCATTTTAAAAATGGCTTCCTAGGATTCATAGTGCACACAAACATACCATACGTTAGGTCACATGAGCCAATTAACAGACGGAGTTCTGTCTTTTGCTTCCACACTTCTTTCTCTTACAGATAGAGCTGCAGTATTTCTGGTCTGGTGATCTCTGAGGCAGCACACAGACCATCACCAAATGGTGGTTCAAGGCAAGAGATCTAAAAGGCAATATTTACTCAAATATATAATACAGTTTGGTATGATTCTTTAATATGCCACCTAATTTGTTATACAGTAAACTATCTGTTACTTAAGTATTGATTTTGGAGGTATAGTTTTCCTTTAAGTGCTTTTAATTGGTTTATGGCAGAAAACAAACTGTACAGGTATGTTATCTAGAATCCTAGGGACCTGGGGGTTTTCCGGATAACGGATCTTTTTGTAATTCAGATCTTCAAAAGTCTACAAGAAACTAATTTAAACAAAAAATAACCCCAACAGGCTGGTTTTGCTTCCCATAAGGATTAATTATATCTTAGTTGGGAATCAAGTACTAGGTACTGTTTAATTATTACAGAGAAAAAGGATTCATTTTAAAAAAATGTAGGTTATTTGGATAAAATGGAGTCTATGGGAGACTTGGAATTTGGAGCTTTCTCGATAATGAGTTTCCAGTTAATGGATCCCATACCAGTACCCGAAATAACAGATTCATTTAAAGCACTGCGTACAGTATCTTGACAGTGCTATATAAATAAATGATGATGATGATGATGATGATCATGATGATTCATTTCTAGCCAGAACAGTATCTGCAAGGAGCTTGTATGTTCTCCCTGTACTTGTGCATCCCTCACTCTAAAAATATACTGATTAACTGGTGCTTGATAAAACTGGGAATAGTATGTATGAGTGTGATAGGAAGCTCCATATGGGTAGGAACTAATAAGAATAATGTGTAAAGTGCTGTGAAATATGTTGTTGCTATATCAATAAAGGATAGTAATAATAATAGAGTGGTTACAGTTAACTGGTAAAACTCACTTTTTCAATGTGCCTGTTATTGTTGAAGTGGTGCATATATTTTCCTGGGATACAAATCTCTCATTTGATATGATAGATTACTTTTCCACTTTGTTCATTAGTGCTTCCAAGCAACGGTGATAAAAGCCTATTATTGTTTGAGCATTCAAAATCAGCTTGTCAAAAGCAATAAACAAATGCTATTATATCAAACTGATTCAAATAACTGGTAATAAATAATTCAAAATTGCCAATTGATTGCACAGTAGCTGAAATATGAAACCCAGTCTGTTATTTAAAATGTCTAGAAATTAAGAATTTTCAAAAGTGATTGAATGCAAAAAAAAAATTCCTTCATGACTCCAAGATGGCAATCGGACTAATCCCTTGTACTATGAGCTATCTTCTATAACTCTGTATTCCCTCACTTGCTAAAAAACCATCCACCCCTTCTTAAAGCTGTATCAGCCTGTACAACTGATTCAGGGAGAGAATTCCACATGTTCACGGCTCTAACTGTAAAAAAATGAAGCAAAGATTTAGCCGAATCCTCCTTTCTTCTAATCGGAATGGTTATCCATGTGTCAGTTGGAAGGATGATCCCCTTATATATTTATACATGTTATCATATCATCCCTTAAACACCTCTTTTCCAGCTTAAACACCCCCAACTTGGCCAGTCTTTTCTTTAATGTGCTGGGTATGTCAATTAGATAGAGCAAGTTTTCATGGTGAATTTAAGTCATATGGTAGTTCCTTGTGCACATAAGCACAATTATTGAAGTGGTTTTGTAGCTGTATAAGGTTTTAAAAAGTGTGCTTTATGAAATGTTATAAAATATATAACAATATATGTGTCATATTAATTCTTTCATATATATTTCTAGGTCCATACTTTTGATCTGATGGGGGACTTAGAATCGAGGCGGTCAACGCTTGTTTCCAGATTGCCAATATTTAGACGCAGTATTGGGCGAAGGCAAGATTCCCTTCCTTCTTCACCATCATCAAGCAATACTGTTGGACTGCACAGCTCCTCTCCTTCCTCTACTAATTCTAGCTCAGGCAGTACTGGAAAGCGAAGAAGTATATTTCGCACTACATCTTTAAGCTTCCATCAAAGAAAGGAGAACAATCAAAAAACCGACTCTGTCAACCAAACTGTTAATATTTCTAATGAGTCTCAGAGTTCTCACAGCTGTTTGCCAAAGCTGGATGTGGAAGAACAAGTTAAGAACAAGGGCAAGAGTTCCATTAGTGTATATGGCTCACGCAGAAAAAAAATTACAAGGTCGGTTACTGAGGATTTTGAGAAAAAGAAAGACCATTCGGTTAATAGGAATGTATTTACAAACTGTTTAGGGAAAAATGAAAGTGATGACTCAGGATTTATAGAAGAAGAAAGCAAGTGCTCTGTTAAACATTCCACAAGGAAGCTTCTTCCTAGGTCACTGTCATCGCACTACCGGTTTTCTAGACCTGTGTCTCGGTGTCAGTCACCATCATTGACCCAAAACTCTGGCTGTTCCACAGAACATCAGCATTCTACAGTTACTGAATCTCCAGCTGTGAAGCCATTGTTACCCAGTGCTGCTGAAATAACTGAGAACACAGAAGGTTCATTGCACTCACCTCTTATCTCCACGGATCATACAACTGCTCCACATTCCCCTTCAGATTTCACTTTTATGGATGATTCTGCATCTGAAGCTGATTCTTTGCCAAACAGTGGACAGCAACAACCTCACAAACAGCATATCTGCCATGCTAATTCTACCTCACCGACATTTCGTAGCCCAGGCATAATGAATGAACATTTTAAAGAAACTGATATTTTAAAAAACGGCTCTCATGTTGATGGCATAAGTCTTACTAAGTTGAAGGATGAGACAAGTATGGAGAGACTGAGTTCAAAACCTTCTGTAACAAGCCCCAGTGTTTATCAACCAAAAGTATTATTACCAATTTCTGAGCTGAGTACAAATGAATTTAAGGACAATGGAAATAATACAGCAAGATGCCATACAGGCACTTCAGTGTATCAAAATGGTGGTCACTCACTCTCCACCGAAAATGTTCCAAAGAAGTATGAGCGAGCAGCAGATATACATGAAATGATACCTACAAGGTTGAGAACTCATCGTTCTGTTTCGGAATCAAAAAGTATCTCATCTGCCGAGACTCCGTCTGCTTTAACACATCATAATCATGCTAGAGGTACCTTATTAACCTGTCTTTTGATTTTCCATGAACTGCTACTTTATAATTTTACAAACACATACATATGTATAGGAAATCATTTACACTCTGTTGTAAACTGTAAATATATTTCAATTTACTGAAGATGATCTTCAGATACAAAAAGAACAAGACTGCAGGCTTTGACTACAGCTCATGAAACGCTAAGGTTGCTTTCAGAATCCTCCATATACTGTATATGGTGAACCCATATGTAGGGGTTCAGTGAACCATGGAACACATGGTATCATTTAGGACTTAGAATGTAAGCACGGAATGATACAAAACAAAAACAAACAAAACAAGTATGAAGTGTAGGCACCCTATTTTTAGTATTTGCAACTTGTCCTAGGCTTAGCTGTGGAACCTGATATCAAGGGCCCAACAACCAAAGCCCTTAAATGGTTACATTAAGAAACACCGTGGTATAACCAGGTTTGAGAAATTCATTGTTCAAGTGCAACTTATTAATAGAGCCAAAGTACAGTTTTTCAAAAAATTTGCCCAATAGATGCCAGTTCACAAAGGTCTCTAGGAAATATTTGATACAAAGATATCACAGCAAACAGATTGACAGCTTCTAACAAAACACATTTATGGCTAATTTTCTGTAGGCAGCTGATGCTCTCATTTGTGTTCTGTTTGTTGTGTTATTGCTAGTAAAAGCTGTGTAAGGACCCAAGAACAACACCATGTGGATACAGACAGAGGATAACACAGATAAGGGTGCAGGCTGATCCTCTGTAACCCTATGTCCATATTATATGGTTGTATTGGGAAAATTATTAGCTCTTTGCTCTTATTTACTTTGTGCAAATTCTTCTAGAGCAATTCCCCTACCAGCCCTATATGATTAACAGCCTCCCAATATTCTTCTGCTTATCTGATGCAATAAATTTGGCACCTATCTTTTTTCTTACCTAAACTAACTTTCTTTCTCAAAAGGTAAAAAAATTAATGTGCTCCATAAAGGGCAAAGGGCCAACTAGGAAAATGTCCTGGGGGTTATATAAATCCCAGATAGCATTTACTGGTAAATGCAAACATCTTATTGGTTGCTGTGGGTTACTGCTCCTGGGCAAACTTAGGGGCAAATTTACTTACCTTCGAAGTTGCGCCAGCGTTGGCTTTGCCGCACTGCACCAGGCGAAGTTTCGCCAGGGCGCCGCTAATTCACTAAAATCCAAAGTTATGCTCGGGGAAGCAAAAGGTAACGAAGTTGCGCTAGCGTTAATTCGTCAAGCAAAGTGAAGTTACGCTAGCGATGCCTAATTTGCATACGGCGTCAAGTTAAAGTACAATGGACTATATGTAGCAGCAAATACATTACACTACACAGGGCTGGGAAAGCTTCATAAAATAAAATAGAGTTGTTATTTTGCCCTACACATGTGCCCACTGTATAGTTTAGGTGCCATATGTTAGGAAATGGAGGGAACCCCCCAAAAAATGTATCTATCTTTTTCAGCCTATCACTCTTAAAAAAGTAAAAGACGCCAGCTTTTTTTGGGACTTTCCCAAATTTCAACTTTTTTTGAAGCAAGCCCTATCTACTCTATTGCACTCTGCCTGGTCTGTGGTGGCGAAGGCAAGTCTGGCGCAAGAGGTAACGTTCAGTAAAATGCGCAAGTTAGTGAATTAGTGTAGTTACATCCCTTCGCCATAGCGCAACTTCGGCTAGCGTAAGGGTGCGAAGTAGCGCTAGAGTAGGTCCACTTCGCTAGCAAAATGACATCACTCTGGCAAATTTTCGCTAGCATTAGCCACTTCGCCCTTTAGTAAATTTGCCCCTTAGTGCCTTATATTACATATGGGGGCCTGACATTTAATTCCTGTATCATGTATTGCTAGGCTATTGTGAAATGCTGTGGTTACTGTGTCTTATCTTGCTGGGGTCAATCTCTAGGGTTGCCACCTTTGCCGGTAGCTAAACCCAAACAAAGGGGATGGGGCAGATAGCTTGGGCTGGGGCCATGATGTTAGGGTGGGCATGATGACATCAGAGGCGGACACAATGATGTTGGTGGAGTTATGATGTAGGGGTGGGGTTATTGCATCACAATTACATTTCTGTCCAGTTCAATGTTTTAAACTGGACAGAACGTTTTGAACAGACAACCCTTTGAAAAACTGAGATGTCCAGTTCAAAATGACACAGGTGGCAATCTTATCTCTATCTATATTCTGCCTGATGATTAAACCCAATCCTTGAATTACAGGTATGGGATCTATTATACAGAACAGATATCCAGAAAGCTCTGAAATATAGCAATGCTAATTTAGAAAAAAAATTATGCGTTTATTTTGTTTCTGTGATAATAAATTAACTGCACTTGACAATTACTAAGCCATGTTATGTATTGACATGTTGTTAATTTATTGGCCATTTATTGGGTTTTAAAAAGCTGAAAACAAAACAGAATGTTGATCCTAACAGGCCATAGAAAAACCAAACTATTTTTGGTAAGCCATAGAAAAACCAAACTATTTTTGGTAAGCTGGGTACCAATGTATTGGGCCATTTTCCTTCAAAATTCTGGGTCACTGTGCCAGAGGGAGTCACAGAGCTATTGTATTCTATAGGTCACAGTACCCTATATTGGTGGAGGCAGGGAGTCACTGAAACATTGTATGCATGAAATTTTATCTAGCAAATTCTATGTGGATTTAAATTTGGCCAATAGCAGATATACAGAGTTGCAGGATTCATTTGCTTTCCTGACACTAGGGGGCACATTTACTAAGCTCGAATTTTGAAGTATTTTTTTGGGTACTTCGACCATCGAATAGGCTACTACAACCTTCGACTCGAACGATTAGAACTAAAAATCGTTTGACTATTCGACCATTCGATAGTCGAAGTACTGTCTCTTTAAGAAATAATTTGTCTACATACTTTGGCAGTTTAAACCTACCGAGGTACCATTTTAGCATATGGGGACCTTCCCCAGCACTTTTCTAACCTTTTTGTGATCGAAGAAAAATCCTTCGATCGATCGCTTAAAATCGTTCAAATCGTTGGATTCGAAGGATTTTATCGTTCGGTTGAACGATCGTAGGATTTGTGCTAAATCCTTCAAATTCGATATTCGAATTCGAAGGATTTAAATTCGAGGGTCGAATTCAAGGGTTTATTAACCCTCAATATTTGACCCTTGATAAATGTGCCCCTAGTTGTTTGAAGATGCCACAGGAGCTTAGATATATACTACTTAGATATATTGTACAATATTTGAGGGGCCACTTAGTTATATGTCATATTAAATAGATTATTAAATATTTCTGCATTTATAATTTGATTTGGTATCCTGATGTGCATGTGCATGTGTACCTATTGATGCTACAAACCCTGGAGGTTCCCACAGCAAACTGCATCAAAAGATGCATACTTGTGCCCAAAGAATCACATGCAGACATTTTTCTGCTGAGTGCCAGAAATGGCAAGATCTGGTCTCCAGAAATTTTCAGTGTAATTTCACTCAATTTGTGTAAAAAAAACTTGCAACTGGCATATGAAATTGCACTTTGCTCTTAGAGCTTTTGGGTTGATCTTGCCTATCCTTACCCATAACAATTGGTAGTCTGCAAAAAAGAGACACTTGTTATGTTCTGTCACTGAGGACAGGTAGGAAAAAGGGAGCCTGTATACTGGATAACCTGGTGTATAACCATAAATAAAAAGAATATACTGAGGTACTGGCAGGCAAAGCAAAGTCCAGTCCAATGTGCAAAAGGTCTGGACAGGCAGCTAACAGTGAAGGTCCAATAAACAAGCTGAGGTCGAGAGAGGCAGAGGTCCAGAGGGAAAGTCCAGAGAGCAGACTGAGATCTACTGAGAGATCACACAAAGTAGGCAGGGAGTCAGTAGGAATGTCCACAGAGCAGACCAAGGTCAGTACCAGGAGATCCAATGAAGCAGGCAGGGATCAAGGACAATGGTACAGGAACAGGGAGAGCGTTCACAGACTAGAAACATGGAACAAGACAAGGGTACAATGGAGTTACAGGCTAGATCTGGATAGGGTCAAGCAACTAGAGGTCGAATGGCCCTATGATCACATTTAGTCTGTGAAAATGATTTAATCTGCCCCCCCTGATGTGTAAAATTTTATTTGAACATCCTTTTTGTTTTTTCTTTTTTTATGTTTATGCATGCTCTCTTCTGCTTTTAGTTAACTATGCCAATAGCTTCAGCCCATATCGAGATTGGAGGTCATATGAAAGGCGATCGAGATCATCTTCTGAGGGCACTGCAGGAGGCAGTAGAATGGCTTTTAGACCAAAGGACGGAAACACAGAGGAATCTAATAGTTTAAGAAAACAGAGAACAAATTCAACATCTTCCAAAATGAATAGTATGGTAAGAGTTTCTCTCCAAAGAATGACCTATCTATCTATCTATATATCTATCTAAAATCTATCATCTATCTATCTATCTATCTATCTATCTATCTATCTATCTATCTATCTATCTATCTATCTAATTTTTAAGAATTCAATTTAGTCAACAAAAAATAGATGTGTTGTCAAGGTTTCAGATATTAGGTAATGAAACTTTTCTGCATTAAAATAATCTCTTGTTATGTCATAGACTGTTTATTATGTCATGGGGTGAGGCATTATAGATAAATATAACATTTTTGGGAATATAATATAATAGAATGAAGGGGTGCCCTTGTGAAGGCTAGATACTGTAATAGGGTTTAGGACAGGAATATGTTTACTTTTATATTTTCTCTATCACAGCAACACTTAGGGGCAGATTTCTTAAGGGTTCAATTGTAAATTCGAGTTGGATTTTTGGTCAAAACTCACAAATTCCAGTTGGGAATAATCCAAACTCGAATTCGAGATTTATCATACCTGGACCCTGGGAACAGCTCGAATTTGACTATTCACCACCTAAAACCTGGCAAGTTCATATAGAAGCCAATGGCAGTGGTCCAATGACACATTTGAAGATATTAATAGCCTTTCTGACATTCGCGTTTCTTTTCGGAGAAAAAAATAGATTCGAGTCTAATTTGAATTCGATTTGAGTATTCTGGTCAGTAATATTCATTTGAGTTTTAGACGTTTGAGTTTTTTCTTAAATAACCTCCCATTCGAGTTGTGAGTATATTCGTATTCATTACAGGAAAAATAAAATTAACATAAACTCGAAATTTTACCTTTTATAAATCTGCCCCAAGTAGTGAATACAGAAATTAGGATAACGATGCCTACCTTTCTTAGAGTCAAAGTCAGCATTGACCCCAATGTTTATTAACAACTCCCCACTCAATTTGCGTATAGGAACCTCCGCACATATCTACAAAAATTCTAGCATACCACTACATGTTTGCCAAATGAAGGACAGAAATCACACGTTTCTTTAACGCCCCAATTTGGAGGTGATCTAGAAGACCCCAACTTCCCCATCCCTGTCTTTCTCTGGTGACTTATTATTTGGGTACACGCATTTAAGATCATTTCTCACTTTTAGGTTCCTATAGCTTTCTGTATTGACCTTCACATTTTCATAGGGGTTCTGGACAGTTTATACCATCAGAACTTCCCATCTCTCTCTCCTTTCTATACTGTATAGAGCCATGTCTCCCAGCATCCTCTGGTACCTCTGTTTCTAAGGTTACGCCAGTGGTTTCCATACTCACTCAACATGATATAAAAAGCAATCTTAAGAAATAGTTAGAGCATGAAAGTGCCTTTATTATGCTATCCACCAAATTTATTAATGGTTTGTTTAGCTGCCTATTAAACATATGTGTTAATTATCTTACTTAATCTGCTAAGATAAATAAACAAAAGCAGAAGTGTTGCATCTAGGAAGAGCATGAAAAGGTTAGATAAAGGTGAGCATGAGAGATTGTGCAAATAAAGAAGAGATCCCCTGTGTAAAATGAGTCAACCTCTGGGCTCTCAAGCAGAAGAAAATTGGTCAATGATAAAATTATCCTCTACAATTCCTGTTTTATTGCGAAACATCTAATTAACAGTAACACTGTTATATTTGTTTATATATGGTATAATGTATAATCCATTAAATATGTTGCTACCATGTTAGACAGCTGAGTAGCAACTGATGCCAAAATGCTCTAGTTTCACCTAAGGAATTCCTAAGAGGGGATTCACTAACATTCAAACAAGGCACTATGATACATTTGATTCCAAAGGCCAATTAGCCTCAGGTAAGTAAATTGATTAATACGTGAATACCAACACATATACTATTACATTTTTTCCAACCACTTTGGTCTCAGGATTATTAAATAAAGAAACTGATAATTATATCAGCAACATTCTGTAGCTGGAACTACATCCAGTTATTCTTTGCAACCAATCAAAAATACGTTTTTATACCTCTAGTGCAAGTAGACTCAACAAAACATCTGATTGGCTGCTATTGCTTATGGGAAAAAGAGAAAATTTACCATTACTAAATTACTCTTACTACACTACAGTAAGCCTGGGTATATAGTATGGTGTAAAAAATGCAGAGATGAAACTAGCAATGCAGTTGGTCAAAATGCAGCTACTTACCATGTGCACCGAAATGATTAAGACTGCTAAAACCTGCAATCTGAACTTGCTATACTTCACGCTCACCTGTGTTCCATTTAAGTTTTGTGCTTGTGCATCCACAAAATTATTTTGAGGCCAGCGCACACAAGAATTGTTGTTTAACCTGCTTTATCAGACCCAACATGCTCTAATATTGACTGCTGAGTTGGCAGATCCTTGACCAATTTATGGGTCAAAATTACCAGTTCCTTCACTGATGTGTTAAAGATATGGTTAGATATTAATCAAACTTGCTGTAAAATACCATTGGATGATGACTCTCCAGATTTGACTGCATAGCCTCCTTAAAATGTATTTGTTGTCTTACCACTTGGATGGCAAAAATGTTCAGTGTATAACCAGGTTACTTTCACTGCCAGTACCTGGAACTGCCTTCATCATAGTAAATACTGATGTTACGCCCACTTTAATCTCAATTTCAAAATTTAAAATTTTAACTTTATTTATCTGTAAATAATTCAACTAGAATAAAAAATATTTATACTTACATGCTCTAAACTACTGCTTTTTTGTGTTGCTACTTTAAACTCTACGGGTGTTCATTTTGTGTCTATCAATGCTAGTTAGAGTATAACCCCAAAAGAATGAATCCTAACACTCACCTACCAGACCATAAAGGGTCAAAACTTTTGATAGGTTTTCATTTTTGATAATTGTTGTTAATGCCTATTGAAATGAATTTTGTTCATTATAAAACAGACATGTTTGATCAGCAAACAATCAACATCTGCAAGATCTGCTTTTCTAAATGGCTCTAGGGACAACATCACATTTGCTTTTGTCTGGTATATTAAACAAGACAAATGCCATTCTCTCTTGCTAATAACAGTAAATCTTTCTCCATTTACAGTATTTATTTTGTTACAGTATTAGTATTCCAAAGGTTCCATTATAATACACATTCTTAAAGGAGAAGGAAAGCTACCAAGGCAGTTTATTGCCAATAGATTAGCCACAACATTGCGAGCTAGAAAGCAATTTTTATTCTTTAGAATGCTTTTCCATACCTGAGTAAACAGCTCTAGAAACTGCCTCTGTTTGTTTAGGATAGCAACTGCCATATTAGCTTGCTGTGACATCACTTCCTACCGGATTCTCTCACTGCTAGCTCATAGCTCTGAGCTCAGTGTACAGCAGGAAGGGGAGGAGGGTGAGATAGAGGTGCAAACTGAGCATGCTCAAGCCCAAGCCCTGGAGGTTTAAGCTGAAAACAGAAAGTCTGATACAGAAGCCCATGTGTACAGAATAGAAGGAACGAAATGTGGTGTTTCTTTTGACAGAGGACTCAGAGCAGCATTACTTTGAGGGTTTATTATATAGACCTTTCTGATAAAGCTTACATAGTTTTAACCTTTCCTTCTTTAAGATGGCCATAGATGTGCAGATTTATCCTTATGTCAGACAAATGTTAAGATTAAACACATCACTCACCTACAGGTTCAGTGCTACACCATACAATTTAGCTGGAGCAACATTCTCATCTCCTTTGTAATTGCTGCTTTGACAGTATTTCTTTCTGATTATAGAGAGGAAAGCATACTCAGTGCAGTTCAGCATAGTTCAGGGATATGCATATGGTACAGTACGATATTATGGTAATAATTGCAGTCTGTGCATTTATAGGTGTGATCAGCAGAACACAAGCCATTAGCTGAGAGATGCACACAGCTACCTCAGACCAGAAATTTCGTATAACGGGACAGCTCCAGGCTAAATGGAAGAAGTCAGCATGATTACCCTTACACTTGCTACACACATCAGGAAATGAGGGGTTGATTCTATGCAAAATATGAGGCGTATAGTATGCTCTATGGAGATACTTGAATTGTATAAGTCTATCCCTAGACCTAATGAGAGGTTGAATGGATTCGGCAAGAATAATTTCCCATTGGTCGACCGTGAGGTCAGGAATATTTGCAAGCCATCTCTTATAAAGGTCACCATTGGGAATCAAAGTACACGTTCCAACCTGGCAATATATAGCTGAGAGGGGTTTAGCTAGTTTTTCCTTCCTAAGCAGTTTTTCAAGAGGGGGTACCTCTACAGTAGGAGGGCCAGAGCGGAATTGTTGATTAACGGCATGCCGGAGTTGCAGGTAACGGAATAGTAGCTTATTAGGTACATTAAAGTTATCCTTAACTTGTTGGAAAGAGAGCAGGATATTATTCTGATAAGGGCTATTCCACACGGGGAGATAGCCACGCGTTTGCGGTCGCGGCGTCAAAGCGCCGCGACAGTCGCCGCGACCGGCGCAGGCGACAGTTTTGTATGGGCGCCTATGTAAAAACGCCTGTGCTAACCACACGAGGCGATGCGCTTTTCAACAGTTGCCTGAAAAAGCCTGGCGAGGCATTTTCAGGCGACTGTTGAAAAGCGAGGCGAGGCATTTTCAGGCGACTGTTGAAAAGCGCATCGCCTCGTGTGGTTAGCACAGGCGTTTTTACATAGGCACCCATACAAAACTGTCGCCTGCGCCGGTCGCGGCGACTGTCGCGGCGCTTTGACGCCGCGCCCGCAAACGCGTGGCTATCTCCCCGTGTGGACTAGCCCTAAATATCCCCAAGATATTTTACATTATAAGTGGCCCACAATTGTGGTTCCGGCACCGTGGTCAAACTATGCAGGTCCGGGTTATGCCAAAGTGGTACATGCGGTGACAGTACCTTTCCCAGTTTCCCCGACCGTGCGTATCCCATCCGCCAAGCTTTAAGTGTGTTTACCATCATTGGGGTGATAGTGGTCATGGAAGGTGGTTTTCTGTATATCAAGTTCCTCAGGCCTTCCATGGACCCTGCCAAGTGGGCTTCTAGCATAGTGATAGGGTCCTCCGGGAGAGGGTCAAGCCACCTTTGTACGGTGGTCAACTGGGATGCAAGAAAATAAGCTCCCATATCCGGAGCAGCCAAGCCCCCTAACGATGTAGGCATAGTCAACACATTATACTTAACCCTTGTCGGGCCCGGGGACCAATATAGGCGGGTGAGGTGGCTCTGAAGGAGTTTAAAAAACTTAGTCGAGATCCAAATGGGGGATTGTCGGAAAAGATATAAAAATTTCGGGAGGAATTTCATTTTGAATAAGTTTATCCTGCCAATTAGGGAAAGTGGGAGCTTAAGCCATCTATCGATGGACTTGAGTAATTGTAACATTAGTGGGTCAAGGTTCAGTTCTACGAATTTGCTTATTTGTGGGTGAATGTGGATGCCTAAATATTTAATCATGTCCACTCTGGCCAGTGGGGGTTCAGAGTCATTGCCGTCCTTATCGCAAGGGTCCAAATACAGCAGTGAAGATTTGGCCCAATTGATCTTAAGTCCTGAGAAGGTAGTGTGAGTATTAATTATCCGAAGAGCCAATTGGAGGGAGGGGCCTGGATCATTCAAGTAGAGCAAAGTGTCATCAGCAAAGAGCGAGATTTTTTCCTCAATGTTCCCAATTTCGAATCCCCTAATCCCTTTTGTTGCTCGAATTAAGCACGCCAGGGGCTCCATGGCAAGAGCGAAAAGGGCCGGTGACAAGGGGCATCCCTGGCGCGTTCCCCTAAACAGGTTAATTGGGGCTGAGAGTTCCAGGTTAGAGAGAATTCTAGCTGTGGGTTTAGAATACAGTGTTTGTATCCAAAGTAGGAAATTTTCCCGAAAGCCCGTGGTTTTTAGAGTTTCCCAAAGGTAGTGCCATTCGACTGAATCGAATGCCTTCTCATTATCCAAGGAGGCAATGACTCTGGAACCCGGGTTGGAGTGGGGAATAGAGAGTTTAGTAAAGAGGCGTCTGAGATTCAACTCGGCCGCTTTGTGGGGAATGAAGCCCACTTGGTCAGGAGCCACCAACGATGTTATAACACAATTTAAACGTTTGGCTAGGATCTTGGCTAATACTTTAGAGTCAGAGTTGATTAAGGAGATGGGTCGGTAGGAGGATTGGGAGTGAGGATCCTTGCCTGGCTTAAGTATAAGGATAATAGTTGCTTCGCTGAAAGAGGGAGGTAGGGCCCTTGAGGTGAGTGACAGATTAAATATATCAGTTAGGAGTGGGGCTAGGAGGGCTGCATAGGTTAGATACCATTGATTCGGAATACCATCAGGACCTGGGGTTTTCCCCAGGGGTAGGGACGCGATAGCATCCAAAGTCTGCTGTTCTTGGATGGGAGAGTCCAGGAGGGATCTATGCTCAAGGGAGAGAGTGGGTAGATCTAGGCTACGCAAATAGCTAGCTATTTCCGAGGGTGTTTTCGTCAGTTTAGATGAGTATAAAGACTGATAATAGTCTGCTAGGTTGGAGTTAATTTCTGTTGGATCGGTAACTAGTTCTGTGTCATTTTTACGTATCGCATGAATGGCTGGTCGACTACATTCATCCCTGGCCAAGAGTGCTAACAATTTGCCATTCTTGTCCCCTTTTTCATAGAGTGCAAATTTGTGGTACAGCTGACTTTTATGAGCACACTTCCACTGAGCCTGAGCATATCGTCGTTGTGCAATTACATAATCAAGTTGGGTGGAGTCACAAGGATCCCGGATGTACCCCTCCTCCGCCTCTTTGAGCATGTCCTCTGCAGTAGTCATCGTATGGGCTGCCAATTTTCTAGTATGAGCTATTCCGGAGATATACTCCCCCGACATATGTTTTTAGCGCATCCCATACTGAAGGTAGGGGAGCAGTGTCAACATTAACCTGTAGGAAATCAGTGATGGAGCGTTCCATTTTTCCTTGTAGAGCTGGATGAGTAATCCAGAAGGGGTTTAATCTCCAGGTTTTATTGGCCGGGTGTGAGTGGAGTTTCCAACAGATCAATAGAGGGGCATGATCTGATACCCCCCTTGGCAAGAAGTCGGCTCTAACAATTTTGGTGGACATGTCTACTGAGGCGAAGGCAAGGTCAATCCGTGACATAGAACCCCTAGAGTAACAGGAAAACATGCGTTTAGAGGGATTACAACTTCTCCATACATCAACCAAACCAGCAGTGTCTGCCCACGCTTTCAACCCTTTCGTGCCTGGCCTCCCTGAAGTAGAGAGGGTTAGGCGGTCCATACTCATATCCATAACATCGTTAAAATCCCCCAATATCAGCGTTGGAATTAACGGCAGAGTTGCCAAGCGTGAAAGTATATCATAGAGTAGAGAGTCATTGAAAGGTGGGGGTATATACACATTTACGATTATATATAGATAGCCAGCTAAGGATGCGTGGAGCAGGGTAAACCTGCCTTCTGTGTCATTTTGGAGGTCAAGGAGTTGAAAGGGTAGCAACCTGTGTATGAGGATCGAGGTGCCTCTAGCATAATTGGAGTACACTGAATGAAATGCCTTAGCTATCCATATCTTCTTAATCGGATTAGGGTTGGTTGACTTACAAATATGAGTCTCTTGGAGACAAACAATTTGGGGGTTATATTTCCTCAGGAAATTAAAGACCAAAGATCTTTTGACGGGAGCATTAAGACCCCTCACATTCCATGAAATGGCCATTATCTCAGCTGCCATTGGATGACATTAAATCCATATATTGACTCTCCCTATAGAGCAAAGAAGGACAGAAAGAGAGGAGAAGAGGGGGAAAGAGGAGAAGGAAAGAAAAGGAAAAGAGGCAAATCCCACCATGTCCCACCCTACTTCCCACAATAGTGAGGAAGTGTCGATCCCTAAACATTCAAAAGTAGCTGGGAGCGTACCAGAACCAAGCGGACGCACCAATAGCAAATTAGAAACAAAGCATCAAAACAATATCATAAGAGTCGTGTTGGATAACTCAAATCTCAAAATAATGAGTAGATAACGTTCTACTAAAATCAGCTGAGTCCGTGGTCCCACTAGCAGGAGAGGCAGTGAGCTGAGCCAGGGTATAGCCCCCTCTGCGTATTCATTGTGGAGAGGTATCTGCTAGATAAAGCGCCCAATCGGGCAGGCGGGCAGCATGACTCGGGAACACAAAGCCAAGCCAGGTAAGGCCCATCCAAGTATACAAAACATCAACAAAGCAGGCGTAGAGACAATTCACGCAGGTCGGCGGTCCAGCCATTGCGATACCTCCAAGGGTGAAGTAAAAAATTGCGCCTTTCCATCCGCCGACACCCGGAGTTTGGCGGGATATAACATGGAGTATTGTAATCCAACTTCGCGAAGACGCTTCTTAACAGTGGTGAATTGCTGCCTCTGCTTCCTAAGATCATTGGAGAAGTCCGGATAGAGTGAAATTGTCGAGTTTTCGAATTTCAATTCTCCCAGACGTCGAGCAGTCGCCAAAGCTGCATCCCTATCCCTGAAATTGAGAAAACGGGCAATAATGGGTCGAGAGGGCGCTCCAGGCGGCGGAGGCCTAGCTGGGATGCGGTGAGCACGCTCAATGATAAACATAGCGGAGAAGGTCTGGGCCCCACACGTGGTTGTAAGCCATTGTTCCAGGAATTTAGTGGTGTCTGCACCTTCAGCACTTTCAGGAAACCCAATTATTCGCACATTATTGCGACGTAGGCGATTTTCAAGATCATCCGACTTCGCCTCCGCCATCTCTAGACGGCGTTGAATGTGGGCCAAACGATCCAGTATCGGTTGGCAAAGATCATCCAACTCCCCCACCCTCCGCTCTACCTCCGTCGTGTGGTCCCGCAGCTTCTGCAGATCTTGTCGCAGGATGGCAAAATCTATTCGCAATTCCTCCACCTTGGCCATGGTAGCTGCATGGCATGTTTGTATGGTGTTCTGAAGGACCGCCACGACCTCAGTTAAGGTAGGTTCATCCTGTTCGGAAGTTGGAGAGTCTGTGCGGAGGGCTAAAGTTGGTGGGGAAGGGGAGAGGACAGGATCGGAGGGTACAGCAGGAGCAGGCGGAGTACTCACAGTTGCAGGTTGCAGCAGCTCAGGTGGCGTAACTGCCCTACTGCACTGTTCCTTAGGCGCTTCCGGCCTACGCGTGTCGGGCATTTTAGTAGGCCTTCCCGCGTTTCTCAGGTGAGCTCGGATATCAGAAGCCTCTGCCACGTAGTGCTTCTTTTTGCCCATCGGCAGACGGTCAGTGGGTGGCAGACTCAATTGCAGGGGGGTTTTCCCCTGTTCAGTCAGGATTTTTACCGGATTAGCGTGGGTTTCAGACGGAGCTCAGCTATCACACGTCCGCTCACATTGCTTGCTGGCCACGCCCCCCGAGGTAACCTATGTTATGGCAAGGACAGGTTATCTGTTTAATCTGATTAAGCATGGTTTAATAAATCTGTGGCTGACCTCCACCCATTAAGACAAGTTAAACTGAATCTTGTGTTTTTAATTTTATTGGTATCAAGGAGAAGGTTGTATGTTTCACACAAGCGACTGCATCCCCGCAGTCATAATTTACTTGAGTTGTCCGTACTTGCTTCCTTTCCTTTAATATAGAGTATACATTTAGAAGCAGATATACAAAGCTCGAGTGATGGTTCGAATTTCAAAAAGTTCAAATTTCAAAGTAAATTTTTGGGTACTTCGACCATCGAATAGGCTATATTCAACTATTCGGCTTTGATTCAAACGATTCGAAGTAAAAATCGTTTGACTATTCGATAATCAAATTACTGTCTCTTTAAAAGAAACTTCGACTTCATACTTCGCCAAATTAAAGCTACCAAAGTGCAATGTTAGCTATGGGGACCTTCCAGAGCACTTTTCTAAGTTTTTTTTGGTTGAAGAGAAATCCTTTGATCGATCGCTAAAAATCGTTTGATTTGTAGGAATGCCAAATTTGTTGAAAGACCTTCGAATTCGATATTCAAATTCAAAGTTTTTTAATTTGATGGTCGAATTTTGAAGTTTTTTTGTACTTCGAAATTCGACCCTTAATAAATCTGCCCCTTACTGTCTGCCCTTCAGTGAGTGCTACCATGTCAACATTTGTTGTGTCCTTTATATGCGGTTGGACAACGAAGCACCTAAAATTATTTTCTGATTGCCCAGAATTAGAATCACAATACATTGATTTCAGAACTGGTAAGTCAAAGGGTATTTATTGGATAAAGCACTGAAGTCAGTTGGAACTTTGAGTTATTAGGATGATGATTATTGATTCCAAAAAAAGTCACCCTATGCTTACAGTAAATGCAGTATCATGGTAGCAAATCTGGTATTGGTTAAGTCAGGTTTACAAGGCCTTCCAAAATTACCTCTATTGGGAGGTACACAACAATTTGGCATGCCAAGTGTGGGTTCCCTACGTTGCCCTGTACTCCACTGAGGTATGGATACCATTGTTTGTTATGTAATGTGCCTCTATAATTGTTTTTTTTGCAGCGGTTTGCAACTAGCTGATCCGAATATCCCTTAACATTACAGGGAAATGTAGGCCACTGCTGCAGTGGCAGAACTTTTATTACAGATATAAAGCAGAACACTATGCTCTTTGTAATAAATCTGCAAGAAGATATCACTTCCAGAGCACAGAAGCCAACATAGCTGGCACAGTCAACCAGGAGCTGGTGTTTTGAATTGAAAATATGCAGTATTCAGTGACTCCCATTCACTAACAATGGGTACATACTGTATTATTGAGTGCAGTGACCCTTCCGGCAATTTTTTTAATTAGTTTTAATTGTCTGCAGCAGAAAGAATGCTAAAAGCAAATCTCTAACTATTTGCTATGGGTGACGGCCCAGAGACAAATTTGTCCAGCGTTAAACTATAAAACCCAACTAGGGTTGCAATTCACAGTGTTGACAATTTATGTGCCGTCATCAGTATTGTTCATCCCACAACTGAGCATGAAAATACTTACACAAATGTTAATCAGTTGCTTTTAAACTGCCCCGATTCTTAAACAAAACTTCCACATATGGTTTAAATGTGTGTCCTCACTAAGAATATTTTTGCAGGCCTGTACTTAAATTGATACTGACACTAAACATTTTCAAAATATTAAACTACATCAAAAGTTACCTATAGGTCATATTGATAATTTTTTCGCTGATAGTTCTGCTTTTGTAAGTAATTATCACTTGAAGTTCCTAAACCTGACTGTTTTGACAACCTGACTGTCCCTTCTTAACTCTTCAGTTAAAGTTTCTAATGCTAACAGACTACTGCTACACAGATATGGCAGCCTCCTCATTATAAGAAAGATAATGTAATGTACTGTTTTAGGCAAATACTTTTATGGCAAAATTATAAATAGCATGCAAACACAGTGTTTTGATAGATATAAAAAATGTTTATTTTCTGATGTCAGTATCTCTTTAAGGGGCCTATTTACAAATTTTTAAGGTCAGAAAAAAAATTTGGTAAATTTGGTAAAACTTGTGCTACCTTTTTTCTCAAAAACTAGTTATTGAAAAAGAAAGAAAAGTCACATGCCAGTGAGAACCATATTGTCCCATTCAAGTTGTTAGAGTCAATTTTCATTGACCACAATTGAACCTTGCCAGCTATTACTTGCCACGTTTTTTTCTGGCGTTTTTTTTTAAGGTTAAAGCTTCTGAAGAATATTCTCAGGTATAGTCATCATTATTGTAATATTATATTGTAATACAAGTATGGGATCTATTATCCAGAATGCTTGGGATCTGAGGTTTTCTGGATAACAGATCTTTCTGTAATTTGGATCTTCATACTGTAAGTCTATTAGAAAATCATGTAAACCCTAAATAAACCAAATACTGTAGGCTGGTTTTGCTTCCAATAATGATTAATTATATCTTAGTTTGGATCATGTACAAGGTACTGTTTTATTATTACAGAGAAAAAGGAAATCATTTTCAAAAATTTGGATTATTTGGATAAAATGGAGTCTATTAGAGACAGCTTGTCCGTAATTCGAAGCTTTCTGGATAATGGGTTTCTGGATAACAGATCCCATACCTGTATTATATTAATTGATTATGTCAAATTCTAACCAGTGAACCTAGTTAAGCATTGTTTAGATTTTTCATGTACTATTTGTGTAAAGCAGCAGTACTAGATGTGGATGCACAAACTACCACAAGATGTCAGCAAACCCTAACAATCTCAGGTTTCATAAGTCTCTACATATTGTTAAATGTTAATGTACGCTGCAAACATGAGCAAATTAAAATATCATGGTATTGTTTTGATTAAGCAATTGTGCCTTTGACCATAATATACTGTATCTTGCCCCTATAAATTCTATCTTTGTGCAAAGGTGAATCAAACTATGAGTGCATGGCAGCTTTTATATTATTTTGCAAACGTCAGTTTTTTTTCCAAAATTGCTCCGTATTATTAATATTCCATTTTATGCTACACTATATATCCTTTTCACTTTTAATTAAAGAGGGAAAAAAAGAAAGATAAACAAGGCTGAGAAACAGCTTTGCTGTAAATGTGTTTGCATTAGTGCCGGTAAGTTGTTCTTGCTATGCCCTTTTAGAGCATATCCCATGGCACCAGTGCTTTAAAAGTCCAGTTTCACACTTCGCTTTTCACATGAAATAAATCTGACAGCATCCATTTCAAAGCAGCCTTCCCAGTGACCCAGTATAATTTCTCCATTTTCAGTTGACTTGCCGTCTTTGTGTGTGGGCACGGATTTGATGTTAAGCAGATCACATGAAATAAAACCAGCATTGGGCTAAAATGAACAAGACTATAACGTAATATGTTAGTGGTTGTTGCAAATAATCGAAATTTCGAGATTATGATTGGTTAAATAGCTCGCTGCTATTGTGTGTGTGTGTGTTTGCGAGAGGGGGAAGGAGAAGTCAAGCAGATGTTGATCAGGAAAGTGCATCGTAAACAGGCACAATAATACAGAAACAATATCCAATACGCATGAACAGGTAGATCGCTGGGAATAGTTACGTTCTATGCTTGAAGCAGAAGCAACAAACCGGCCAGTGTTCATTGTACTGCATGTGGTATCAGGAGCCTTTTGTGAAGTGCTTTAAGTTATAATTAAAGCCCAGAGAGTCTTGTTCTAAGTTTGTTCATTAATCTGTATTAGTTGGCATTCTATGATTAATGAAGCAGTATGTATATTTAAGTTCAAGCATTCTGCAAATGCATGTAAAGGTGTCTCGAAGCTATGCTGTAGCATTTGGGAGAGAAGTTCAGTGACTATATTGAGTATTATATTTTCATGCTATGTACATTAAAATGGCCAACATGCTGTAAAGTAAAAATTGTTACTTAGCTAATACTGAGATTTCCAAGAAAAGTAATAATCCATTCAAATACTGTATCACATTATAATATTAATGATACTCCTAGCAGACGTATTATGCTTTCCTTTCCTACTATTGCTGAATAAGGAAACAAAGAAGCCACAGGTAAAGGATCTATTACTGAGAACCAATTACCAAATTTCCATTTTAAGAAAAGAAAATGTAGTTTTATAAATGCTTTTTTTTCTCTTTAATAATAAAACAGTACATTGTACGCTCACATTGTAACTAGCTCCATAAATCCATGCTGCAAAACAATCTTAAAGGATTTTTTTTTACTCTTTTACATGTGTTTTGGCAATTCTTTATTTCGAAAATACCAGGTCCCAAGTATTCGGGATAATGCATCCCATACCTGCACAATATTTATCTGACTATTTGGTCAGATAGCTCGAATATATTGCTTAGCAGTGAAATTCTGGGAACTGTTGCATTGTATATATAATGTAATAGAATCTATAAAAAAACTGCAACTAGGGAATGGGAGAAAGGAAATGATAAAGGATTAGAATAAACCATTTTTTGAAATTCAAGTTATGACATATTTGACGCTGCCATATTTGGGGGACAATTCCTATTTGCTTTCATAGATCATGGAAGCTCATACATTTTGACGTATTATGTATTCAGACTCACAAGATGGTTTATGGATGGCATTGGCCAAAAGCTGGGCACCAAAGGAGCGCTTGAGTTCTTAAAGGAACAGTAACACCAAAAACTGCAAGTGATTTAAAGGAATGACAATATAATGTACTGTTTAGGGATGTAGCGAACTGCCGATTTGATGTTCGCGAACGCCGTTCGCGAACACCGGCAAAAAATGCGAACGTTCGCGGACAGTTCGCGAACTTCGAACACCCGCTAAAATCGTTCGATTCGAACGATCGAAGGATTTTAATCATTCGATCGAAGGATTTTCGTTCGATCGAAGGATTTTCATTCTAATCGAATGTTCGAAACCATTCGATCGAATGCTTTTCATTCGATCGAATGCTTACTATCGTTCGAACGAATGGAAATCGTTCGATTTTTAGCGGTCTAAAGAATTCGAATGGTCGAACGAATCGAACGCGAACCCAAATTGGCGAACGTCGCGCGACATTCGCGAACATTCGGCGGACACGAACGGTCGAAGTTCGCGCGAACAAGTTCGCCGGCGAACAGTTCGCTACATCCCTAGTACTGTTGCCCTGCACTGGTACAACTGGTGTGTTTGCCTCAGAAACTATACTATATTTTATATAAACAAGCTTATGTGTAGCAATGGGGCAGCCATTTAAGCACAGGATATACAAAGGACAACAGATAAATCCTAAAAAATCCCATTGTGTACAACAGAGCTTATCTGTTATCTACTGTGTATCCTGTGCCTATTCTACTTTTTCAGTTTTGAATGGCTGCCCCCGTGGCTACACAGCAGCTTGTTTATATAAACTATTGCAGAATTTCTGAAGCAAACACCCCGTTTTAACAGTGCAGCACAACATTACATTATATTTGCATTACTTTAAATTACTTTAATTTGGTGTTACTGTTCCTTTAAATAATTTCAACCACCTTTAAATGCTGATTGTCCACCATATTTCCTTTTTCTCTTTTGATTTCCCTCCTTAGAAGTTCTACTAATGTTATTGTCAGATTGAATGGATGTTTGAATTAATGGAATGCACAAATTCATTTGATCATAGCAGATTTACTGTAAATTCTGACTGGCTGTGCATGACAGAGACCGGGTTAGAAAAGATATACTTAAAGTATTTGTTCCCTGTACAGTACCTAAAGGTCTAAAGTGAAGGGTTAGATATGTAATGGAGACTGTAGCAGTTTCAACTGACAATCTTCTTATTATGAGACGTTATAAATTATGCATTTCTCAATGTAAAAGAAAAGAAAGGACTATTTTCATCAGAAAGAGAACTGACTGTGATGTTCAGATAACCTGTGCAACGCCATTGTGAGTGCAAATCGAACCTTTCCCGGCTGTGACATTTTATCATATGGAATAACCTGGTGACATTTCATACACAGTGCTATCAGATTTCATGTGAAGGAAAACTATTTTCCAGAGGGTATCAGAAGAATGAGATATTTATACTATTGATGTAATAGATAAATGTGTCACCCCTTGGAATGGTCTGTATTGTAATATCATGTCATGGATTATTGTCCTGCTGCCGCTAGCCACACACATAACATTTATGAATGAGCAGCGATATATGTCTGTCAAGAAAACATAATGTACACAATGTAAGGTACAGAGAATATTTGGCATTCACTAAACTGCATAAATCTATTGCTTGATGAAAATAGTCAGTGGTCCTAGAATTATAAGGAAAAATATACCCTTATGAGACCTAGGGTGAGATTTATTAATCATCGATCTCCCCCTAAAGGGGTTATGTAATAAAAGGCAGGAGCAGTATCTAATAGCAACCAATCAGCAGGAACCATTTACTGGCCACCTTTTGAAAAGCACACATCTTTTTGGTTGCTGTGGGTTACTGCTCCTGGGCAAACTTTTTTGCCTTTTTTTAGATATGAGGGTTAGTGTTTACATTTCCCCACATATTTGCTGAATAACTTAATGATGTTTTATAAGGAGCTTTGTGCATCTTCATATTTGTATTATATATGAATGGAGCTGCCATACCTGAGAACTCATTTAGGAAGTGTGTCCTGGGGTCTTACTGTGCGCTGCACTTTGCACTAGATTGAAACTGTAGCACAAGCACAGCACTGGTGAGTGTAATGCAGCCCTGTCCATGCTGCTTTCTGTAGGGTAGGTGGTAAGTACAGATCTCCTTTGTATCCTACACCACTATCATGACTGCAGTCCTCCCTAATACAGGCTGTATTTATGTAGGTTTAGAATAGAGTGAAAGGACCTGTGTCCATAGGCAGTGACAGAAGTTCAAAAAACATTGTGGCTTGCATTTTTTATACCTTACATCAAGCCCCGCTGTCTGTTAATAAGATCCCTGTTGTTATGATAAGTGCATTTGAAATTGCCTTCATAGTCTTGTTTGGTAGTGCCCTTAGTAGGAAAAATGCCATTAAAGATGGAGCACTGCTTGTAATTAACGGCACAGTAAAGGTGTTTGCCTCAGAAAAACAACTATAGTTTATATAAACAAGCTGCTGTGTAGCCAAGGGGGTAGCCATTCAAACACAGGAAACTTAGTAGATAACAGATAAGTTCTGAAGTATCCCACTGTATAGTACAAAGCTATCTGCTATCTGCTATGTATCCTGTGCCTTTTCTCCTTTCTCAGATTGGAATTCAGCCTATCACCCATAAAAAATGCAAAAACGACGTTTTTTGGGACTTAGAAAAAAAAATTTAACTTTTTTTGAAGCAATCCCCTAAACTACTCTATTGCGCATCGTCTGGTCTGAAGTGGCAAAGGAAGTCTGTCGTAAAAGGTAGCGTTCAGAACAATGCGTGCGTTAGTGAATTTGCGTAGTTACATCCGTTGCGCAAATTCGCCAGGCGTAAGGGTGCGAAGTAACACTAGTGAATTTATGCCAGCGTTCTTTAGTGAATCGGCGAATTAACGAAAATGCCCAACGCTGGCGAATTCACGCTAGTGTTAGGCGCTTCAGCGTTTAGTGAATTTGCCCCAAAGGGTCACAGTTATCAACGGCTGAGCTTTGTTTCCCATGCAAAAATTTAATTTTAATTAATTCTCTATAGAAATGCATGTAATGGAAATAAATGTTTTTTCAGGGGTCAAAAAAGAAATGATATGAAATTGAAGAAAATGTAATATCAGGGAAATGTATTATGCGTCATGTATTGGTGGGGCCCTAGAAACTTGCCATATTGCCAAAACAGCCCAATGTATTTGCAAGTTTGCCAAGAATTCTGTTAGTTGATCAAGTTGAGAAGTAGTTTTGCAGGGAAGAAAATGTCATACCGTATACCATCCTAGCAAATAATTATCTGGCATCACTCAGTTATGTGCCTTTGTTTATGCCACTTAATTGGCTTTTAGTGACACATTTGCTCCCACAGTTTATTCAAATACAATACGTGGGCTTGTTTTTGTTTTGGCCTATTGTTTTTTTACTTCTTATTTTTCTGGCAGTAGAACTTGGAGAATGTCCTCATTTGTTCGAGAGCAACTTGCATTTTTCGTATAAGCATTCTATTAAGTAGAAATCAAAGATTCTCATTGTTAAATAGCTTTTTATAGATCGAAGCAGAAAAAAAGACAAAGCTATAAAGCTGTGCATTCTTAAGCAAGACCAAACTAAAGCAATAAGATCTGATCCACGCCTCAGGTGGCATTGATCCATCCAGGAAGAAAGTCCTGCATGACAAAAAAGCAATGCATTTATTACATTTCTCAAAAGACGAGATGAGTTCCTGAAGCATGTTTATTGCAGTTCAGCGGGCGGTTTAGCTGCTTTGTTAGTTGTAGAAGTTCAAAGATGCTCATTGTTTTTTCCACTTTTAATCTATTCACTGGGGTGTCAGACAGAAGGCAATAAGACAAGATCTGTTTTTCTTCTCATTGTGTATTTTCTTCCCCACTTTCCCACATGCAATGCGTCTTCATAGTCACTGTCAAGCACACATCTCTGTGCATCCTCTGGTGTGTGTTTAATGATAGACTTGGGCAAAATACCAAGCTTCATTGTAACACATAAGTATGCAACATGGTACCTTTATTTCAGATATTGTTGGTCCTGTTGTTAGATTATGGGATTCATGAGGATAATAATGGAGAAGAACAGGGGGAACTAAAGGCAATCTTGCCGTAAAAGCAATAACTCCTAGGCAGGAGATCCTCTTGACGGTAATTTATAAAGTGCATATGCGTGCTAAAGTTCATTAGAGTATGGTTTTCCAGTGACAGAAAAGCAACAAAACCTGCATAAATCCGACACTTAAAACTAAAATGGCCTGGAGATCTTGCAGAAGATAAAAGGAATGTTCATCTTAAAAATAATTTTCCATATGACAAGCCTACTTAGTTGGAAATGGACTTTGTATTTTATTCTTTGTTATTTCTGAATTATTTAACGTGTGTTTCTTCAGCTCCCGGGTTTGGAATTGAATCTGTCATTTTTGCTGTTTTAGTCCACTTTCTTAGAAACCAAGCAGTGGCATAAATAACAGCCTGGAAACAACTTGGTTAACAATTCATCATTATAAATATATATATATAGTAACCTATTGTACATTTTTCGGTGGTTAAATACAAGATTATGCATTATATGTTGGTGGGACCACAAAAACAGTGTACAAATAAAGGGATGTAAATTAATTGAGGTTTCACAATAGATAATTCCAAAAACATGACATGACATTTAGAAAGATCTCTTAGAAAAGAGCTGTTCGTTTATTTCCATTCCATAACTCAGATTTACTATATTACATATTGTACATATTGAGGAGTCAGATTATACTAAAATAATGATGTTATCGAATCAGGCCAGTGGAGCCCATGAGCAATCTGAGGGACATGAGTCTCTTGAAGGGCCTTATTTGGGCTTCTAGTTGGATAGACCTGTCTCAGAATCTTAGCATCTAGTGTAATTTAATAAGAAGTCCCCTATAATTCTTGCAAGATATGACATTTCACTACTATTTTGTTTCCACTTTTCCTTTATATCTTCTGGTTCTTATTTCTGAAAATGGTTTTGCTGAGATTTCCCTAAGTTTTATGCATTTGATTTCCAGCAGAAAAGAATTATTAATAGAAATCAGCAATGATATCTAAAGAAAACCTCTCTACCTGTCTTGTAACCACTGTTAGATTAGTAGCAGTGGAAGCCCAGCTCTCCACTAGAGTGGTGATCACTCTGAGCGACAGTGTCTTTGATCACACAATAATGTTAGTTATCAGTGAAGCTTTGTTCCTGACAGCTGATGTGACACAACAGAATTTTCTTGTCTAGGTGTGTACAATTGTAAGGGATGTCTGTTACTCATATATGTTATTTTCTATCAGTCCTTCATGTATCTGTCTTGGTGCTGCTCCCATTACAATCAAAAGGAAATGGAAGTTTCTCTGGGTTTGTTTTGTGTTTATTGTATAACGATGTAGCAGAGATCAGTGTACCAACAGTTTGCCACCTGAGCATCCCTATCCAGGCATATTTAATGAAGTTATGGGTGCAGTTTGCCATATTTTTTGCCTAGACCTGCATGCAGTAGCTTGGCTTTGTATGGCACCCCCCACCTGCACCCACCAATCTACTAATTTATATGCCATGTAGATCAGCAAATTAGAGATTGCCAAAAGGTTGTAGGCCCAACCAGGCCCTATTCATATGAATGCATGCTGTATTCATAAGGTGCTCCCCCCTCATTCCCGAACTTGCATGCCATTCAGGCAGGTGATAAGGACAGGGATGGCTGGATTCACACCAGATTTCTTATCAATAGTGATGGGCGAATTTATTTGCCAGGCGCAAATTCACGACGACGTAGCGTGATTCGCGAAACGGGCATGGAAATTCGCCGGCGCAGTTTGGACGCCGGCAAAATTTGGACGCCGGCAAAGTTTCACAAATTTTTCGTCGTTTCGCGAATATCGCGGGAAATTCGCACATTATTTGGTGAAATGGTGCAAATTCGCCCATCACTACTTATCAATTGACTTGCATTGTAGTCATCTGAAAGCAAGCTATTGCCAAGTGATAGTAGCCTGGAAACAGTATTTTCAGGCAATTACCACCTAAAAGCGATGGAAGTGTAGTAACTACTGGGGGTGTGATTGCACATGGGCCCACACCACCTTGCATATGTGTGTCGGGAGAACAACGCCACACAATTGCAGAGGGAGGGCTAATTATGCCACTGAGAACTGGCAGAAGCCCCATATACCTGTAGGCATAATGAGAGCCATTGTTTCACTCTATGATAATCTCTGGAAGGTATTAATTCAAACTATATTATGTCACAATAAAGGTGGTTTAGAATTTGACAGGTGAAGTAATTCCCCTGTTACAGATACTGCAAGATTTCTCAGTTATTCAAATTATCAGATAAAGGGCTGTTGGAACTGGAACCATTTTTTCCTCAGTTGTTAAGTGAAGCTGTCAACCTGTGGAGCTCTATTACACTAGGTGACATCAGATAATGAAGGAACTTCATAAAAGTAGAGAATCTCATTTTTACACAGTTGAGGGGGTCTAGAACAACCTGGGATTTTTTTTTAATCAGTCCTGTTTTGTTGTACTTTTTTGATCACTGTAAATGCAGTAGTGTGATATGCAATATCTTGTAGATCACAATTTCCGGGTCAATTTATTCTAAAGCAGGTGGACAGCTTAGGACAAAGGTGCAGAGATGCAATCTTTCCAGCCTGATTGCAAGGGTTTTGTGCTAATCACAGCTATATCAGTCATGATTAGGGACAGAGAGTACATCTTTATTAGAAATCCCTGATTGCTTCAATGTGGAGCTGTGCATTTTATTTTCTAAATGAAGATTTCTACATTTTAAATTAACTGTGTCAGAAAATTATGTTTGGTGTTGTTTCAGCTTGCAGGGAACCTGTCTCTATAACTGATGAAAATGCTTCTTGCCCTGAGAGCATTGGGATCTGGAGATTTAAGGCCAAATGAGATATTCCTAGAAAGATAAGATTTTGCCCTAAAAGCTAAAACTGCACTTATTATCTGTTTCTGATTCTGTATGGAGGCTTTCTGCTTTTTATTTGAAATTTGGATTCAGTCCTTATGTTTTAGACATTCATGTTTTCTTGTCTTGAGGTTATGGCATGTATACTTTCTTGTAAGGAATAAAAACATAATACAGATATAGGATCCCTTATCCGGAAACCCGGATAAGCTCCGAATTACAGAATGGCTCTTAGACTAATCAAAAACGTTCTCCACACTGCCTTAGCGCTGTTGTTGAATGCATCAAATCCTCTTCCGGGTATACCGCTATCCCGACATATACTGATAAATTCAAAAATGAGGAGAGAACTCAAAAGTAGCAAAAATATGCTGTGGTTACATTTATTCAAGGCCACTACACGACATGTTTCGGGTCCTTAAACCCTTTATTAAGTTTATTCAAGGCCACTACACAACATGTTTCGGGTCCTTAAACCCTTTATCAAGTGTCACTTGATAAAGGATTTAAGGACCCGAAACATGTCGTGTAGTGGCCTTGAATAAATGGAACCATAGCACATTTTTGCTACTTTTGGAATGGCTGTCTCCCATAGACTCTATTTTATCCAAATAATCAATTTTTTTAAAAATGATTTCCTTTTTCTCTGTAATAATAAAACAGTACCTTGTACTTGATCCCAACTAAGATATAATTAATCCTTATTGGAAGCAAAACCAGCCTATTGGGTTTATGTAATGTTTAAATTAATTTCTAGTAGACTAGGAACGAAGACCCAAATTACGGAAAGATCCGTTATCCGTAAAACCCCAGGTGCAGTCACAAAATTACCTGCATAAAAAAAACTTCAAGAAAATGTTTGTCTATGGTGCTTTTATCTGGTTAGCGTAATTTACAACATTCACTTGAGAGTGCCTTATTCTTGTGTCGCAATTGCACTGTGGCTATTGACACAAGCAAACCTTTTTCTCTGTAGTAATAAAATAATGCCTTGTACTTGGTCCCAACTAAGATATAATTAATTCTAGTTGGAAGCAAAATAGTTGGGATTGGGTTAATTTAATATTTTAATGATTTTTTAGTAGACATGTATGGTGATCCAAATTCTGGAAAGACCTGTTATCCTGAAAACCCCAGTTACCAAGCATTATGAAAAATAGATACTTGCATCTGAGGTATAAGATCCTTTGTTGGGAAACAAGGAGCTCAGAATTACAGAATATCTCCCATGGATTCCATTTTAAGCAACTAATTCTAGGTTTTTAAAATGATTTCCTTTTTCTCTTTGAAGGAATACTGTCATGGAAAAATATGTTTGTTTCAAAACGCATCCGTTAATAGTGCTGCTCCAGCAGAATTCTGCACTGAAAAACATTTTTCAAAAGAGCAAACAGATTTTTTTATATTAAATTTTGAAATCTGACACAGGGCTAGACATGCTTTCAGCTTCCCAGCTGCCCACAGTCATGTGACTTGTGCTCTGATAAACTTTAGTCACTCTTTACTGCTGTGCTGCAAGTTGAAGTGATATCACCCCCTCCCTTCCCCCCCCCAGCAGCCGAACAAAAGAACAATGGGAAGGTAACCAGATAGCAGCTCCTTAACACAAGATAACAGCTCCCTGGTAGATCTAAGAACAACACTCAATAGTAAAAGCCAAGTCCCACTGAGACTGATTCAGTTACATTAAGTAGGAGAAATAACAGCCTGCCAGAAAGTAGTGCAGGCACAAGTCACATGACTGGGGCAGCTGGGAAACTGTCAATATGTCTAGCCCCATGTCAAATTTCAAAATTGAATATAAAAAATCTGTTTGCTCTTTTGAGAATTGGATTTCAGTGCAAAAGTCTCCTGGAGAGCACCATTAATAGATGCATTTTGATGTTGACATGTTTTCCCATGACAGTATCCCTTTAATAATAAAACAGCACCTTGTACTTGATGGTAACTAAGCTGTATAGAGGACCAAACAATCCTTTTTGGTTTCATTTCATGTTAACATTTTTAGCAGACTTGGTATTGAGATCCGATATGGAAAACCCAAGGTCCCAAGCACTTTGGATTATAGCTCTCATACCTGTATTAAAGAAATGCAAATGCAAAGTGTTTTACCCTCCTTTCTAAGCATTGAAAGTGTGATCTCTTAACTCATCAAGTTGTCTTGAAATAGCAATAACTTACAACCTTAGGAACGTCAGCAGACAGTTGAACTCATTCAGAATGGCACCTACAAGATAGTTGAGAACTTTATTACTAAACTGTGAAGATCTTATTCTTGACAACAGTGAACATCCAGATAGGTTAAAAGATCATTATATGATCCACTCTAGCAAAATGCATGCAGTTAAAAATGGAGCCTAGCAGATACTTTGGACAAATTAAGTAAACCAACAGGATTATTTGCCAAGCATTAATATTTATCTTAAAGGAGAAGGAAAGCTACGGAGGCATTTTATTGCCAGTAGATTAGCTGCAATAGTGGAAGCTAGAATGCTATATTTATTCTGTAGAATGTTTTACCATACCTGAGTAAAAAGCTCTAGAAACTCTCTGTTTGTTTAGAATAGGAGCTGCAGTATTAATGTGGTGTGACATCACTTCCTGCCTGAGTCTCTCCCTGCTCTGGGCTCAGATTGCAGTAGAGAAGGGAGGGGTGGGGGAGAGGAGCAAACTGAGCATGCTCTTGCCCAGGGCAATGAGGTTTAAGCAGAAAACAGGAAGTCTGATACAGAAGCCCATGAGTACACAATAGAAGGAAAGAAATGTGCTGTTTCTTTTGACAGGGGACTCAGAGCAACATTACTTTGGGGGTTTACTGGTATATTTAGATGGACCTTTCTGATAAGGCTTACTTAGTTTTCACCTTTCCTTCTCCTTTAAACTGGTGTCTGATATCACATTAACCAATGTTATTATTATCAGTGACAGTTATCTGCTGTCTGGGGTCCAAAACCCTGTGTTAATTATAGATAAATCTCTGCCAAATCTAGCAACACAAAGTACATCTAATTAATTTATACTTCTTGCTCAGCTCTGCTTCCTGTCTTTGCTTAAAATTACATATATTTTTAATTGTTGAAAAAGAAAGCGCTTTCCTGTTGGGTTATTGATTTTTAGAATTATGCGAGCCAACTAATTAAAGTATATTAAACCATTTCTGAAAGGTTTCTTACTTCAACTCTGTTTCCTTGCATCCCCAGGGAGCTGTGAGTTGATGCTTATGCCTCACGTATACAGTGAATTTTATAAATCACACTCTCTAGGAATATAGTTTTAATGGTATTGCAAAATAAGAATCAGTCAGTGACTATTAAAGCATAACTGCTTTAAGTGGTTAAGAGAAAGAATAAATGGATTCCCTGGTGGAAAATCATAAAACTCGCAGCTCAAGCTATTTGCTTGCCCTTTATCTGGCACAATGCAAAAAAAAAAACAAAACATTTATTGCTTGATCGCTTTTAAAGAGTTTTATTGAATGCAGTGTAATTTGAGCATGAGCACAGAATATATATCTTCTATAATCTCTTGTTTTAAGGAAATGCACAGATTAAAAAAAAAAATCACAGTTATATAATTTATGGCACTAAATGTCAAAATACAAGTAGCAAAAACTCTATACTCTCATAGAAAAGGGAAGTTTTCTTTGCTAACCTACTGTTCTTTCCAATAAGGAACTGCCTCCAATGCAGTCACAAAATGACCTGCATAAAAAAGCTTTAAGAAAATGTTTGTCTATGGTTATGCTTCCCAAATTCATTAAAGCACCAATATAGTACAAAGATCAATTTAAGTTCAAACTGACCCAATAGAAAATTGTATGCAGGTATGGTATCTGTTATACGGAAACCCGTTATCTGGCTCCCATAGACCCCATTTCATCCAAATAATCAATGTTTTTAAAAATGATTTCCTTCTCCTCTGTAATAATAAAACAGTACCTTGTACCTTGATCCAAACTAAGATATAGTTAATTTTCATTGGAAGCAGAACCAGCCTATTGGGTTTATATAATGTTTACATGATTTTCTAGTAGACTTAAAGGGGACCTGTCACCCAAAACAATTATTCAAAATCCTATTTTATTACATTTAGTCAAGCAAAACGAACTTTAATTATACTATATAAATTATTTGATTCTTGCTTCCTTCAGTCTGGGAGTTCATAATTATATCACACAGGCAGGAGCCATTTTGTGCACACTGTTATTAAGACAAGCCTTGCATCATCTCAAAATCTTGTTTGTGCACCAGAATGGGGACCTGATGTCCATCTCCATGTACTGGCTATACAATCAAATGGTTTCAGTTATAGTGTTTCCCATAGGCTGATAAGCATATTTGGATCAGCTGACAACTATTCTCCTGCAGATAAACATATACGCATGTGGAAAGCATCTAACAAATGACATTAAGTGGTTTAGTGGTTAGGAAAGGACATATATTTATTCCATTGTTCAAATTATTAAATTATTTAAATGAAATGGATTTGTAGTGTATGTTTTCTGTCCACAAGGTAACTGCAGTTTTGTTGTGTGAATAATAGAGCATGTGTAACAGAGACAATATACCCCATGTAGCTAATAAAAAATAGCACAGCATAGACCAACACAGCAATATCAGATAAACTTTATGAAGCCACATTATATTTTAAGACACATTGTGTTCTTCTATTATTTCAACTGCAATACTGAATTGTGCAAGGCTTAAACCATATCAGGTGACTGGTATTGTTATACACAAGCAAAACACACCTGCATATTGCCAACCCAAATGCTTACAGCATAACCAATTCAAAGCTCTAATTGTATGCACAACTGATAACGTTAGTCAAATGGGGATTTGTAAACGGCTCTTAATACATGGGGAGAGGACATGCTGTAAAAGAAGATACTGTATATTGGCAAAAAAGAATACTATGTACAGGGACACCTTAGCAAAACATTCCATTTTTCCCAGACAAGCTATTACAAACAAAGCTCTGTCTACAATAAATAGGCTTTTCATGAATCTACATTCAGTTTACTTAACTACAAGTTCATTTTATTTATAATGTAGATGTGCAGGGCCGGACTGGGGGGCCTGGGGCCCACCGGACTCCTTTCCAGGGCCACTGTCCAGGGCCACCCTCTGGACATCCTACTGTGATGTCACACATGTACAAATGGAGCTACGCAAATTGCTTTTTTTTTTTACAGCCAGGAGATCGGGAGAGGGGGTCTGGCCTGGCAAGGGCCCATGACGGTCAGGGACCACTGTGTTTTTTCCCGGTGTCCCACCAGGCCAGTCCGACCCTGAGATGTGTACACATAACAACTAATGTATTTTAATAACATCAGTTCAAATATGAATGTAAGGTACTAGTAGAATGTGAGCGTTCATGAATTCCCTTTGGTTGTTTACCTGGAAGGAAGTTGTGTCAGAAAGGCTTTGCTTTGATTTATTTTATAAAAAGTTGGATGCTGTTCAGCCCATATTCTAACTGTGTTCCAAACCATGGTGCTTTAATACTGCCTTAGGATTTTGGTGAAAACTAGAAAATGACGTGCAAAATATGACATCTTGGCCAAAAGGAGTGCTTGATAAGAAACTGATTTTAATGGTACTATAGAACTGTCCATTCTTAAAGAATAATGTGAGTTTTTTTCCCACATATACTATGTATCTTATTGATTGGGTGTAAAGTATGATCGGTTTATAAATCAGAATATAGTTTGTCCTAAAGAATCAATTTGTATCTGAAAAATGTGTTTGAACATGAGTCCATAGCTTTAAGAAAATGTGATTGATTTCTTCCTTTTGAAATACCTAGTTAGGATGCAGTGCACTCGCTAAATGAAATGAACCTTGTGTTTCTGTTTTGTCTGCTTTACCACTGCTTTATGGGAGCAGACAGCTAAGGCTGTGGTTCACTCCTATGGCTATGCTTGGTAATTGCAGTAAGCATGACTTGTTTAACCTGTTACCAATCTGGCCACAGGTGATTTGTAAAATCCAAAATTCTGTGAAACAGTGCTTCACAAGGAAGCCCAGGAAAAGACAGCAAGAACAGAGTAGGGGATAAAAAGATTCCAAAATATAGTGTAGTATATTTTCTATATATTTGCCACCTCTCTGTGTGAACACTCTATAATATCAATTTCACGTAAGACCCACTCCTTCATTCAGCAGACCATGGTTGCACATTTAATAGGACACCACCAAGGGAAGATGGGTACTCACAAACGTTTAAAATGGTTATGCTCCTGTCTGGAGGTACTCTCAATACTTCTGTCCTGATCCCAATCCGGATTTGCTAAGGAAAATGCGCTTCATATAGTGTAAAAAAGTTTTTTAATAAATATTACATAAGTTAAAATTGCACTCACATAAAACCAAGCAGATTGGGCACTTATCAGTCTTTTCCAGGTTTGAATGCTTATACCTGATACGCTGTGTTAGGAGTCCAATATACTCAAGCCGGCATACTTCTCTCCTCACGGCGTTTCTTTCCGGCCACACCCTGGCTGACATCACCAATATCTGCCTTTTACACGGGTGATTTGTGCAAGCCATTTGACTGTCTATAAAACCCCTACCCTGCAAGGACTTATTGTCCAGTATAGGTCCATGTTCCATAGTTCCTGGGTGCGTTAGCTGGTCTGATTCTGTTTATTGACCTCTGCCTGATCTTGACTTTTGCATTCCTGCCTGACCTAACCCCTGCCTGTGTTTGACTATTCTTTGGATCTTGATTGGTGCTGTGCTTGTGATCTGTGTTTGGCCTTGGGCTGTGACCTCAACTACACTTCAGCTTCCTGATTTGATAGCATATTGTCTATTAGGTATTGACCCGGCCTGTCCTTAGACCTCGCTCCTTGTTCTCCGTTCCAGTTATACTTTACGGTTTCCTCGCCTACCCAGAGCTTCCCCCTTGGTCCTCTCACATTAAGTCTTAGTAGCGGAGGGCTCCTCTCAAAGCCAAAGGTGACTGCTATAGGCAGTAGTGCAATCCGAGATTGGGACCTTGGGGTTTGCTCTGGGTTTGGGGATACTATACATTACAAATACAAAGTTAACTGACTCTCCTTTGCTTTACAACATCCTATGAAAAATAAGGGCTTATTTCTCAACACTGGGCAAATTTACACCTGGGCAGTGATCAACATTTCCTCTAATTCCTTCTTGGCTATGTGTGCAAAAAATGTCTTGTGTGCCCTTTTTAGAATTTTGTGCACACTTTTAAAATTCTGTGTGTCCATCAAAATGATGAGTTTTTACACAAAATTCTTTGTGCATACCACAATTTATTGTGTGAGTTAACTAAAGGAATTAGTCATAACTGGTTAAGGAAGGAGCAGGTCAGAAATAGGTTACTGGCGGGTCAGCTTTTGTGGCTTGGAAGTGGAAGTTCTGGAGCAAGGTGGTGAGAATTGGGACGGAAATATAGTGGATAAGGAAAGTTCAGTAAAATAAAGGGTTAAATAGTGTTCCCACACAGCAGTACCCTCTTTTTCACCTGGCAGGACTGTTGGGGGAAACAGTACCACCCATCCTTTTTCTTTTCTAGGATCCCAGGTCACAGCTTGGTAATAGGAATTTTAGCCAGGAGGCTGTGTGTACATCCCGTAAGCTAGAAAACACAAGGATAGTGATGGTTCTGTTATGCATAGGTTCCCGGGAGACAGGCATTCATTATGATTATCCGCTTTTACATTCCCATCGGCAGAAGGTGTCCAGCATGGCACCACGGCTTTCTATCATTTCAGAATGATTGTGTTTAGTACTATTTTGCAACGTTATTTATATATTAATTACTTGTTGGTAACAGATACATTCATTCTTTTCTCATTGGTTTTTGGGGAAACAGATTGGTCTTAGTGGACTTAGTGGATATATCCTAGTCAAGTCTCAATCTTATTTTTTAATTAGTAACAGTCTGGAAAACTATATGTTTTTATTGTTTTTTGAGTAATTATTCCTTTTGTTTCTGTTGAAGGTGTGTGTTTCCTATACAGATTCCCTAGCAATGCAAAACTCCCAAATGTATTGTATCCTTACTCATTGAGAGCTTGATAAGACAGAAAACTGTTCTCTAATTGTAATAGCCCCAGTTAATTCATCATTAGTATTACATATGTGAGTGATGTAAATTTTGTAATTTAATTTTTAAATTTTTAAAATGTTTAAATATTCATAAATAGAGGCATGGGCATCCACAATTTTCAGGGTTGGGCAAGTAGCTATAAAGCATCACAAGCAAGATGGAAATATTTGTCAGCTAAAATTTTAAATAGCCTAAAAAAGAAGACATAATATGAGTCATAACTCTGAACCAACGTAGCCATCTTTATCCACTTTTCCATCAAATCATGTCATGGGCACACACATATTAGCAGGTGAATCAGTGCATCAGATGCATTGATCAGTAACCATAGTTTTTCTTACTTACACACTTGCATTGATGTGAAAGAAAAAACCTGCATTATTCGGAGAAGACATTCATTTGATCCTTTACACACTAGTGGTGCTGGGAGCTCCAGTAGTGGTGCAGGCACAGGCACAGGCACAGGCAGAGGATGATGTTTTGGTTTGGGAAGGTTTATTACAGCTATAAACTCAATTAGTTGTTTCATAGTCAAATGGCACTTCATGCAAGCACATACAGTGCAGTACCAATCTGATACATAATGAGTTTCAGTGCCAATGTCATGTAAATTGTTTCCATGTGGTAATAGAGCCAGCTCTGTGTATAATAGACCGAAATACCTTACAGTGTAAACATGATCTGAATTCAATAAAGAATCTCCCAGAACACAGTTCAGAATACTTTTTATAACAAACCAGAAAACACACCAGAATTAATATAGTGCCAATAACAATGGTGCCAGTTCCATTAATAATGCCCCTAGAAGACAAGGCTGGATAGATACACAGTGCCAGTTGTAAAGCTGAGAGCTCAGATCACATGGGAGAATAAATAGGGGGTGGGTCCTTCCTGCAGTGTACATGGGCTTTACTCAATCAGGGACTCAGGCAGGTTCACAAGCACACTCATACACACACTCATACACGCACTCATACACACATGTATAGGCTTATAAAGGCACTGCAACAAAAGCAGATGTAACAGGCACAGTTGCACAAGTAGAGAAATTGTGACAATACTTAGCAAACACACACAATAATACACAATTCATTAGGCAGCAGCACAAAGATATCTGGGTTAGGTCCAAACACGCAAATGCAGATTTAGATATACTAAGTAAATGTGGCCACACACAGGCAGATTAAAGCAGCCAATATTGGTCCTTTAGACCGATTCGGCAGCTTATCTGCCTATATGTGGGGGCTCCCGACAGGTCATCCCAGTCGATATCAGGCCAAAAATTGGCCAGATATCGATCATTCAAGTTTGATTTTTTACATGATCCAGGACTGCATCAGCTAGTTGAGGCGGCCCATTCGTAGTATTGTAATCCGATCGTTCGGCCCCAGGGCTGAATGTTCACATTCATCCGATATTGCCCAGCTGTTAATGGGCATATCAGGTTAAGATCCACTCGTTTGTCGACCTTGCCAAATGAGTGGATCTTATAGTGTATGGCCACCTTAAAACACACACATGTATGTGGCAGGCACACGCATACACAATGTTCAAGCAAAAATTATCCAAGGCTGCTGCAAGGAAGGAACCCCTTGCACGTTTATTGTGGGGTTCCTTGCTTGCAGCAGCCTGTGTGCCTTGGATAATTTTTGAACATTGTTGTGAGGTAGCCGAACCTCTACCATAGAGCACCAGACATCGCATAATACAATTTGGGTGTGTGAAAGCCAGCTGTAATATCTACACACATACACAAGACATTAGATGATTAGGACAAATCTAGAGCTTTCACTGACAAAAAACTTTAGTGCTATTACTTTATTCCAAGCCTGCTGCTGCCTGCAGAAACTGCTTATCTTCCCCTCAGTCTAAGATCAACAAGGGAAAGTTGTGCTCACAACTCATTTTTAAAACCATTAGGTGGGGTAATTTGGGACTGAAACGAGTCCTCTAGCACATCCCTGGACGGAGATATTGTTGCAGGCTAGCTACATAGAAAAGCCGGGGACTCGCGTGATCGCAAGCCCCAGCCGCGGCCGACCGGAAGCGCAGATCTCGCTGGCGCGACAACGGATCACTACTGAGGAGCTTGAAGGGACTCTCCGAAGGTACTTTGTGGGTGGGAGACCCTGAGAGACCCCAGGGGTGCCCAGTAGGTGTGCAGATACCCCTGCACTCCAAGCAGACTCCCAGCTCATATACACGCTGTAATACAGCCCCAGCATATCTCCGTTGCTGCTGAAAGCACTGCTCACCTGGCTTCACTGATAACTTGGACAATTCACTGTGGCTTATAGTGGTCTCTACACCTATTAACCCTTTATTAGGGCACTCGGCCTACGATACAACAAGCCTCTAGTGCTTAATCCAGCAGATGGCAGAACTGATCATCACGGCCTAGCACGCCTCAAGGATCACAAAGTCTGCCAGTGTAATAGAGCACCACCCGAGAGATACACGCCATTAACCCATGCACTTGCAAGCAAAGCCACCAGAAACTTCAAACTGCAACCCGGAAGCACAGTGCCCAAACAACATATTGCTGCATAGTCACAGCTCTACACTGCTTCATTTTTAATGGGCGAGTGCTGCTCGAGAACCCTGGCCAGTGCTATATAACGTGTGGTACAGCTACCATATCCATACCACGAGCCGGTCGCTACATATTTATATACATATTTAGGGTTTACGGAAGGCGTGAGACCCTGGAATAAGTGCGCACAGCAGCACATCAAAAAGAAGCCTTACCTCCGCCTATCTTCACGTCCACAAACAAGATGGTAACTCTGGCCTTATGTAATGGCTCATCTCACCCATGCCTGAATAAAAGGAATTAGAAGCCGTGGGGCCCAATGATCCACCACGTTCCGAAACATCTCACTCATTGATAATAGAATAGTTAAGTATTTCACCGTACACGCGGACGCTCTGTGGCAAACTCTGGTGACTCAGGTCTGACATATGTATAAGTATCTCAACAAAGCGGACCCCATGACTAAACCAAAGACCCAACGTGAAAAAAAGGACACAAAGAGAGAAACAACTACATCATCATCTCCAGCGTCAGAGCACGAAAGCCAAATCAAAGCAATTCAATGATGGAAGCTACACCTGGTACACAACAAACCTTAGCACAAGAAACCGCTAAAGCGGTAGCAGAACTACTGACTCCTACATTTGAGCAAAAATTTAACTCAAGACATACAACCATGAAAGAAATGCTCACTGAAATAGTAGCACACTGAGCGCTTGGACGAAGTTGAACATCGCACTACAAATTGCGAAACACAATTGGAAACGTTACAAAACCAAGTAGACCATTTACAAAAATCTAACATAATACTAATTGACCGCATTGAGGACCTGGAAAACAGGAACAGAAGAAGCAATCTGCGTTTAATAGGTCTCCCAGAAACGGTTAAACGACAAGATCTGTGGTAGTTTGTCATGCTCACTTTACCTGGTTGTTTGTATCCAACGGACAGTGATCCACAACTCAATGTAGACAGAGTCCACAGGATCGGCCCACCACAGCCAAGCCAAACTAAACGACCTAGGCCAGTAATATTTAAAGTCACCAATTACTTAGACAAGGTCAAACTTATGTCCGCATACAGAAAAATGGACACCCTAGAGTTTGAAGGATCCAAACTACTGCTATTCCAGGACTTCTCTGCTACAGTCTCACAAAAAAGGAGACAATTCTCCCCGATATGCAAACTGCTATATGACCAAAGTATCAAATTCGCACTACTTTACCCAGCAAGACTGAAAATACTTCATCAAGGAGAGACATATTGGTTAACTGAACCTGAACCAGCCAAGATCTTCATAACATCAATCAATGACCGCCAAATACCACCTGCAGCATCTCAGCCCGCAGGCTGAGCAACTGGATATAAATACTGTCACAGTTGGACAAAATACTACTCCAATGGAATAAGATACAAAAGAAATCCCTACATGCTTACTAATGCTTACTTTGCAACTGTCCTTTCCACCTAAACCAGACAGTACAGAACACAGAATTATCCTTGGAAAGACGATCAGTTTGAGACTGACGTACATTGTTTTGCAATATACGACAGCTACAAGACCTAGGTTGCCACCTTTCAGAGGTCAAAAAAAATATTTTAGTGCAACAGGCATGAGACACGCAGTTACCAACTGACGCATGGCGGAAGTGTTTTCACGGATTCCAGAAATGCACTTTAACACCAGCAGAAAGATTTAAAAGAAGTATGGCACTGGGTGACGGAACTAACAATCATTTGCCATGAAGTCAACCTCCGTGTTCTTTTCTTGTTTTGCTGCTCAATTTTCCTTGTAGGCTGAAACAGCCCCTGATATACCTATTATGCTATAAACTCACTGGGGCTCATTTATCAACACTGGGCAAATTTGCCCATGGGCAGTTACCTATAGCAACCAATCAGTGATTAGCTTTTTAAAGCCAGCTGCAAGTAGAACAATGAATGCAGCAATTTGATTGGTTGCTCTGGATTACTGCCCATGGGCAAATTTGCCCAGTGTTGATAAATTACCCCCAGTGACTAATTTGAAATGTTACCAATAACCTTTCAAGGCTACCCTCTAAAGTTGAAAGTTTTCATTCTTATAGTCACTAATGATTAAGTTTTCTTGAGAGATTGTTACGGTTAATATGTGAGATGTCTGTAAGAGGGACACCTCCCCACACTGTTCCCAAACGGGCCTTAACCTTAACCACCCACCTCCCTCACCCCTACCTCCGCACGTTTATTCTAACAAACCTCACCCCCCCACGCAAGGTGGAGCTAGGGTCCCACGTGGTTCTTCCCTTACCCCCCTGAACAAAGTGTTCATTATGGTTAAAACAGGTGCTGATAACCTGTTTATGGCACTAGTGCAATATGTTTTGATTAATATGTTAACCTATTTTTTCTTACTTTTTTCTTTCCTATCTAGCTTTTACCTTAATTCATCCGAGAGAGAGGGGGAGGCGAGCTTCAAAAAGATCTACGAAACCTTAAACAATACAAATATGAACAACGGCGCAGTAAGTCTGATGTGCATATTCATATGGCGCATATACAACACATGACTTCCAAACCGACGGTTATATGGGTCACGTCTTGGAATGTAATAAATAACCCAATTAAGAGATATAAAATCCTCCAAGACCTCAAATTACTGCATACTCACATAGCACTCCTACAAGAAACACATTTGACAGCAGATGAACACTTTGAAGAGATTGGGTAGGTACCTGTTACTCAGCCCCGTATACATCACATAGCCGAGGAGTAGCTATATTAATACACAAAAATTTAAATTGGAAGTTACTCAACAAAATTGAAGACCCAGAAGGCAGATTCCTCATTGTTAAAGGGCAAGTCAACAATGATTCATATGTAATTTGTAATATTTATGCCCCGAATTCTCCTACGCATAGCTTTTTTAATCAAATCTTGCAGCAAATAGACATTCCCACTAAATATTTATTGGTGGGAGGAGACTTTAACACAATTATGGACCAACTCCTAGACAGGAGGAGGCTTGCACACAACCCCCCTTCACAGAGAGCCAACCCCCTTTGCTCATTTACAAAAAAACTACAATTATTAGATTCTTGGAGGATCACGCACCCCATAGATATGGACTACACCTATTACTCACATGTACACGATCTCTATACGAGAATAGAGTATATGTTCTTAAACCACCATACGCTCCCACACGCAAGCCATATACAAATACATGACATTATCATCTCAGATTACGCCCCCAGCAGTATAGCCCTTACTGTAACTAATGCAATACATACATCCTATGGCTGGTGAATGCCAAATTTCCTAGTCAATTCTCAGAAATTTAAAGACAGCCTCCTAGAATCCTGGACACAATATAAAGAGGATAATAAAGCACACAGTGAAACTCTGATATTATTCTGGCAGGCGGCCAAGGCAACTCTACGAGGTCATATTATATCATACATGGCTAAACGTAAACGGGAAATCATACAACATCTAGCAACACTACAGCGAGAAGCAACTAAAGCATATAAAAGGTATCAGAAAACACCAACTGCCCCCAATAAAATTAAATTACAAACAACAAAAGAAAGCTATGATTTAGCGCTGCAGGAGGCAATACAACATAGAATTAATGTAACATCAGCGAAATACTATATAGAAGGTAACAAACAGGGCAGGCTATTGGCAACCCTTAGCAAAGCTAAAAGAAATGCAAATATGGGAGAGATGGTGATACAAGGCCCTAATGGCCTAACTACAAATCAGACATTAATAAACACAACTTTCGCAAAATACTATCAAAAACTATACTCGGCGGAGGAAGACCACCCAGATCAGGGACTAACATTCATACAGAGGGCAGACCTTCCTAAACTTAGCAAAACTGACCAACAAAACTTAGACGCAGAGATCACACCAGAGGAAATAGATCAGGTTCTCAGAAAACTGGCGAACGGCAAAGCACCAGGCCCTGATGGCCCTCCGATCTGAAATAACCCCGCATCTAACACAAGCACTTAAAACTATGCATCACACTTCAGATATGCCCAAGGACTTTACAATGGCCCGAATAATATTATTACCAAAGCCAGGCAGGGACCTCACTAATGTTGCATCTTATAGGCCCATCTCGTTGCTAAACACGGACTACAAAGTCCTGAGCAAAGTATTTGCAGAGAGGCTCAAATTGATCTTACCTAAAATCATCTCCCCTGGGCAAACCGGCTTTGTTCAGGGCAGATACTCTGTTCAAAACATCAGAAACCTTATAGCAACAGTGGTAACATATAGAGACTTCCCGAGCCACACAGCTGCAGCAATTAGCCTAGATGCGGAGAAGGCTTTTGATCGAGTCACCTGGCCGCACTTGATCAGGACTCTATCAAATCAAAAATTCGGCCTCGGCTTCATCAATTTCATTCGAACAATATACAAGGCCCCACAAGCTATTATCTCAACGCAAGGGATAAACTCTGAACCATTCATAGTACATAAAGGTACAAAACAAGGCTGCCCCTTATCTCCGTTGCTTTTTAATCTGGCAATAGACTCATTGCTACGAAATTTAAATCAATTACAAACTTTCAATGGTGTTAACATAGGCACTGCAGAAATTAAACTATCAGCGTACGCAGATGACATAATGTTATTTGTCGCTAATCCGGCCAAAGCGATCCCACACATAATAGATACAATAAGAGACTTTGGGGCCATTTCAGGCTTCCGAGCCAATTTAGACAAATCGGAACTACTCTGGCTGGGAGCCCCTCCTGATAATAATACAAAACTGGCAGCTAATATGTTCCAACAGACCACTTCCTATTTAAAATATCTGGGAGTAAAGATACCAGCGGATATAACGCAGCTGTACAACCTAAACATAACGGAAACCATAGAAAAAGTAATACAAGACCTGAAGAGCTGGGAAAATCTACCCATAAATTATATTGGCAGAATTAATCTATACAAAATGATTACCTTTCCTAGGCTATATTATAAGGTACAAGTGCTACCACTTATAATAAAAACCTCCGACATAACTAAACTCGATAAAAAACTACAAGCCTTCATATGGAAGTGTAAAAGACCCAGGATATCATTAATGAAACTAGCACAACCTAAAAGCAATGGTGGACTTAACCTACCATTATTAAAGTATTACAAATTGGCTAGTCTTATGCGAATAGCCAAAGACTGGATCATCCAAGAGAATATGTACACCGATACTCAAAGAGATCAAAATTTCGCACCAAATTCCAAATCACTGCCAAACAAATCCACTGATACACACCACAATTGAAGCATGGCAAAAAATCAGAACCAAATTATTCGGTACATACAAACTGTCACTTTTTCTGCCACTATTAAGCAATAATCGCTTCCAAGATGCTAAAGCAGACCCCCGTTTCAAACTATGGCATTCCAAAGGCTTAACCATGACTGGTTCACTCCTTAACCCCAGCACGAGCACAATATATAAATTCCCAGAACTACAATCCAAATTATGACCTCCCTAACAACCATATCTTTGCATACCTGCAAGTCAAAAGCTATGCGGAGCTAGTGATTCGGGGTATAAAAGCACAATTAACAAATAATCCATTGGATGTCTTAATAAAGGCAAATAAGGGACAGCTTCTTACAACATCTGGAGTATATGCTATCATTAGACCAAATATAGACTACAACTTACGTACAGAAGGAATATCGAGATGGCCAAATATCATACCAAACACAACAATAACCCAAATTACTACGGCATATATGAAACGCACAAAAGCCTTATCAGCAGTATACTTCCAAGACGTGGCCCTTAGACTCCTCCATAGAGCATATGTGTCACCCAAAATAGCACACAAAATTGGCCTAACACAGACATCCAAATGCGCAAAGTACAATCACGCGGACGCCACTTTAGAACATGCATCGTGGTCATGTACTAAATTAAATGCTTTATGGAATACAGTTCTATCACATATTGCAAGTTGGTGCGAAATCATAATAACTCGAGCAAACCCACAAATACTATTGGGATTGTATCCCACACCCACTGACAACACCTTCAAAGGTAACCTCAGACTCGCAGATATAATGGTACTAACCACAGTTAAGTCTAGGGATGTAGCGAACCGCCGCCGATGTGTTCGCGAATGCCGTTCGCGAACACCGGCAAAATTTGCGAACAGTTCGCGAACTGTTCGCGAACTTCGAACATCCGAAAATCGTTCGATTCGAACGATCGAAGGATTGAAATCGTTCGAACGAAGGATTTTCGTTCGAATCGAACGATCGAAGCCATTCGATCGAATGATTTCATTCGATCGAATGCTTCGATCGTTCGATTCGAACGAAAATCCTTCGATTTTAGCGGTCGAATGGTCGAACGATCGAACGATTTTGACGCGAACGCCTATTGGCGAACGTCGCGCGACGTTCGCGAACTTGTGGCGGACGCGAACAGTCGAAGTTCGCGCGAACTAGTTCGCCGGCGAACAGTTCGTTACATCCCTAGTTAAGACCATCTTGGAATATTGGACTAACGCGCAACCACCTCCAAAACAACTTTGGGAACGCAAATTACTGTATACAATGCAACTCCAATGGGTCTTGGCATTACATGACAAGGAACTCAAAGGCGCACTTTTCTTTGATATTTGGAGCAAATACCTAGACACATTGGAAGGACAAAAACAACAAAAATTACTAGCCCCCTTCAGATGTACTAAATGGTGGGCAGAAAACTCTCTCAGAGGAAAACTTAGCTAGCACCTCCAGAGCAAGAAGGCGAAATGAAAAAAGAAAAAGATACTCGCCCCCTCCTCCTTCTCTCTCCCCAACTCATATATCTGCATCGATGGCAGCTACCTCCTAACTGTCACAAATGACATGATAAAGAAGCTCCCTCTACCCCCTCCTTTCCCCTTCTCCAATGTTTCTTACTCTTTCCCCTTCCCATCTTTCTTTCTATTCTGTCTCCTACCCTAACTGTCTATTTTCAAATTTTATTGTGTTATACAGATATCAAGAAACCTTGTTAAAAGTGATTAATTTTGATTGACAAACTCATGGAATAATGATATTTGTATACCCATTTTGTCATAACGAGCATACAATACTATGTACAGTTTCTCTGCTTTAAATTAAGCTATTTGCCTTTGAAAATACAATAAAAAAGTTTAAACAAAAAACCATTAGGTGGGGTACAATGAGGCTGTGATCACACCATTCATATAGACAAATACAAGAGGTCCTCTGCACTCATTATTAATACTGTATATTTATGACATTGAGACATTTTGTGCATACAGCTACTAAAAATGCCTACCCTTTAAACAAAACAGGGATTGTTTGTCCATATATTGCAATATATTTAAGCTGGCCAACTATGTCAAAGTCATCCCATATCTGGCCAGTCCTATGCCCAATTTTCATTTGATTCATTAGGAATTATATTGCTTCATTATACATTTTGCACAGGGACTAAGTTTTCCTGCAACTTACATGCTGCTTTCAAAGTAAAACTCCCAAACTTGGTTGCCCTTTTATTAGCCACCAGTTTGGGAGTTTTACTTTGAAAGCAGCATGTAAGTTGCAGGTAAAACTTAGTCCCTGTGTAAAATGTATAATGAAGATGCAAGTTGAGTGTAGGACTGGCCAGATATGGGATGACTTTGACGTAGTTAGCCAGCTTCAATATGCAATACATGGACAAACAATGCATGTTTTTGTTTAAAGGGTAAGGCATTTTTAGTAGCTGTATGCACAAAATGTCTCAATGTCTTAAATATATAGATAATGGGTTGAGTGCAGAGGGCCTCTTGTATTTGCCCCTCAGTCTAAGACCTGGTACAGCTGCATAGGGATTGGCTAGGATGCACAGTGAATATTTACAGTCTATCCAATCATGTACCGCTGTACAGTCAGGGGCGTGCCGCCAATGAGGCGAGTTGAGAAACTCGCCTCAGGCAGCACGCTGGGGAGGTTTCCAGAGGTGGAAAAAAGCCATTCCTGATACCTTTAAGAGCTGAATTTCTGTTTTTTAAACCGAAAATTCGGCTTTACTAATGCAAGAGAGCGCAATTGCTCTCTTTGCACTAGTGTTCCTGCCTCCCCTCCCGACAGGTAAGTCGGCGCTTTACTTAGAATTGGCACTGTGTACAGTGATTGGCTAGAGTGCTGGGTCAATCCCTCTAGCCTACCCAATAGGTGTTCAGTTGTCCCGGGACTTAGACACTGAGATCTTCTCTACAGGTAGTAGCTTGAACCAGCTTCAGTCCAGGTCAGAGACTCCAAGGAGGGGCAAGTGCCCTCCCTTGCCCCTGTGGACGCCCATGAATAAAGGTGTAATCATTTGCTTTCTAAACTCATAAGTTTGTGTTGAGACACCTGTCGATGACGTTCAACCCTTCAATGTATAACCCTGCATCACAGACAAAGGATAAGGAAATCCCAGAGTTACTGATGATTGTGGCTATAGAGCGAAACATATAAAATATTGTCCTTACTGAACTGGTATAACAAAATAATTTCTTTGCTCAACATATTAACTTCAGAGAAATTAATCATGGCCTTAAACTTATTTTGGTCTTTGTATAATACAACCTACAAGTGGCTTTAATTCATACACATTAAAAGTTCTGTGATCGTGACTGATGACTACCTGTGTGACTGTGTTAATTTCAATGCATCAAACCAGCAGGAAAGCCTACAATTTATGCAGTCTGTAAATGGCTATTAGACTAGTACTGTAATTACCAGCCTATAAATACTAATGAAAATGATAATTGTTTTTGTGAAAAATGAATTGAAATAAACATGAATTAGATTTTAGCATTAGATTAGATTTTAGCATTAAAAGCAGCAAGGCCACCCACCTAGCCAATTGAATGAGTGATTAGTAAGTTCTCTTAAAGGCATGTGCAACAGACTTGCTTTGATCCCTACAATTAAAAAGAATATTAAATACTGCTAATGGTTAATACAGTGATTTGTGACCTAGGGTTAAATAACTAATGATGAAAAAAAAAGAGTGTAAGAAAATATTACAATAAATACATGTATACACACACACACACACACGTATGAAAGTCTGTGAGACTGCTGCACACACTTCAAAAAATGTATGCAGGTTGAAGAAAAGCTGTTGCACTCTAGGGACTTAGATCTAAATATAAAGTTTTTATTTGCAAGAAGTCCCTAGAGTACAACAGATTTTCTTCAACATATATATACAGTGTATATATATATCTATATAGCTATATCTATATATATATATATATATAATATTAAACATCTTTGAATAAAGTAACATTTACATATATTGATTTTTTATGTTGCTGCACACCCCTAATTGAGTGTTCCATAACAGAATAATCAAGCCTCATTGGACTCTTCTAGGAGACCACTACCTTATCTAAGTACATTGGTCAGTAATATATTTAGGATGCCTCTTCAGGTACACTTTCTCCTTTCTTCCTCTTCAAGCAAAAATATATATACAGTGTATACAGCAAATATATTTAAAGGGAAAGGTACATTATGCTGCTGCGGGACTTTGTTTAGCAATAGAACATACTTCAGTTAATAGTAATAAACAAATAGCATATTATACTCCATTGGTCATTAACTCTTGGCACTAGGCTACAATGTCTTTTCATCCATAGAGCTTTTCTTTGCAGTAGTATCAACCCACCCTGAGGTTCTGAGACAACTTTATCACTTGCCATATTCATTGTGATAAATTATGAATATGTTTCTTAAAGTGATGAACAACTTGTGTATAAGTATTAGATTTAAAGTCCTTTGTGTCATCTCTTTGTTCCATTATACTGGCCTAGTCTAGAGATTTTAACATATATACTGCTCCTGCAGCTGAACGTGTCATATTGTTATATTCTAATACTGTGACCTTTGCTATGGTGTTGTACTATAGAGAACAACACAAAAATACAGCCTTAATAGGCAGCATCGGACTGGCACCCCAGCCAAGCCCCCTCCCCCACGTAACGTGTTCTCCTCTTGAGGCATTATCAGGGCCAGGGCGGGAGCAGGGAGCAGCACTCAGAATCTTTGGCAGGGCCCTGGCCTAGGTCTTCAGGGCCCATGAGAGAAGGGGCACACTGGGTTATTTCCCAGTGTCCTTCTTGCCCAGCACGATTCTGTAAAGAGGAAAGTGGGAATATTGAGGGGGTTATTTACTAAAATCCAAACATTTTCACTATTTTCTCAAAACCACTTTGACCAAACTCCCATGCTTGTTTTTACTGTATTTATCAATAAATGTACTCAAAGATTTGGTGCGAGAGAAGACCCAATAAAATCTTGCAAAAAATCAGAATTTGTTGTCTGAAAAATATTGTCAGATTGTCTCTATCCTATTGGTCTTACATTGTTCTGCAGGACCCAGTGGATATTTTAGGTTAAGTGCATCTTCATTCATACTCTGCCCAGTTTCTTATCATACTGGGGGATTGGAAAGAACCTTTTTATGACCCCTACCATATATCAGTATTCAAATAACTGTTCTTCTTTTGAAATCTCCCCAAAGTCCTTATACTTTATCAATGTGTTGTTAAAATACAATGTCCTAGAAGCCTTGCAGACACATTTTTAATTCCCTAATATCTTCTCTGATGCTGGCCCGGCCATTTTCATTGCCTGGGGCGCACTCTCTCTAAGTGACCTTACTAAATATCAGTACCTTGATATTGAAGGTTTAGCTGATCAAACATTTTTAAGCACAGCAGAGACCAGATTCCACTAAGAAAGACCATGAATACACAAAACTGATAGTAATATTTATCCTGTAATAATATACCTTTCTGAAGGATGATTTTGTAACTGACAAGCAACTTTAATAACTTATTATGTATTGTCCACTAAATTCCCCAGGCTGCAAATGCATAATATTAAGTCACTAGTACTCTAGCTGTGTATTATATTGTGCTGGTGGGCTTGAGAAGGCACAGCTATATTCATGTGTATATAATTCATTACTTAGGCATTTTCAAGCAGTTGATAAAAATTCTACCATAGCCACATGTTTATTAGGATTGAGTCTTTTAAAACTGACAAAATAATAATATTTGGACATGGAAGGAACTGTAATCATTTGTGAATTGAATTCTTGATTGAAGATTCAGAAAAACAGATCTCATATGCTGCATTCCTGCTCATATTATTCTAAAATGAATGATTACTATTCTAAGCTACACAGGCATTTTTCAAAGGATTGAGTTTCCTCAATACTTGTATTAGAATTTACAGCTAATTTGAGGAAAACCTTTTCGATCTAGAAATGAATAGAGCTGTAGATAAACCGGTTTCCCACAAGTCTTAGAGGACTAGAGGGGAAATACATTTAGGTCTCAATTCTATGCCTAGTGGATTTCCCTAGTCTGACTGAAAAATGCTGCAGATTTTATACTAGAATATAAATAATGAGAAATTAAGAAAGACTTGGGCAAATGAAGTCCTTATTAACACTACCAGAATTCCACCATCAATGGGTTTCATTTGCTGAGATGTTCTTGTTTCACATTCCACTACAATGCTAGTGATGGGGGCTTTGATCTCATAAATTGGCTTGTTAATGTTGACAGTTTACCCATGCTTAGATTACAACCCTTGTTATTGTTTCAAAGGTTTTTTTTTTTCAGTTTTTTTCACTTTGTTAAATAAAAAATCTCTTGCCACATGGCTTGCACCAACAAATAAGCTTGTATAAATTATACCTTTGCTCTTTCTTTATATAAAATAAAATGTGTTCAATGAGATTTATGTATGAACATTATTTACTGCCAAAATTAATCTATATAAACTGCCTCATTATGGATTCGTTTTTGCCAATTAATAATGAATGAACCACATTATGCTGTACAATAATCCTACAGCGGTTGTTAAACTATAACCTTCATGCAATTATCGTGGGAGTTGGAGTCTAACAGGTCAGTATTACTTCAAGTACATAGGGCCATGTAAATAAGCAAGAGCAATGAGAATATGTAGTCACATTTCCCAATGTATTATCAGAATGTAGTCTGAAACAGCATTGGGGAAAGCTTATCATATATAGTTTTCTACTGCTATACAAATAACCCCTAGAGATTTACTGTAAACATATTAATTATCTTGCCATGAAATCTGAATATTATATTCACTAAATAGTGATTTTGTTTGCACTTCTATTTCAGAAACTAATAGATTATCCAATTCAGCTGGCACCCACCATGTAATTCTTTCATTACTCTATTTGATGGTATGTAGGCACAATATGGGGTTATTTATCAAAATCCAAAATATTTCATTATTTTCTGAAAGCTACTCCAACCAAATCCGCTTGGGGTTTTCCTCCTTATTTATTAGTACATTTTTCCAAAAATTTCTTGTGCGGAAAAAAATACAAAAAAACTTGAACAAATTTGAATCGTACAATTTTTCACATTTGACACCCATAAGATTTTTTCTGATTTGTGCCTGAAAAACATGAAATCTTTGGATAATTGCAGGAAAACTAGCTCAGAACAGGATATCTTTTGGACTTCTCCCATTGACTTCTACATGAACTTGACAGGTCTATGTTGTAGTACTTTTTTATTCAGATTTTTAACACCCTCAGGGTTTAATAAATTCTGAAACATTCAAGTTTTTTTTCCACTAAAATCTGTATTTTATAATAAAAGGAAACTAGAATTTTTAGAGTTTTTGGCATTCAGACTTTAATAAATAACTTCCTGTATGTATTGTAAGTGTCTACCACATAGAGCCCTTACAGAAATGCATACCAATATACCATTTGAGAAAAAGGGAAAGAACTGCTTGTTATGTGAAGGTTTTGTGCTTGAATATAGGGTAGGCAATTCATCTTCTTAGCAATCGCTGTATGACTCATGCAGCCATTAATTCATTGTTCATACTTAATAGATGCACAACATTTCTTTGATATCAGAATGTACTTGGCTGTTTATTCTAGTAAGTGTGTGTTACGTAGGTTGCATGTTTTACAGTCAGCTCCACTTTACAATGCTCTCTGTTTAGCAATTGACATGGGCTTTTACAATGGAATTCCAGGCATTGATCAATGCAGATCATTTTTTTCTTTTCACCAGCAGAAATAACTTGTCACAGCTCTGAATATATTCTTAGGTGTAAAACAGAATTCATAGTTTCCAAGAGCTTTAGTTAAAGGGGAACTCAAACTGTTTTTTTATGCAAAGAGAGAATGGAATTCTGTGCAACTTTACATTCTAAATAATGCTTGAATTTATTTGTAAATGTAATTACATTTAAAAGCAGTATTTGTGTATCCTTTCCTGTACTCCTGGTTCTGACTCTTGGAGCCAAGACTCCAATTTCAACAATGCCATGCATCCTTTGTCACAGTTCTGATAATTAGCAGATTTTTTTTGTGTACACTTTCAAGAGTCAGAAACAACAATACAGACAATAAAAACATTATGTAAAACCAAAACTATTCAAAATATGTCATTAATGATTATTGTAAAGCTTAATAAAATTACATTTTCTATCATTATTCCAATGACAGCATTAAACAAAACATTCATTCTTTATGTACTGGTATGAGTCCTTGGGGTACTTTTACATTTGTGGTCAGTTATTTTACCAGATACCAGTTTCCATTGGCAAATGTATATCGTTGAGTTAATTCAATATTGCTTCCTGTCACACAGATTGTCACTAGTACAGTGCTAACTAATACAAAAGGTTACCATAAAATCCCCCTGAATGATCTATATTGGCATGACACCCCATCTACTGATTGAAATGGTTTTCTTGATTGCCAGCTGAGCTAAGAGGAGATGACCTTAAGGGCTTAATATTCCATTCATTTTGCTTTTTATGTATTGGATGTAAAAATTAGACCTCTCTGACCTGGTATAAATCCTTTTGAGGTTCACATCCATGCTGTGCTTATCCCACATTCCATTCATGTTCTAGATATTAGACTTTGCATTTACAGGACTGCATTTTTACACAAATTCCTCTTGGTAAGTACCAGAATTTGTATTGTCACAACATCAAGGAAAATGTAAATTAAGACTCCTGGAAAATTCTTGGACCTATATATATATATATATATATATATATATATATATATATATATATATATCTGCAATCAGGAGCACTCACGGTTGTAGTGATCAAAGTATATCTTTTATTGGAGTGTTACAAACTACCCCACATCAACGCGTTTCGGTTCTCTCAGAACCGTCTGAGAGAACCGAAACGCGTTGATGTGGGGTAGTTTGTAACACTCCAATAAAAGATATACTTTGATCACTACAACCGTGAGTGCTCCTGATTGCAGCTATTTGTTCCCCTCTGAGGAGCACCCGGGACTTGATCTATTGAGGGTGAGTGCCGGTGAAATATTTGACTATATATATATATATATATATATATATATATATATATATATATATAATTCCGTACAACTGCTATCTACGTATCATCTATTTATGTGTATGTATGAGCAGGTTACAAGATACTGTGTATATCTTTAATAAAATGAAGCAATCGCTTGTTAGCAATAATGTATTACTCTGGCATCAGACTATGGAACACTATTTTATATAGATTAATTGCCCTAGTGTTTTCAGTTTGCTTTTGGGGATTCATATAATTTTTAAAGTATTGTTGCAAAAGATAATATCCTAAAAGTATATAAGTCGTAATGATTTTCAACATAAAATCACAGAAATGTATTGTTAAAAATGTGTCAGTAGCCAGGGTTATGCACAGCATGGGCAAAGATTGCTGTAACCTTGTAACAAATAGCAATCAGTTGGCATTTAGGCTTTACTGTTCAAGTGCAATTTGAATAATGAAAGCAAGCAGCTAATTTATAGCTATGGCCTACACGGCTAGGGAAAACTATGACCATGTTCGTGCTTAACCCTCTTGGAGAATACAACACATAAATCAACCATGCCGGAGATGTACGCTTTTATTAAAAGAGCACCAGAGTACTATTTACTTTATGATCATTTTGTAATGTCAGCTCCTTATTGGACTGGGATAGTTTTATAAAAACTTGCCAGTTGTGCACCTGGCAAAAATTTAAAAAAAACCTAAAGATGAATACACAGTCCCAGGCTCTGTGGAGCTGTCACTGTAAAGATTGAGCAAACTATACCTAAATGTTTAGCTTGAGCGAGTCAGCAAGTTGCACACACCTTACTACCTTTAACTACATCATTATCATACATTTTTTTCCCATTAACATGAATGCTGTGACATGTTCTGCCATGCTTTGTGGGATGTCAAAACAAAATTCGCTCCTGCCGTATAGTCCTCTTCTAAACCCACAAGACACCACAACAGATAATGCACATTTCTTCTTGGATACATAAATTATTTAACTAAACATTTATTAGAATAGTCCACCTTCAGAGTATACAAAAGGCATTTCCATATCTCTGTTTTATAAAGTCCTCAACAGCTGATTTACATATTTGCTTGGTACAAGCGTGTGAAGCTTTTGTGTTCCATACAAAAGTCTGGAGAAGCGCTAAAAAGCACCATTGAATGAGTTTTAGCTTCATTGAAACTATATATCTATATTTGATCTTATCTTAAGATAACAGCCTGGATTTTTTTTCTCTATTCTTTTTAAGAAATACAAAATGTGATTTAACTTCCTAATAATCAGCATGTGTCATTTACATTTTGTACTCCCTGCAGTTTATAGAGCCACAGGAGACACCTTTTTTAGGAGGCTTACATTTTGCTTCTAATAAAGATGAAGAGAAAATAACGAGACATAATTGTCTTTTTTGCTCCTAAGCTGGAACTTGAAATAGGCTTCTGGGTGTTGTTATGAACCATGAGTGCAAAAGCTCCTACCAGATTGATCATTCTTATGTATTTTGTATGTATGCATTTAATGTTCATTATTTGACTTTTTATGCAACATTATGGGGGTTATTTATTAAAGTTATTATTTATTAAAGTTAAAGAAAAACTCAAATTTTTTGTGACTTATTATACCCCGAGGCTGTTAAAAGTCCAAATCTGAAAATACTCCATCTCCAAGCTGTCATGGTCTTGTAGAAGTCAATGGCAAAGGTTCACACTATATATCCTCTTTTACATTTTCAGTGGGTTGAATAACTCACTTGATTGATTAGTTTACTTTTCCCTAGCACAAACCCTGAGACATTTTACATGAATCTACGTATGCTGTACAGGAGAATGGACTTTGGGGACACTGTTCTTGTCTGATCTTGCAGATAAACCAGCTTGACAGTTGTGTGACAAGAAACAACCAATGGTTTTGGCTGTGATAGTGAAAGGAATTTATATGGCAGGGAGCTGTCACATTGTTGTATAAATGTTTTCTAAAGTTACCCAAGATCTGTTTTTCTACTTTGCTGCCAATCTGCTTAGAATAGCAAGAGAAGTCTAACTGCATGTTCTAGTATTCTGTTTTTACATTTAAGGGCCAATGTACTCCAGCGATAAAAATAACTCAATGAAAGAGGATATGTGAAGGATAGCTTTGCTTTCTCCTTTTATTAAAAAAAAAGTTTTGCTGTTAATTTTAGAAATGGGTACATTTGAACATCATTTTCAGGGACATTTTTCTGCTGCTGTGAAGATTTTCTCCTAAAAGGATCTGCAGTATGGACTATGATTACCTTGCCTGATAGGGATAAAATTCCATCAGGTCTTATGACATACAGGATTGTTTTCTAGTTCTATGAACTTATAAATAGTTATGTCATTTTTAAAAACCATAGTTTTTTTGTCTTGAGACCAACATTTTCTAGATCAGACAAAAAAATAAGGAACATCAAAAAAGTTTGCACACTGCAACTTGTGTAAGTCAATGCTGCTTATTGTGATAAATATAAGCATGCAACCAGTTTCATTATTTTTTTACTGTTGAAATATAAGTGGCTTATTAATATAGTTTCTTACCCTAGCAATTTTTTCCTGCTGCCAAAAACTCATCCAAGTTGTTGGGCAATCAGTCTGTCTATGTGAAATTAAACAACATGAGTGTGTTGTTTGTAGCTGGAATGTTAGCTTGAGTAACTTACAAATGAACAATTTTATTTGAGCAACTGTAAGATAAAATGATAAAGCATATTTGTGAAACAGATTACACATCCTATTACAGTTTAGCAGATATTCTATAACTGACATGGTTACAGTTTATTGTTCAGGGAAAAAGAACAATCCCAATCTGGAATCTGCTGACACAGCTGGAGGGTCTTTCATCGACATACCTGATGTATATAATATTATCTCTACAGATTGGGGCAACAACTACTTTAATCAGTGTGTATTTTTTTAATTCCAACCCTGTTAATATTGTGATGTGGAGAAGACTATATACTATATATCACCATTTATAAAGACACAGAAAAAGAAAGTGTCTTACTGCCATACATCTATTAAGATATCATTTATTTGGTTGTCAAATTATGTGGCGAGAGCCACCTCCCCATAATACAGAAAACACATACATAAACGCAGCTCATCCATTCTTATTGGGTGCATGAGGTGTGGCTAGATATACATACTAAACAACTTAAAGGACAAGGAAAGTCTAAAATAGAATAAGGCTAGAAATGCTGTATTTTGTATACTAAACATAAGCATGAACTTACTGCACCACAAGCCTAATCAAAGAAATGATTTATGCTTTCAAAGTTGACCACAGGGGGCTGTCATCTTGTAACTTTGCTAAATATCTTTGCCTGACCCTGACCCTGCACATGCTCAGTGTGGTCTGGGCTGCTTAGGGATCGTCATAAACAAAGCTGTTTGAATTCTGCATGGCTGGTAAGTAAGGCGGGGGCTCCCCCTGCTGTTCATAAGTATGATTGTTTCCCTGCTCAGCAGTTAGGGACCATCTGACAATTCCTATCCACAGCAGTAAATGAAGGGAGAATTTCACTGCATACAGTCAGGTTTCTTATAAAAACGGTACACATTTTTTAATTAAAGTATATTAGAGATAGGTTTTTTTTTCATTAAACAAGTAAAATTGGGATTTTATTTTTTGCCTTTCCTTGTCCTTTAACCCCAGCACTCCAGCCCCCAGGGGAAACTTATTTTTGCTCAACTTAATGGTAACATTTAGTAAAAAGAGACACTTTTAGTTTGTGCAAAGTATGCATAAGCTGACGCGCCCCGTCAAGGCATTGTCCATGCGTCAGTCCTAACTAAGTGAAAAAAGAACATTAACTTTGGGGGGAGAAAGACCATACCTGCTTTTCCCTTTATTTAACATGATCTCTTCCAAAGACACCATTAAGCGGGTTCTGTATTATGGGGAGGTGGCTCTCTCCTTAATGCTTGCTCTCCCAAGCCTCGCCTAATGGTGTCTTTGGAAGAGATCATGCCATATAAAGAGAAAAACAGGTATGGCCTTTCTCCCCCCTAAAGATAATGTTCTTCACCTTGTGCACCCAAAAAGAAGGGATGAGCTGCATTTTAGTGTGGTGTTTTCTATATATATATACATATATATAAATGTTTAATACTGGCACTCACCTCCCATCAGTTAATTCGCCGGGTGCTAACCAAACCGTATACATCCAAAGAAAGATGAAAGCACTCTCTGCATCAGTTTTGTAAAAAAAAAAAAAAAAAAAAGCTCTTTACTGAGACATAGCAGACATCGACATGTTCCAATCCGCTAGGGAACGTTGTCAGGATGTATATATACAGTGTATATAGATCCCTTTTAAAAAAGCAGACCATGACACACACTGACACACATACATACAAGTCATACATGCAAGAAGAGATGTGGCTACATATGAATACTCTCAAATGAGGGAATGTAATTAAAATCGCAAGCTTTGTTTAAAATGGCACTTTTGCTAATGTTTAGCACTGCCCACAATGTAAAACCATTTGTTGGCAAATATTACACACAATGAACTTCTTCAAACACGTGTTTGCAAACGTTTTTTGCGTGAACGACACATATTACATTCCCCCCTTAAAGTGTTTTACTAGGACAAATACAGTATAATAGAAAGCTTTATGAGCTATTTTATGGTGCTATTGATGTAACGGAGAGGATTCCCATCATTCTCCAGATGACCTAAATCCTATTACTACAAAATGTATGTTCTTCATTTTATAATGTTTTCCTGAGATAAAAAAATAAAAACACACTCCGCTATGCAGTGTTCATGTGTCATGTCCTCATATATATTGTTCTTTCCACTTCACCGAGCCGCTTGATGTGTTATCACTAGCAGGAAAAGTATATGATCTATAATATTTTATGATAACTTTATCCCAGTTGTACCATCATGATTGGTGTGATTTTTATCTGCTACTTTTTAAAGCTATATTATCATTCGTAAAGAGCACCAGGTCCTTTTTTCTGTTTTAGCTTTGTTTCTTGTAGAAAACCTTTCTGCTTTGTACCATAGAATAAATATGAGCAATGTATAAGATGGTGGATTTTTCTATCATGCTCTCATAGTGCAGTTCCCTAGATTCACTTAATCCACCCCTGAGTGGAAACCCATAGCACATTACTGATACTGACTTATTAAAGGAAGACTTTGATAAAAATATATGCAGTTCTAGGCCTGGGCCATGGTGGTCTTTCCACAAATCTGAGCCTGATAATAAGGTGAAAGGTAGTGCAGTATTGTTTTAGTTTCTGCTATATATCTAGCAACTTTGTGTTTTTTCTTGGTACTCATGTGAGTCTCTACCTCTTTTCTGGCAACTGATGAATAAATGTGGAAACCACCATTAATTTATGGCAGATAAATGGTCATATTAACAAAAAGACTTGTGGTGGAATAGTTTACCTTTAATTTAAATGTCCTGTATACATTTACTGCATTAAAAGCTTAGGAGATGATAGCCAGGAATAGAAATGCATCATGGCTCAACATGGTAAAACACTGCACAGAAACACTTTGCCCCAATAGAAAAAAGATGTGTAGTAAGAATGCACTAAATACACCATTATAATCCATTCCATCTGTATATTATATATGAAATTGTAATGTAGCAGAAATGTACATAACCAATCATGTTAAATAGGGTATTATAAAAAGGGCCAATTATAAGATGACAATGCCCTTTATAATTTAAAGGAAGATAGTAGAGACAATTATGTGACTACCAGGAAATCATTTTCAGAAAATTAACAGATCCTTTTTCTGATACCATGGTTTTCAGTATAATTTTACATTGTTCTCTGGCACAGATACAAATCAATTTTGGCTTAATTACAGCATTCTTTTTCATGTAATACAGTTACATGAAAATAGACTGTGTCTGTATGTATTGTGTATCTATTTCACCCCTGTTCACTTACATGTGACACTGTAATGTTTTGCTCTTTGCTAATGCCAGTATAGAAACATGTGATTATTTAATTGCTATTTAATTCGATTAACATGTTTGTTTATATGTGAAAAAAAAAATATTCTTGTCCATAATGAAGGTACTATATTGTTGCACTGAAAAAAATGGTCAAAGATATAACCAGGGAGATAAAAAATATCTCATTAGTGATGAACGAAATTCTTAACCAGGTTTCGGCGTGAAAAAGATGCCCATAGACTCCAATGGGTGAAAAAATTTGTCGCACATCAAAAAAAATTTGTACTGAAACGGCCCAGATTCGCCCATCACTATATCTCATTATAATGTCTGAAGATCTTCTCTTTTGTTAAAGCGGAAACTATAAATTAATGTAAAATTGTTGAGAATATTTAGGAACATTGATCACTTTTAGTTTTCACTAAGGGGCCAATTCATTAACTTTGAGTGAAGGATTCGAAGTAAAAAACTTCGAATTTCGAAGTGTTTTTTGGGCTACTTCGACCATCGAATGGGCTACTTCAACCTTCGACTACGACTTCGAATCGAAGGATTCGAACTAAAAATCGTTTGACTATTCGACCATTCTATAGTCGAAGTACTGTCTCTTTAAGAAAAAACTTTGACCCCCTAGTTCGCCATCTAAAACCTACCGAACCCAATGTTAGCCTATGGGGAAGGTCCCCATAGGCTTGCCTAAGTTTTTTTGGTCAAAGGATAATCCTTCGATTGTTGGATTAAAATCCTTCGAATCGTTTGATTTGAAGGATTTAATCGTTTGATCTAAGGATTATTCCTTCGATCGTTCGATCAAACTATTTGCGCTAAAATTCTTCGACTTCGATATTCAAAGGATAAGTCAAAGGATTTTAATTCCCAGTCGAATATCGAGGGTTAATTAACCCTCGATATTCGACCCTTGGTGAATTTGCCCCTAAGTGTGCAGTTTTATGCTGCAAATATGAATCTTCAACACGAGCGCCCCTGCTGTTACTGTCCTGCTGGCAGAAGGTTTGGTTTCTGATGCAGGAAACATCTCCTGATGCTTCTCTGCTAGGTTCTATCACTTATTATGGCAGGAGCTATAGAACCAGGTAGAGAAGTGTCGGGAGAATGTTCCTGCATTAGTCACTTCATGGTAGACAGAACAGCAGGCTGTGTCCTTGTGGCAAATGTGTGACATTAGCAGCATAGTGCAGTATTCAGCAGCAGTATAAATAGGCACACATGCGCTTTAATTCCTATTGCTGATCTCCATGCTTTAATGCCAATGTTTGTGTTTCATTACTAAAAAGAGCACTGCACAAAAGCAGATGCCCTTCCTATTGCACTGACAACACTGTCTCCCATCAACAACATATTATGCAGTTACGTGCATCAGTATGGAGAAAAACAGAATGCATAATCTATCTGCTGCCTATACAGAAGAATGATCTGTCATCTGGAGACAATAATAGCTTCCTGTCACCCGTGATTGCACCTGCCTCTCTGTGTGCACCACTTGCATTCAAACTAATGTCCTTACATTATTTGCCTTGTTTTGACATAATGTTCTCTATTAAATGGCATTATCACTTATCTTGCTCTAAATGCACTCTTTCATCCTTTGGTCTCCATGGAGAAATTCTGTTTGTTGTTTGAAGATTAAAACCACTGAAGCATACTTTGAGTTCATTTTTCTCTTGTGTTCTTACTGTGCACAGGTGTATGCAAGCTCGCATCCGGATCCCTCTCAAAAGCAGGGTACTGGGGACCATGCAACCTGTCCTCAAATCCGAGAAATTTCTCATCATTGCCGGGATTTTGCCCAATTAATAGTGGGAGTTGGGTCACCTTTTTCCTGTCTACTAACCCAAATCTGATGGGAGAAGGGGGAGGTATAACGGCATAGGAGTAGACCTTTTAAATCTAAAACTACTACCCATCAACCAAAGCAGTCAGCACTACCATATAAGTGATTTTACCATTATTCCAGAAGGACCTTTATTTGAGGGTTTCTGGATAAAGCAGACCCACAATTTGTTAATATTCTTCAATTTTTTGCTCCATTGTATGTTTTTTTGATTACAAATGTCCTTGTTTTGCCCAGTTTGCTCACTTATGCTTGTTTTCTGTAATCATGTCTATACATTTGTCACTCCTGAAAGGCTTTGTAAATGTTCAATTTATCTTTAAGCACTGTGGCTCCTCCCATTTCAAGAATATATATTTTATAACTAGAAAGGTTTTGGTCAGCATTTCACTACATACAGTTTCTCATAAACTTTAATCTCCCAAAAAGTCTTTGGCTTTGACAATGAAAAATGTGTTGTTTAAAATGGAGGTGTCATAAAATTCCTGCTGTGTAAGGTAGCTATAGTTTTATAGAGCTGTTTGAAAGTCCTGAAGCAGTGATTTTGTCAAAAGCATTTGCAGTGCAGCTAGTGTATGGAACATATTCTTAACTGACTGTATGAGCTTATGGATCTGAGAAAGGTCCTCACAGAAGCCATGAACGGAGATAGCATAGTTAAAAACATATATTATTTCTTTATTTTCTGCTTCATTCTATATTCTCTTTATCTCTCGCCACATGATTAAATAGTGTGTCGTAGAGCTCCCGAGAATAATTGGGAAGAGCAAAAGCATTAATAATGGGAAAATGTGCTGCCTACAGCAAATACCTTTGCTTATTAGTCAAACTGCCATCTTGTGTGAATGCGATAAATTGGAAACGGGAAACAAGGCAAAGACACATGACATGTTGATTTACTCTACTTTGTTTGTGGTTTGTTCTCAAAAGGCAACACAAAATGCCATTGTAACAAAAATCACATCTTGATAAACTTTGGATTATGGGATAGATAACAGTGTTGTTAACATACTATAGGTAGTGTGTGCAGTGTGGCACATTGAGCTCATAGCAACTGATGCATTTTATTGGCAGAAAAATTAAAACTAACTACACTGTATCATTGCCTGTGCGCTTGCAGCATTATTAACATTATTAGCAACATTATAACACCAACTACATTAAGCACATTTAGGTTGTAATGTAATGCAAAGGTACAATGTTGCCCATAACAACTAACCTGTTGGTAATGTTTATTGGCTAGATGTTTACTAATGTTTACCATTGCCAATTTATATCTAGTATCTATATCTTCAAAGGATTGTTCTGCACTATATTAACCATTTTCCTATAGTCTGATAGGTAGCTGCTGGGTAGACTGTTCCATATCCTCAAATTCTCCAGCTATAGGGGCAAATTCACTAGCCTGTGGAGTTGCGCTATCGCAGCCTTTGCCGCACTTCTCCTGACAAATTTTCGCCAGGCCACCGCTAATTCACTAAAATCCAAAGTTGCGCTCAGGAGGTGAAAGGTAGCGAAGTTGCGCTAGCGTTAATTTGTCAGGCAAAGCGCAGTTGCACTAGCGAAGGCTAATTTGCATACGGCGCCAAATTTAAATTTGAATGGACGTGTATGCTGCAGCGCATACATAACACTACACAAGCCCAGGGAAATGTAATAAAAGTTTAAATAGGTGTTCTAATGCCCAGTAGCCTTTGTTGAGGGGGACGGGCCCTGGTGCGTGATGCGTAGCCTGGCCCCGCCCCCTCCGTACCGCCGCATTTGGCCGCATTTTCAACGGCGAACGGATTGCTGGGGGGCCCTAAGAGGGTGCGGGCCCTGGCCTGCTCGCACCCCCTGCTCCCCCGGTAGTTCTGCCACTGCTAATGCCCTACACATGTGCCCACAGTATATGTAAGGTGCCATATGTTAACAAATTTTGGGGGGAAGGTGGGCACCCTCAAAAATATTTTCACTCTTTTTCAGCCTATCACCCAAATGCCAGCGTTTTTTTGGGACTATCTATCTCCTATCTACTCTATTGAAATTCGTCTGCTCTGACCTGGCGAAGTAAACTCTGACGAAAGAGGTAACGTTCAGAAAAAAAAAAATCTTAGTAAATTTGCGTAGTTTCGCCCCCTTCGCCAGAGTGCAACTTCGCCAGTGTTAGGGTTTTTCGCCAGGGTCACTGATAGTAAATTTGCAAAGTGGCAAATTGATGTCACGCTGGCAATTTTCACCAGCGTTAGCCACTTCGCATTTTAGTAAATTTGCCCCATAGACTGGACATTCTTGAATTGCAGGGGAGGGTCTTGTCGGAAAGGAGATGATATTTCAGGTGGATTAGGGGCAAGTCTGACTATTACTAGGGCATATTCCAGGAAGGGAGCTATCTTTTCTTTAGGGGGCTATTTATTAGAGTTAATTTTTTTTCTGGTTGGAGTTTCAAAGGAGAAAACAAAGAGAATTAAACAAATCCAATTTTTTGTGATTTATTTAACCCCAAGGCTGCTAAAAATCCAAATAAAAAAGACCAGCCAATGTCATGTAGAAGTTAATGGCAGATGTCCCTTTTACATGTCATGTTCTGCGCTGGGTTTTATACAAGAATCCGAAAAAATCATGGTTTTTGGGCATTAATCAAAAAAAGTTGGAGTTTTTGGCTGTCAAATCTAAAAAAAAATACAATATGTTTTCTTCACTATTTTGAGTTTTTTCCTGCACTAGTTTTTTTCGAGTTAATTTATTGCTAAACTAAGTTAACATGTGGATGGGAGTTTGGTTGAAGTGGTTTTAATAAAATAATGAGAAATTTGGGGATTTTAGTAAATAACCCGATTAATTTATATAGAATGCCTGACCTTCCTGTGTAATCAGTAATCCCAACATTTTACCATACGTTTGAGATATGTAACAGCGTTTTTGGATATGTGTTTTCGCATATATGTGCTCTATAAGAGTTTCCTGCTAATCTAATTACTGACATTGCCATTGATTGGTGGGTTAGGCATCCTTTAGAATGGGGATTGGATCAATGGAGATGGAGAGAGCCCTGAATGCCATGGGTTTAAGGGATGCAAGGGGTGATGTTTAAGTATATCTATAACCACGCGTCCCCATAGCAACATAAGACACACGAGGAGGAGTTGCCGAGTGGCGCGTAGAGAGACGGAATAAAGGAAGTGGACATGCGCAGTTGGAACCAAGCCTCTGAAGAAGTCGCAAGACGAAACGCGTAAGGCAGGTGACGTCACTAGAAGGCGCCCAGTATCGCACACGAGGAAAGGACGCAGAAAGCCGCGTTTTCATCTTCCCAAGTCACTTTGATCTTTTGGGACCTTCCTTGTGTTGACGGCTTTATACAGGGGGAGCTTACCAGGAGGACGGTGCATAGATATGCATTTTAGAAATCATTGCCATGTGAGTGCATTTTAATCTTTGTTTTTAAAATATTAAAGAGGTATTTTTACACTATTTGCTGCTGCATGTCGATTTACAGTTCATACCAGGAGAAGTGCTTCATGATTCTTTACGTGCAAGTTGATACTCCCTGTTTGTGATTACCCACCTAAACAAGTACATAAGGAAAGTTCTTTAACCCTTTGGTGGTGAATACCAAATGAGGGTAACACTTATAAGGTGAAACCATTTATTTTGCTTCACACACAAGAGGTGGCAACATTGTAAAACAATATTACCCTATATTGTGTTTCGTTTTGTCTGTCTCCTGTGGCTTTTTATTTTAGTGACAATTTGCGGACTTGAAGGGATACAAGTAGGAGCCGGCTGGGATTTGTGGACACAATTGAACCTTGGGCCTATTTTTCTTCTAGGATACTGTTTACAGGCTGTAAAGAATTAACTTATCTCAATAATTAGAAAAATGACATACATTTTTCCCCAAATATCCACTTTTTGATATTTGTTGCCAGATTATGAACCAGAATGTGTTTGTATTTATTTAAAGAGATTTCTTACTTTTCTCCAACTCTGCAATCCCTTCCTTTATGAATGTTGCACTGTGTAAACAGCTGTAAAATGAATCTTAGGGGCAGGCCCGGATTTGAGGTGAGGCCACATAAGCCTGGGCCTAGGGTGCCAAATGCCAAAAAATTAGGGGTGGGACCTATGCATCCCCATTCAATAGCGCCATTTGCCAGTGTGCGGGGGGAGTGCGGGTGGGCGCCTGCCCGAGAAATCCGGGCTTGCTTAGGGGTTGGGCAAATTGTTGGAACACCAATGTAAAGGTCTTTGTCCTGCTATCAGGATTGATGTTACTGCATGCACAATGAAGCAGCCATGAAAAATGGGAAGCCACATGCAGGTTAATTCCAGATTGGCTGATTTGAGGCAAGGGTGTACTTACTAATAGTGATGGGTGAATTTGTGCCAAAATATTTTCGAAATACAATGGGCGTCAAAATAATTTTGACGCAAGCAACAGGCGACTACCTGGTCCAAATGTGTTAGAGTCAATGGCCGTCCGAATAATTTTGATGCGCAACAATTTTTATGCGCAAAACAATTTTGGCAAGTGTCAGGTTTTTTTTGACACAGCAAATTTTTTCGCCCGAGAATTGTCGCTGCAGTTTCACTGATTAATTTGCTTGCGGGGAAACTCGGAAATTTGCAGCAAATTTGTGTCTGGTGAATTTATTCATCCATCACTACTTACTAACTGGTAAGAATTTTTTACATTGCTATAACTGCTTTTAGCCAAAAGTTTTATTACAAAAGAGACTTACAGTATGGTATAGACAAAATATATTTTAGGTGCTTTAATTGCTGCTCTGATCCTTTTGGGTCAGGGATAGAAATTCAGTGTCTAGGCACTTTAAAATATTTAAAAATATCAGTTTCTAGCTATAGTTTTACTGTAGGCAATATGTTAGAAATGACTGCTCCGTTAATGACTTGCTATTTCTTTTCTTGAAAAATACTGTTGCAAGTAATTAGCTGCTGTATTGCATGACTTTAGTCCCAGCCAGTTTTGTACAGTATGTTACAAATCTAATTTAATTCTAATCTCAGTGATCCTTATGAATAACAAAGTAGAACAATTCACTTGACATGCTAATAAAATGGTTGTTCTAGAAGTTTGAGCAAATATGGAAAGAAGTTCAAGAATCTTAGAATAGCTGTGTGGCAAAGCAAAGCTTTTTTATTAATTACAAAGTCAGCTAAGCATGTAACAGGGATACCCATAACTCTTACACCCCCATCAGCGGAAAGGGAGCTGAAGCAATGACGTGAATGAAGGCAGACTTTTATTGGACAGCTTCTCACAGCACTTAAGCATTTATGGCCCAACTTCTTAATATCTTGAAATGCACGCACGCACACACACACACGGTTTCCTCTTTCCAGAAGGCTCCAATGGCACTGCCATATGGAAAGGCACTAGCAGATTGTTGTTTGCTGTTAACCCACTAACCCTGTCCCCTTTCTCTATTGTGTCCAGTATACAGTGCACAAGCTTCTGCAGGCTGTCTCACTATAGCCCAGTGGTCCAGACCTTTTTTAATCATGAGCCACAAATGTAAAAAGAGTTGGGGAGCAACACAAGCATGAAAAGGTTCCTTGGGTGCCAAATAAGGACTGTGATTGGCTATTTGGTAGCCCCTATGTGGACTGCCAGCCTATAGGAAGCTTTACTTGGCAATATAGGTTGTTTTATGCAATTAAAACTTGCTTCCCAGCCTGGAATTTAAAACTAAGCACCTGCTTTGATTCCACTGGGAGCAACGTCGAAGGGGTTGGTGAGCAACATGTTGCTCATAAGCCACTGGTTGGGGATCACTGCTATAGCCCTTAGGATCCTAACCCCAATCACTACCTCCATATCAGGGTCGCAGGCTGCCCTTTCTACAACCTATCATCAAGTGGTCCTGTTACTACTCGCCTAGTCCTAGCAGGGTGCAGTCTCCCACCTGGTCTGGATCAGCAGTCTGCCTTAAGATTGTATTAGGCCAGAGAGGAAGTGCCTAACTCCTGCACCTCCTTATATAGGCTCCTGCAGGGTATTTTTCTATAGGCCAACCTTAAAATGACAAAATCCTATTGACATTTTTATATTTACATTTTATATTTTTTTATTAGCTTTTAGGAATAGTGTTTCAGACTACAGACATACACCTTCTATGGGAAACACCAGGTCCCAGGTACTCAAGATAATATATTCCATGTCGCTATAACATTGAATAACATAAATAACATAATAAAGAATGAAGTTGTGGTAGACTTCTGTAGCACTGCTTCCAAAATCATATATTGTACTAAATGGCTATGGTATTAAAGAGGACCTGTCGCCTATTTTACGATATTGGTCAAGCAAAATAAACTTCTTTTTCACTACATAAATGATTTAAATCTTGTTTCTTGCAATTTGCAACCATAGCAAGCAGACACTTAGATGGTGAGGATGGAAGGGGAATGTGAGGAGGAAAGTGATATCTAGCAAATGCAGAATGGAAAGTAAAAGTAATTAGCTGCCCGACTCGATGCCTAAGGCATAGAGGAGGTGCAGTTAATATATGATTGACAGCTAATATTTTATATGTGTTGATAAAATGTATGGTGTTTTAATTAAAAAAATAATTTAGGTTTCATGTTTAATTTCAAAATTAATTGTATCTCTTTTTATCTCTGGGTGACTGGTCTCCTTTAAAGGGGACCTGTCACCCTAAGAAATAATTCCAAATCCTATATTATAATGTTAGTCAAGCTAAATAAACTTCATTTCCACTACTTAATTTATTTTAATCTTGTTTCTTTGAGTCTTGTCATTCATAATTACAGCAAGCAGGCAGCAGCCATTTTGTGAATACTGTTATGAAGGAAAACTTTGCATTATCCCAAAATTGTATTCATGCTCTAGAATGGAGGACCTGATGCACATGCCCATGCACTGGTTAGAAAATTAGATGGTAAGAAAGGAGGGAGAATGTCGGGAGAGCAGTGACATCTAGGAAGTGCTGAATGGAAAGTGAAAGTAATTGCCGGCCCGCCTCTATGCCTAAGGCATAGAAAAGGGGCAGGCAATATATGATTGCCAGCTGAGATTTTTAAATGTGTTTATAACAGGTATGAATGTTTTAATGAAAAAAATAATGTGGGTTTCATGTTTAATTTAAAAAGGACTTTTATTATACAGCTTTTTATGTCTGGATGAAAGGTCTGCTTTAAGTAAATGAGATGGTATTACTCCCTGCTATTTTCAGCTTCCAAATTCAGTATTGTTTGACTTTTTTTTTTTCAGATTTGTTTGATCTTAGATTCTCCTCTTGAGTATACAAAAGAAACATTTTAGTAAGATTCCCAATTAGACCCTTAGATACAATAATACATTTCCCTGTTCTTTATAGCGCCACTAGTTGGCTTGAGAGCTATACTGTAAATTAGATCTATTTAATAATATATGACCCAATCCGTTCTCTGTCATCACGACCAAACTGCTATATTCTGCCAAAAGAAAGAACAAAACAAAGAGTACCTGCTACTGTGATAAATGGGTGCTTAAAACAGAGCAATTCAGGTTGTCTTTTGCTGAAACACAGAATGAAAAACAGGCAAAGGTTAGTAGCATTTAAAGCAGCCACCAGACCAGGTATTGTTACAGTTAGTTTGCGCCAGTGCATTTGATAAAACATTTTACAGATAAAGCAAAATCCTATGACCTTTTCCATTTGCAGTGTCATAAACCGTGTAAAGTACAATATTATTCTGTGAATTTGTATTCCATTCATGACTTCTAATATATTTCACCCTATTGCAGTAATTAGATGTATTCTGTGTATTCCCATACACTAGATGGCAGCATCTGTCTGTGTGTGTGTAGCTATATACAGTGTATATATATATATATATATATATATATATATATATATATATATATATATATATATATATATATATATATATATATATAAATAAAAAATGACAATATGTCCTATTTTCTCATTTGAAGAGAAAACCACCCCTCTCCCCTTTTTCAGATAGTTAAAAATTGCAGTCATATGCAGTCGTGTGATAGAAATCACACATTTCTGCATTTTTCTGTAGAAAATAGAAATTTACAGGGCAGAAATGCTTTGAGACTGTAACAATACATGCAATGTGAAAGTGAAGGATACAGTGTGAGGCATTCATTGGCAATGAAACAGGTTATATCTTTATAGCTAATGTCTTAACCAAGGTTAGAGCCTACATACACCTTAGATGAATTCCCCTGTAGCACAATACAAAGCCCAACTTTTTTAATACATATATATTTGATTTTTGAGGAAGATGGAAATAGCAGCACACCTATGGTTGTAGCACACTTCATTGCAGTGCTATTTCTGACAAGTAAATTGCCCTGGCAAGCCAAATTCCAGCTTGTTCAGAGTCAGAGATCTTGATTTCTATACCCAGTGGCTGCTTGTCAGGTGTTTGTGTGGAAATGGTTCAGCTATATCATCAAGTCAATATTTATATCCATCACTCACCCGTTCATAAAGGAGTTATATTTGCCATTAATGTAGCTGTAGTAGGTTTTGTTTAAAAGATGCCAGATGTATTGCAGTGTTAAATACACAATCTGCCTTAAAGGACAACTATACCTTCTACATGAATATTTAAGCAACAGATAGTTTACATCATATTAAAGATTCCAAACTTCAATATATATATAAGTAAATATTATCATTACATCTTATCCATTGAGCTCCCATTTTATGATATTCTATGTGCTGCCTCATAGATCACCTGACCAGAAATACTGCAGCACTAACTGTAACAGGAAGAAGTGTGGTAGCAAAAGACAGAACTTTGTCCATTAATTGGCTCATGTGACCTAACATGTATGGTTTGCTTGTATGCACCGTGAATTGTAGGATCCCAAGGGGGAGGCCCATATATCTTAAAATGCCAGTTTTCTATTTAGAATTACACAATGACCCATACTGCTAAAAAGTATATAATTATGAAAATGGTTTAATTACATTAGGATTTTACATATGAACTTCTTTATGCAATATATTTTTAGACACCTACTATGTTCTGGTTATAGTTTTTCTTTAAGCAGGTTTATCCAATTTTTGAATTTAGTCCAAAATCGTAATTATATAATTACTTTAATGTTGGGAGCTGTTGTAATGAAGGTTGCAAATGTATACTGTATATGGCCATGAATAGTTCAGCTCCATTTAGCAACAACCTTTAGTTATCAACTGCAGTGAAGGCATATGGATTTGATTGTTGAATTTGTTGTTTGTATTTTAGAAATCAGGCCCCCTAAGCTGTGTAAATGTATGCTTATTGTTTTTATAGGAATTGTGCTATAAGCAGAGATGTTTCTTTTTTTAGATGTTTCTTTGAGGATATTATACAAATCATTACATTCCCTCCAGCTATTGTAACCTAGAAAAATCAGCCAGCAGGCAGAATTTTGTGAGAAAGGCTAGCCTGCTAGTGCTTTTGGGGGTTTCATTGTCTACAATTGTCTACATCTGTCATCTTTTAAACAAAACTTCCTAGAAAAGGTTCTCCTCAACTGTATTATAGTCATTGGCAATTTGAGAAGTGCCACCATATAAGATATACTTGCAAAGATTGTGTGTGAAGCGAATTGTCTTGTAAGGCAACTTTACAGACAATAGTAGAGAAGAAGATCTTTAAGTCCCTGTCAGCATGACATGATTCATATCATCACTTCAGGGTGGCTATGCTTTAAAAATCAATGCTAGCTGAAAAATGCACAGAACATCTCCTTGAATATTACCCAGTGAGTACATCTTTCACATGTCCAGTGTGAAAGCAATATACACCATTCATACACTTTTAATACTTTGTTGTCGTTACACTGTTTAAATCCTAGTGATTAACTACATTTTTACAGAATAAAATATGCCTTTTCAGTGTAATGAAGTATTTGGGCATACTATTGTTCTGTCCAGGATTGTTCAAATACCCCTTTTCAATAATACCTGTAAGTGTGTATGATCACAGTTCCCAAAAACAGTGTCCAATAAAAGCTTGCATTTTTAAAGAGTGTTAAAAATTTATTTGTGAATAATCACCACTGAGCCTTTATCAGGATGAAAGGGTTATGTCAAATATCGCATATTGTCTCCACTCAACACTAGCCTAATGCTGCCTGCTATTGACTTCTGTACAGAGGGTGTTTTTGGCCCAGGAACACAAAAGCCTAAACCATCAGTATCAGACAGTACTTATCCTTTTTGTTCCTGTGTTTGGCATACACCTATGCATGTGAGACAGGGCAGATAGACAATACAACAGTATATTTCCGACAGTTTTTCTCTTTGTGGCACATTCTTGTTGGCACATGTCAACAATGTTGCGAGTGCTGATCTGACAATTACTTATTTAAACCTGTTTATTGTACCCCCATTTATCAACACTGGGAAATTTGCTCATGGGCAGTAACCCATGGCAACCAATCAAATTGCTACATTCATTGTTCTGACTTCATAAAGCTAATCACTGATTGGTTGCTATAGGTAACTGCCCATGGGCACATTTGCCCAGTGTTGATAAATGAGCCCCAGTATCTTTATTTATTACAGTAGTTGGTACATTGTTTATCGAAAAACTGTTGAGGCATGCACCACTTTAGTTTTTACCTCACTTAATTTGCTTTTGTCATTTCTTCTGGTATAATAACTGTTTTCAGATGTTGTCTCAAATGTTGTGCCTCTGATGCATTAAGTCACAAAAAAGTTTGTTCTTGTTGACTTCTATAATGCTTGTCAACATCAGGGGCTATTTAGTAAAATCCATTTTGTTCTCATTATTTTATTAAAACAACCTCGGCCAAACTCCCACCCACAATTTAACCTTCTTTATCAATAAAATAATTTGTTAAATCCAGTGCGGGAAAATACTCTTTCAAATCTCAATAAACTGCTGAAAAAAAGGAAACTTAAAAGTTTTTATCGCCCAAAAACCACACATTTTTTGGAAACTCAGTGCAAATCATGATATCTTCCAACTGTAAAAGGGACAGATGCCATTGACTTTTACATGACCTCATCAGGTTTGAAATGGAGGTTGGGCTTTTAGCAACCTCAGGGCTGTAGGTTTTTTTTCTACAAAATTTTCCCCTTTAAATAATCCCCCTCGTGTGCATCATCCTCATGAGCTTGGTGTTAAGGTCTGAAATGCCATTCTTCAGCAAGATCTCTCTGTTTTACTTTGCTAGGAAAGGCAACAGTAGACTGAACTGACACAGTAGCGGAAAAAAATAAATATATATTAAAATCCAATTTTCTTTATCAAAGAGTGATTCACTGCATTACACATCAAACTGCTATTCACTGGTTGCTGTGGGAACAAAGTCTATTCAAAAAAAGCATATGAACATCGACACTTCTGTATAATAGGTATTCTTCATTTGCTTCAATCAGGGGTCCTGCCATTTTATGTAATTCTTAATGCTTTTCTTGTCTCGTTTAGTCTAAAAATTAGCTATGCATGTTCGTAGTGACACCATTGTGAATAAGAAAACGCATAAAATCTACATGCTTAAGGCTATTCTGCAATTTACAATGTGAGAGGTTTCTTAAAAAAATCCATCAGAGTACAATGTGGGTATGTATGCATTCCTAGCATACTAACTACCTTATGTGCCCACAAGGCAATTAACTATAGAATTTATTCAGATGGCCGCTTGTTTCACTTTTATTTTGTTGCAGGACTTTAGAGCAACGCAAGTTGTTGCTTTAGATCTTCTATGGATGCAATAATATTAATAATAATAATAATAATAATAGAAATCTTAGGGGGTTATTTATTAAAGTTTGAATGCTAAAAACTCCAAAAATGGTGTTTTTTAATATAAAATTGTTAGTGGGATTTATTAAAACCCAATGCTGCAAAAAGTCCAAATCCAAAAAATCCAGCATTTCAAACCTGCAGAGGTCGTATATAAGTCAATAAGAGAGGCCCCTGTTCTATTTGGAAGTTTCTGTAGTCTGTGCTGGAATTAGACTGAAAATCCAACTATTTCAGGTAGGGATGCACCGAATCCAGGATTCGGTTGGGGTTTTGGTTCGGGATTCAGGCTTTTTTAGCAGGATTTGGATTCGACCGAATCCTTCTGCCCGTCCGAATCCCCTTCCGAATCCTAATGTGCATATGCAAATTAGGGGCGGGTAGGGAAATTGCGTGACTTTTTGCCACAAAACAAGTAAGTAAGTAAAAAATGTTTTCCCCTTCCCATCCCCAATTTGCATATGCAAATAAGGGTTCGGATTTGGTTCATTATTCGGACAAATCTTTTGTGAAGGATTCGGGGGGTTCGGCCGAATCCAAAATAGTGGATTCGGTGCATCCCTAATTTCAGACTTTTCGGGCAAAAATTTGAAACTTTTTAACTTTTCAGGAAAAAAGCCTGAAAAAAATCGAGCAATTTGGGAAAAAAAATCTGAAAAAATCATACGATTTGGATTTGTCCCCGATCCAATTAAATAGTGCTTTTTTGATAATAAATAAGGTCAAATTGTGGATTCTAGTTTGGTCAGACTTTTAAAAATAAAATAGTCATCATGTATTGTCATAACATTTACATAGGTGTTCTTTTGAAGTTAGCTGGAGGCAAGTTTGGGCCCTATTTACTGTGTAATTGTAAATTTTCAGAAAAAAAAAAACAGGAAAACTTCATCCACAAGTTGCATTTTTAAATATATCTTCTTGTACTGTATATAATGCTAGTTAGGAGAAAGGGGCTTAAAAACATCACAATGCCCAGCATGTTTTCCCAGCATAATTAAATGTTTCCCAGCATTTATATGACACATTGTTTATTTGGCTGCAGAAATAAGGCCATGCTGAGGTTCCCCTTTTGTTTTAGTTATGTAGCTACTAGGCAAGCTCAGTGGCACTGAAGGAACATCTAGAACCATTTCTTTACAGCTTACTCAGAGCAGGCGTGAATACAGGACTTCCTGAGGAAACATAATGCTGATGTTATCAAACTTGTAGGATTTTTTTTTTTTGAAAATTTTAACTCACATACAGGGGAATGTAATAAAAGTCGCAAAGAGCAAAACAATTCGCACCAATAAGACTAAAAATCCACATCTCGCAATGTAATATTGTTCCTTAAACTGTTATTGCATTGCGAATTTTAATTGCGCATTGCGAATTTTAATTGCGCACTCATAAGAAGTGCTTGAAGGTGTCGTAATCTTTTGGAGCAAACATAACGACTTTTTCAGTAAGAAGTTTTATTACATTGACTGCGCATTGGCGCAAACTATAAAATTCGCAAACAGTCTTTCACTGTCGGAAGTGAAACAGTTTCCAGGCTCGCAAAAGCTATATTAAATTTGCACAAAGCAAAATTTGTTCGTGCAAAGGCATAACTTTTCTATACCAATTTCACATAATGTTAAAATTTTCTATACCAATTTTGCCAAATCTATTTACATCTATCTCTGCTGTATGCACTGTTCTTTACTCTTTATAAATATAATGTGATGATAATGATGTGAAATGGCATTATGGTTATGGTTATGTGTGCTAGTCAGAATCTGGTTACAGCACATAATTAGTCTAGATGGCTGTTCATACCAAATGTGCACAAAATAACATTAACACCTTTATAATTGACAGTTTCATTTTTAAGCAGACCTGTCAGCTACACATAAAAGTCCTTCGTAAATTAAACATGGAATCCAACGTTTTTTTTTTAATTTTAACATCCATACCTGTTATAAAGGTGTTTAAATATCTGAGCTGTCAATCATATATTGCCTGCCCCACCTCTATGCCTGAGGCTTTCACTTTCCATTCAGCAGTTCCTGGATGTCACTGCCCTCCTTACATTTCCCATACCTTCTCACACACTCTATAATTTTTATAGGACACTGCACATGGGCATTAGGTCCCCCAATCTGGTGCATACACAAGATTTTGGGGTGATACACAATTTGTCTTAAAGGAACAGTAATACAAAAAAATGTAAGTGTTTTAAAGTAACGAAAATATCATGTAGTGTTGCCCTGCGCTGGTAAAACTGATTTGTTTGCATCAGAAACACTACTATAGTTCATATAAACAAGCTGATGAGTAGCAATGGCAGAAATTTAAAAAAGGCTAAATGGCACAGGATAAATAGTGGATAACAGATTACAGTGCTGTATGCTGTGTAACTTGATCCTTTTCTCCTTTGAATGACTGCCCCATTGCTACACAGCGGCTTAATTCTACAAACAATAGTATTGTTTCTGAAGCAAACACATCAGTTTTACTAGTGCAACACTAACGCAGTATATTTTTATTACTTTAGATCAATTTAATTTTTTGATGTAACTGGTCCTTTAAGAATAGTGACCACAAAATGGCACCTGCCTGCTTGCTGTGATTGTGTAATTCCAAGACTGAAGGAAGCAACATTTAACTAATAAACATAGTGTAAGTAAAGTTTATTTTGCTCAACTAACATGATAGAAAATAGTTTGGAATTATTTTTTAAGATGACATGCCCCCTTTAAGACTCTTGGCACTTGGTTCCCACCCATTATGACACTTTGGAGTACTCTTATGTGAATGCAAGTGCAAAACCCTACAATGCAAGCAAAGTTCCTTGTTGTACCCACAATTCAGTGTTTTTGTTCCCAGAATTTCAGTGTAATTATGGGCAACCACTCAGCAGGGTGTGTTACATGTGTACTTGGAAAGAGGTCTGCAAGTAAGTCATAATCACAGATTTTCATTCCATGGCTCTGTTAATTCCAGGAACCATACAGTATCAAAATGAGATCGACCAGCATTTTTCTGCATGACATGTATTGAGAAGCATGGATGTATGCATTTACTTTTGCACGTAGCACTTAAAATAGAAAATTTCCCCCCACTTACCATCGGACTCTTGGTTAAATGAGGGGTGAGGGGGAAATATGATATCTCACAGTGGTGGGAATGCAGTTTTTGTTAAGACAGGCAGTACACAAAACAATTGGTATTGATAAATTCTATTGATGAAAATCTCCATAAGTATCTATAGTAAAGTAATATTATCTATATCTGTGCTTGGTAAAAATGAAGTAGACTTACTTAACCCTTTACAACCAGGGTCAATATATGTCTTCACTGACCTCTGAACAGAAAATTAAGGCCTATGCAAATAACAAATAATCTCTATAGGTCACATGTAATTGGTATAATACCTGCCAAGTAACAATATATCTTATTAGCTTACATGTTCCATTTTCCTTGCAGTGTTTTACTTACAAATTCAATATAACACAATACTGTAGCTTATGTTTCATACAGGATTAGGGTTCATCTGCCTAGAAAGTATATTAGTGGACACTGCTCAAGTCAGTAGTTAAATTACAAGGGAATTTACTGTCATGGTAACTGCTTTGAAGCTGAGTGCATATTTTATTGATCAAACATCATTTTAAGAGATGATGCTGCTTAGAAAATTCAGCTTATTGGGAACAAACATTTATTCTGTGAACCTTGTGCTCTGAAGCATGAAATATACCTTTGCTACAAAAAGAAAGGCACAAACTGTAGAGGATTATAAATCATAAGGTACTGCTGTGCATTCCATTGACTTTAGTCTTTAGCGGGGTTATTGAACAGAAGGACAATAAGCTGGGTCGTTCCTTAGAAACTGAGTTAAATCCATAATGTAGTGGTTAATAGACCAAGTTGTACAATGCAATAAAGTTTTAGTATACTCGTGACTAAAGTTGTCTCTCGAGTGCGCAAATAAAATTAGGCCCTCTAAAATGTTTTATTAGTTTCAGTCACAGTGGTCAGGAGAGCAAATTACCAAAGTGATTTTTGTTTTTCTTCAGATGTCACGCAAAAATAGCTAAGAGCACATTAATAACCAATGGCATTTTTTTGTGCCTGTTATCTATTTCTCTAAATATATTTACCTCAGTTTTATGCTCAAGTGGCGCATCAGACATCATTTTTGTCTCACAAAACCCATTTTATGGAAATAACAGTCAATATATCTACATAAAGCACATTAGTATTCAAACCACTTGTATTGTATGCGGAATACCAAGGAACAATTCCCTGTGTATGGGAAAGAGGAAAATAGTAGCCAAGGGAAAGCAAAATATGAAATCAATGAGATGAAAACTGTTATTACTTCTGTCTCTGTCTTCAAAACTCCACTCATTAAAATACAGTTTTTTTACATCTGCCCACATTTCAGAAGCACAACACACACCATGCGCACTTATTTGGTTTAACTTGATGAAACACCATTTTTCTTGTCTTCCCACTTGTACTGTGCTTGAGTGCCATTTGGAAACTGATCAATACCATTGTTATTTCTGCGACTCCAGCTATTGTACTGATGGATTGGGATATGAACGAGATGTTATTTTGCTGAGGAAGTTATACAGAAATAGACTGAAACACTGAAATATCTCACAGTCAAAACATTATTTTAAATGCCATGTAGCATGCTACAGTATGTTATATAGGATGCATGCACAGCTGTATAGAATTTAAGATTGTGGTTTTCGGGCTTATTTATTTCATGGCCCCCTTCTGAGGCCTCCTCTTAGCTCAGAACAAGGTTACACATACTATATGTGAAAACAATACTTAATTACAAACAAAAGATGCTACCGGCACCCTAAGTCAAATGAAGGTGGGAACTAGCCCCTCTCGTTTTTTGAGTCAAAGATCTAACAATTTTTCTATGATGTGCACCTTCAGCAGAATAACCTGCCTTGGAGTGCTGGTACCTTCTTTTGTTTGCAGCACTTGGGGAAGTGCCAGATGATTGTGCACCAGGCAGTGTTTCACTTAAGAGTCCCAGGTGTGTTTGTGAACAACTTTGACTAAAAATGTTTTTAAAATCAACTTCATTACAATAGTATCGATGACATAAAATAAGTGTTTAATCAAAATCTTGCCAAGATGGGTTCCCACTTTCACAACCACTGCCTTGAGGTGTCAACATCCTCTTCTCTTATGTTGTGTCACGTTATAATTAAAGCTGGTCATATACTGGTCTGGGCTCACCGGGGTCGCCACACCCCCCCTGGCCCCAAACCCCCCCCTCTGCCATCGCGCAGGCCCTCACAATCCTATCCTATGCCATCACAAATCCCCCTGAGCACTCTGCCCCCCCGCTGCCCTGCCAGCTCATACCTTCTTCAACACACGTTATTTCTTCAGGCGGCAGGGGGGGAGGTCAGGAAGGAGTAAGGCTCTGCCAGCAGTGAGTGGGTCTGGGCTGATGGGGCCCATGAGGGCTATGGGTCTACTGGGTTATTTATGTCCAATGACCCAGTCCAACCCTGAACCAAGTTATCTGCACATAAATGATGCATTGGCAGATGAGAAAGTGAAGATGAACTATACTCCTGCTCTACCTATAATATGTACAATTTGCTAAAATAATAACAACAAAAAAACTGCAGCCATAACATGACTGGCCAATAATATGCTATCCATTACTCCAGTGGGCTGACATACAGTGAATCTTGTTTGCTTGTCTAACAGAAGCTACTAGGATCGGTCATTAACTAAAGACTATATAGCATTCATAAAAGCAATGGCTCCATTGCTACAGTGACAGAGGTTATGCATACACATTTCTTAAATCTTAAATCAAGAAATTAAGGGGGTACAGTAATACCATAAAATTTACTTTTTTAATAACTAGATTTTTGTACACACTAATTTACTTGGCTCCCAGGCATCCTCCTGTCATTTAAACAAGTGACACATGCTGGATCTAGGCCTTTATTAGCCAGCTAGACTTTACATGTTCTGCCAAGTTGACAGTGTTGCACTCAATGTTCCATTTGTGACTACCTTTCCATGTGTAACCAACAGCATATAGGATCTTTTATACAGAATCCTGAGATATAAAAATTGCTATAATAGAAGTGATAAACCACTGCTGACCTGCCAATGGACTGCAAGTATAAATAGCCACGACTCAGAAAAATCACTACATCATTCATGCACAAAAGTCACTACACCTTGTTGTAAGCACAAATATAAATATTTTACATGATAATAGCATCCCTTTTATGGCAAACACATCAATTAAATATTCTAATGTTTTTGGCATTCCTGTACCTGCTCATATATTTGACAGAATACTAAATAGCCTTGAGGCCTGATATTAGTATAGTACTTTTCTTTGTAGGTTATTTCAAGGAAATGAAATCAATTTGCATCTCTGCATCTACATCTAGCAAAGAGACTTATTCGTATTCATAAGTGTATTTTCAGCTCCTGTATGAGAACAGCACATCTAGAAATATATTGTGCTAATGAAAAGTAAATGTAATGCCAGACAGAAAATGTATACAGCAATAACTGGCTATTCAGCTTTATAACTAGATACATTATTAATGACGTGTTTTAGTACTGATTAACATTATGTTTCAGGGGGAGCGCATGCGCGGAGGAGACAAGATGGCCGCAATCCGCTAGAGCTCCGTAGCACCCCTTCGGTAGAAAGCCGACATTAGCTGACAGAGGAGATCTTCCGGTGCCCACTCATTGCGGATTGATTGCTGCTTACCTGGGGTATGGGTCGGAGGAAGCATAAGGAGACAAGTACTCTCTCCCCGTACCTGCACCGCAAGCGCACAGGCCAACCGGTCGGAGGGAAGCAAGATGGCGCTGGTGTTCCGAGCAGCGCATCTAATTCTCCTACGCACTTAGACGCTGCGGACTCTCCCAAATCTATGGAGGACATGAGACCACCTCGGACCCCTCCAGGGGATGCCCCGGACTTTACAGTTACAGGTCAGATGGGGGCAATATCTACACCGGGGAGGCAAGTGGGAGATATGGTCACATCAGGGGAACTCTCTGCGCAGCTTTCCCAGTTGTATGATAAGCTGTCACAGACCATAACGGCCAGTATTAAAGCATCCATTAATGATCTCCAGAAAGATCTGAGGGAAATTGGAGATCGTACTGACCAAGTAGAGCGGGCCACTGAGGCCCTGAGGCAACGACAAGCCTTATTGGAGGATGAAAACGCCACACTGCAAGAGGAGGTTGAGAAGCTAAAAAGCATGCAGGAGGATTTTGAAAACAGGGAAAGGAGGCAGAACTTGCGAGTTAGAGGGGTGCCAAACACTGTTAGCCCTACAGAACTGAGGGCGTATTTAAGATCCCTGTTCTCTACCATTAACCCTGATCTCCCTCCAGAAGCATGGCGCATGGACAGAGCTCATAGAGCATTGGGTCAGGCCCCTGCAAAAGGAACTAACCCTAAGGATGTCATTTGCAGACTGCATTATTATGAGAGCAAAGAGTCAGTGATAAATGTGACACGGAATCAGTCGTACTACACATTCCAAGCACAGAAACTTCAGATTTTCAATGATCTCTCACTAGTAACCTTAGCAAAGAGAAGGGAGATGCGACCGACTACGACTAAACTCAGAGAAGCGAAGATCCCGTACAGATGGGGCTTCCCGTTTAAATTGTTGGTGACACGAAATGGTCAACAATATGTGCTGAGAGATGCAGCATTGGGAGACCAATTTCTCGCCCAACTGGGAGTTTCGAAACCACCTAGAGAAAGTTCCCCTCAGCAGTCCTCTGCAAGATCTGCTCCATCTCCGGTGTGGAATGAGGTTTCTCCGAGGGCCGAGAATCGGAAGAGTCCAGGTGGCGGGGAATCCCAGCAGTCCACCGCCAGTACACAGCTCACGCCCTTCGTCCGGCAACTGAAGGTCCAGGAGTGCACACTACGGCAGCTGCTAATGGCTGAGGACTTCACAGGTCTGCGACTTAGAAGCATACAGAACTGGGACATCGGGGGTTACCAAGGAAGCATCGGCTTTTTGAGCTGGTTTTGATTGCATAGGGGTGTTTGCAGGCTGGAGACCGGGCTTTTTGTTCTCACCCCATGACTCCGGCTGTAGGGGAGGGGATCCCCACAACAGACTTCCTTTTGTTACTGCTGGAAGCCGTAAGTTATTTCAAATGTGATCAACGACTCCAGGTTGGAGCTGACAATTTGTTATTGTTATGTTGTGGTTTTATATCAATGTTGATGTTTTATATGCTATATAATCGAGAAGGTACTATCGCAGAAGGGTCCTACTACCGCGCTCTTTATTTCAATCTCAGGCTTTTGCAGTTGTTAATCTTACAGGCTTTTCTAGATTACACATGCAAACCCAGCCCAGATACTGATCATGGCTAAAGTTTTGTCACTAAATGTGAATGGTTTGAATTCCCCATTAAAAAGACAGTTGGCATTGAAGGAGATAATGGTCCAAAAACCAGGTATAGTTCTCTTACAGGAAACGCATCATAAGAGGGGAGACCCATGGCGGCTGAATAATAAACTGTACCCTATTTGTATTCAAGCCTCTGGTCCCACTAAACGGGCGGGAGTAGCCACGCTAATACATAAAGACTGTAACTTTCAACTGGAGGGCATACAGAAAGATTCCAGGGGGCATTATCTCATTCTTAAGGGAACTATGGGGGAAACACCACTAGTGGTTGCCAATGTATATCTGCCAAATAAACGTCCATTGCACTGTTTAGGCAAGTGTTTAAATAAGGTTACAGCGTTACATTGCCCCAATGTAGTCTTAGGGGGGGACTGCAATATGGTCTTATCTCGGGAGAAGGATAGGCAGGAATTGAGACAAGGCCAGCCGACATACTCTACAGAGCAAATTACTAGAAAGTTTCGGGATCTACTTAAAGCTCATGCCCTGATAGATATCTGGAGGGTGGAACACCCGGTGGGCAGGGAATATACCCATTACTCTCATGCCCATCAGGTACATACGAGAATTGATTATATTCTCTTATCTTCCTCCATGTGCACTTCCCAACAGTTTTCGAAAATTCACTCCATCACATGGTCGGATCATGCTCCTGTAGAAGTTACTATAAGATTAGGTCAGCGTAAAAAGAGTATGCATGCCTGGCGCTTGAACGACTATTTGTTGAAGGTACCGGATATAAGGGATAAAGTTAGTGACATGATATCTGATTATTTTCAGCTTAACCTGGGATCGGTTGATTCACAAAGGGTGCTGTGGGAAGCCCATAAATCAGTAGTTAGGGAGCACTTGATATCGTTGGGGTCGGCACTTAAACGGTCGTCCCGGTTGCTTATACAGGAGAAAGAGATCATCTTACGGGAAATTGAGACCAGGCAGGCTTCTCACCCTACGATGAGACGGCTGGTGAGAATTGTCCAGCTCCGAAATGAGATCAAAGATTTGCAGATTCAACAGGCAGATAGGAGTATTACTAATGGGAAACAGATATATTATGAAAGGGCGAATCAACCACATACTTTGCTGGCTAGAAAACTACGACAACGAAAATGTTTAAATTCCCCTCAGATAATTTACACGCCTACTGGCCCTACCTCGGATCAACAGCGAATTATGGAGGAATTCACTCAGTACTATCAAAAATTGTATAGTTTGTCTCCAGAATTAAAGGGTTCGACCACAGATACTGAGGCTGTGCTAAAATATCTCCACTCATTAGATTTACCTGTACTTGGGGAGGAGGAGCTGGAAGTACTTAATGCAGAGGTGACTGAGGAGGAATTGCTTAAGGCGATTAAGGAAATGCCCACCTCTAAGGCTCCAGGGCCGGATGGTCTTACGTATAGTTATTACAAGACCTATAGGCAACTACTACTCCCCCATATGTTGAGATTATTTAATGCATTTCTGAAAGGCCAAGCAATTCCTTCCACCTTTAAGGAGTCGTTCATCACGCTTATTCCTAAGGAGGGAAAGGACCTCACCAGGTGCTCTAATTACCGCCCGATCTCCTTATTGAATTCGGATTATAAAATTTTGACCAAAATCTTGTCTCAGAGATTGAATCAGTTACTCCCTAGACTTGTGAACTTGGACCAGGTGGGCTTTATAACGGGGAGGAAGGCAGGTGATAATACTAGGAGAGTAATAGATCTGGTGGATGTGGCCAATAAAAGAAACACCCCTATGATCCTCTTAAGCCTGGATGCCGAAAAGGCGTTTGACCGCATAAAATGGGATTTCATGTTTGCAACCTTAGGCAGAATGGGGTTTAAGGGGGAATTTATTGCGATTTTGTCAGCACTGTATAGTGACCTGGTAACGAAAATTAAGATGACACCAAATGTATCACAGCCCATATATATCCGGAATGGCACGAGGCAGGGGTGCCCGTTGTCCCCTTTGTTGTTTGCTTTGAGTATAGAGCCTCTGGCACAGCGGATAAGAAGCCATGCGGATATACATGGGCTCCAGATCCGGGACCAGCATTACAAGATCGCACTACAGTATATGCGGACGATGTAATTTTAACTCTGCTTCGCCCCCAGACGTCCCTTCCGAATTTACATGCTACTCTGAATGAATATGGAGCTCTTTCTGGGTATAAAACTAATGATGCTAAGTCTGAGGCACTGCCAATTAATATCCAGGGCCCTCAGCTTAAATTGTTGAAATTGAACTTCCCATATAAATGGCAGCACAAGAGCATCACATACCTGGGAATTCAAATAACCCCAAGCTATGGGACATTATATTCGGCGAACTATCCAAAATTATTAGAAACAATAAAGAAAGAATTGCTGATTTGGCATACATATAACCTGTCCTGGTTTGGACGCATCTCATCGGTGAAGATGAATGTTTTACCCCGTCTGCTATATCTATTTGACACCATTCCGGTTGCGCCTCCCAGGCGAATATTGGAAGATACTCAGAGGGCTCTAATGCGATTTATATGGGGACATAAAAGACATAGAGTGCAAAGACAGGTCTTAACGATGGCAAAGTCAGATGGGGGGCTTTCAGTTCCCAATTTAAGTAACTATTATTTAGCTACTCAGGCGAAACAGATATTAGGGTGGATGTCTGAAGTTCCGTTAACAAAATGGGCTGAATTAGAAAGAACATATCCACAAACTGGGTCCCCCAGTTGTTCCCTTTGGATAAATCATAGGCGGGCGCCTCGTAACCTCCCCCTGGAAGCTATTAAGCATACGGCTAGATGCTGGAATCAGGTGGCGGCTAGGGATGTAGCGAACGTCGGAAAAAAAGTTCGCGAACATATTCGCGAACTTGCGCAAAAATGCGAGCGGTTCGCGAACGGTTCGCGAACCCCATAGACTTCAATGGGAAGGCGAACTTTAACATCTAAAAAAGACATTTCTGGCCAGAAAAATGATTTTAAAGTTGTTTAAAGGGTGCAACGACCTGGACAGTGGCATGCCAGAGGGGGATCAAGGGCAAAAATGTATCTGAAAAATCTGCCTGTGTGTGCTTGGAAGAGATAGTGTAGGGGGAGAGCTGTTAGTGATTTCAGGGACAGATGATAGTAAGTTTGCTGGCTAGTAATCTGCTTGATACTGCTCTGTATTGGAACAAAAAAATAAATAAAAGCAGTCCTTACAAGGACTACTGTTATTGCAGCAGTCAGCAGATGAGATCAGAAGCAGGACAGCTGCCCACTGCAGCTACATACAGAGCACTGCAGTAGAAGGTAGATTACTAGCCAGCAAAGCTACCTAAGCTTAAATGTCCCTCAAACCCCTGCAGACTTCTGTCCCTCCAATAACAGAGCAGTATCAAAACGATTACTAGCCAGCAAACTTTCAACTGTCCCTGAAATCACTAACAGGCAGCAGCTCTCTCCCTACACTATCTCTTCAGCACACACAGGCAGAGTGAAAAAACGCTGCAGGGCTTCGGTTTTTATAGGGAAGGGGAGTGGTCCAGGGGAGAGCTTCCTGATTGGCTGCCATGTACCTGCTGGTCTGGGGTGAGAGGGCAAAAAAAAGCGCCAACAATGGCGAACCCAAAATGGCGAACGGCGCGCGACGTTCGCGAACTTCCGGCGAGCGCGAACACCCGATGTTCGCGCGAACAAGTTCGCCGGCGAACAGTTCGCGCCATCTCTAGTGGCGGCTAGAATGGGGTGTATTCAGGAGTCATCCCCGTTTATCCCTCTAGTGGGAAATTCAGAGTTCCCCCCCGGACTTTCTCCCGTTGTTAGGGGACTACTGAAAAGAGCTAAGCTGACTCAGCTAAAATCCCTATTTAGGTCAACGGATAGGAAGATGAAAACGTATGAGGAACTAGCGGGAATGGAGGGCGTAGATAGATTCCCTCAATATTTATATTTGCAGTTGAGACATTATGCCCAGTCGGTGTACCCAGATTTAGTGCTCCCCCTGTTCCATCCTATATTGAAACTATGTACACTATCTCCTCAGCAGAAAGGGCTGATTGCATCCTGGTACTATACAATCAATAAAATTGATATTGAACAAACCCCTCATAAGTATATGAGTCGCTGGTCAGAGGCCCTGGGCAAGGAGATCACGATCTCAACTTGGGGGAGAATTTGGGAAAATGCAGGAAAAACTTCCATATGTGCCTCAGTTAAGGAAAACATTTACAAGATTATTATGGGATGGTATCATACCCCAGTTTTGCTACATAAACTGTTTCCTGATTCCTCCACTCCTGTGTGTTGGAGGTGTAAAGAACAAGAGGGTTCCTTATTGCATATGTTTTGGGGATGTTCAAAACTAGATAGCTACTGGAAGATGATACAGGGATATATGGAACGGGTGATAATGGTTGCGGTGCGCCTGGACCCTATGGTCTTTGTCTTAGGAGATAGAATTCCGAAATTGCCAAACCCATCGCAGAGGATGGTTAATCACATCCTGACGGCAGCAAGGGGTTTAGTGGCGAAACACTGGAAGGCCCTTAGACCTCCCACAGAACAGGAGTTCTTAGATAGAATGAAATATATTCGCAGGATGGATTGTCTGACGGCGTTGAAACACAATACCATGGATGTGTTTGATAGAATTTGGTGTAATTGGGATCTGTTGGAGTTGCAGCGGGGGACCGTGTAATTTGGGACTTATGGGGTTATGGGGACTTATGTAACTGGTTTGTAAAGGATGTGCAGGGCGGTAACCTAAACACACTGCTGGGAGTTGAGGGTGGTGTAGGGACACTGGAATAACTGTGTAGATGTACCTTTATATTTTGGCAATACCATGTGGCTACATGACTGAATGAGGGAGCATAGTAGGAAAATAACATGTTGATGTATGGATGCTGTATGGTGCTCAGATTATGCCTTCTCTTGCCAATTGTACTGTGATATGGCCCTATGTGGGCAAGTTGTAATGTTTGTTTTTGCAAATGTAAAAAAAAAAAAAAAAAAAAAATGCAAATAAAAATATAAATAAAAAAAAAAAAACATTATGTTTCAGTTCGATAATTTGAAAACAACCAATGTTTAATAAATGTTTGCATTTTAGAGTTATCTGATAGTTGTTGGTTAGTAGTTGGCATAACATGACAGCATGCATTTTTTAAATTCCAAAGTGATTACAAAATAAAGACTTGAGGTTGGTTTCCATGATACAATCTAATCATCTCCTGTGTGCAGCAAATCTCTGGATCAATATTCCCTGTGTTCAAAATGCGTAGGTGTTAGTGATATTGATAGCATTAATACTGCTCCTTGCAATTAGTTACTATTGTCTGTTGACACAATAAACCCCGCAGTTATGATTATGACCTAATATTCCATAGCCGTTACCGATTATTTTTTGTTGTATACAGTGTTTTAAGCTAATTTGAAAGTGACATGATTGTTATACATAATTATTATTATTAGTGATGATTATGGCCTAATATTCAATAGCCTTTGCAGCTAGCACCACCAAAAGATTCTGTTTGTTGTTTACAGTGTTTCAAGCTATATTGAAAATGTAGAACAAATCCAAATGATACAGGTATGGGATCTGTTATCCAGAATGCTTGGACCTGGGATTCTCTGGATAATGGATCTTTCCGTTATTTGGATGTTAATACCTTAGGTCTAGTAGAAAATTATGTAAATAATAAATAAACCTAATAGGCTGATTTTGCTTCCAATAAAGATGAGAGAACTATATCATAGCTGGAATCAAGTACAAGCAGCTACTGTTTTTTTGTTTTTTTAAATATTTTTATTTCTGGAAAATTCTGACATTTGCGTACAATATAGTATGCTTACATTTAGCAACAAGAATATAGAATACAATCGTTTATCCATTTATAAAGTACAGGTAGAGCACGGTTGTACAACTGTAGGTCGAAATCCGTGTTAGTTGCACAGTATATAACCTTCGCAGTTGATGCTACTGAGATATAACATGTAGGATACGTTATGACCATATCACCTAAACAATCCTATATTCATATTTATTTAGTTACAAACATCTTTTAGAAAAGTATGCATATAAATTAACATTTGAAACCTAAACCTTAAACAAAACACATCTGGTTTCTAAACCAGGGGTGTGGAGACTTGTAACTGGATAATTGAGCAAGATGATCATCTGTCTGAGATTATAATCTTGAAAGTTATACTGCAAGGAGTTGGGCGGGGGATCTATCCCCAAATCTATATAATATTCATGGATGCCAGATCTTTCGAACCAGCTGGAGTTTGTCAGTTGCTATTCCTGTTAGCTTTTCGTTTATAAAAAAATCCAGTCTATCCTGTTTTTAAACATTACAAAGTTAACAGTAGAAGATTTCCAAGATTTAGCTATCGTTTGTCTAGCTGCCAGGAACATGTGCTTCAACAGTTTTCTCTTAGGTTTCGGGACCTTTTTCGGGGGGGCTCCTAGCAATGCCTCGTATGGGTTCTTACGAAGATTAATTTGTAACACTGAGTAAATATACCTGCCTCCAGAATCTTACTACCGTGGGCCATAACCACCATATATGAGCCATTGTCCCAGGTGCACTGCAGCCCCTAAAGCAGTGGTTATTGGGTAGATGGTACCTTTTTTTCCAGTCTCGTGGGTGTTAAGTACCAGCGCATTAGCACTTTATAACCAGCTTCCAACATTATTATATTGCTTGAACTATGTTTGAAGTTGTCCCACACTCAGATATGGTGATCCCCAATTCCTGCTCCCACGCTTTAATATATGGGAGGTTAGTGGGCTCATTCGGTGACAACATGTTCCTATACAAGAGAGAGACTGCTTTAGAAGGAGGGGATTCATTTAAACACCAACGTTCAAAGAATGTCTGGGGAACTGTGGCTGGATCCCTTCGATCCCAACAGGACTTAACCCAGTGTAGTAGTTGGGATGCCCTGAACATTTCATCAGTAGGCATGTTATGTGTTTCTATAAGAAAGGCTTGCGTGTATGGACCCCTAACGCAGAGAAGATTAGCTACCCTTGATATTTTTTTGGAGACCCACCATATGAAGGGATCACCACAAATCCCAGGGATAAAGTGGGGATTGCCCATAATCGGAGCTGCCGGGGTGTGTGGTGACGCCAAAGAACAAGTCTTCACATTTTGATCCGGCATCTTCGGATTTGAATTTTTAAGTACAGATATGGGATCCGTTATCCGGAAACCCATTATCCACAAATCTCCAAATTGCGGAAAGGCCATCTCCTATAGACTCCTTTATAATCAAATAATCCAAATTTTTAGAAATGATTTCCTTTTTCTCTGTTATAATAAAGCAACTACTGTTTTAACTACTGTATATAGCGCCAACATATTGCGTAGCACTGTAATGTTTTTCGATTTGATATATCACAGATTTTGATGGTTTAGAGTGGGCATCCCAACCTTTTTTAACCCTTGTGCATCATTCAGATGTAAAAAGAGTTGGGGAGCAGCACAAGCATGCAAAATGTTACTGGGTGGTGCAAAATAATTGCTGTGATTGGCTATTTGGTAGCCTATATGTGGACTGGGGGCTCTCTTTTGCAATACACCTGATTTTTATGCAACCAAAACTTTTATCCATGGCAGGAATTGAAAAATATTATTAGTGATGATTATAAGCTTTGAGGTCACTGGGGGCAACATCCAAAGGGTTGGTAAGCAATATGTTATTCAAGCAACTGGTTGGGGATTACTGGTATAGAGTAATTAGTAAAATACGTGTTCATAAAGGAAAACTATACCCCCAAAATGAATACTTAAGCAACATGGCTCATGTGACCTAACATGTATGGGTTGTTTGTGTGCACTGTGAGTCCTAGGATCCCAAGGGGTGGCCTTTATTTTTTAAAATGGAAATCTTCTATTTATTATTACCCAATGGCGCATACTACTACAAAAAGTACATTATTATGAAAATATTTTATTTACATGAAGAAAAGATTTACATATGAGTTGCAATATAAAATATTTAGAGACCTACATTGTTTGGGGTATAGTTTTCCTTCAAGCTCTAAAAAATAGAATTCTGCAATAAAAAGACAAATGTTTATAAATCGCCCCTAATTTGATCTCAAAGTTATATTTAACATTATTTCATTAAATAGCACTACATGCCCATGCTCAAACAATAATCCATGCCTATATTAGTAGCTATAGAAGAAAGTGGTTGGGCACTTAAAGGAACAGTAACACCAAAAAATGAAAGTGTTTTAAAGTAATGAAAATATCATGTAGTGTTGCCCTGCACTGGTAAAACTGATGTGTTTGCTTCAGAAACACTACTATAGTTCATATAAACAAGCTGCTGTGGAGCAATGGTGGAAATTGAAAAACGGCTAAATGGCACAGGTTAACTAATGGATAACAGATAACACCATTAGACAGACAGAGCTTATCTGCTATCTGCTGTGTATCATGAGCCTTTTCTCCATTGAATGGCTGCCCCCATTGCCACACAGCAGCTTATTTATATAAACAATAGTAGTGTTTCTTAAGCAAACACAGCAGTTTTACCAGTGCAGGGCAACACTGCATTATATTTTCATTACTTTAAAACAATTTTATTTTTTGACGTTACTGTTCCTTTAAGGAGTCATACTATGGGGCAGGATTATTTATTTTTGTGTCAAATGAAAATAACCCATAGGTTATACTTAGCACTGGTCTGAAATCTTTACTGTGTTATGAGAAAAAAAGCAATAGATGTTACCTATTTTACATGAAGCATTATTATTTTTTTTTTTTACCCCTTTACAGGATGTGTTAAATAACTTGGGATCTTGTGAATTAGATGAGGACGATCTCATGCTTGATTTGGAGTTTACAGAAGAGCAGACTCTCCGAAGAGGTAATGAACTGTGATATATGAAATGCAAACTACTGTATCATCTCTGCTCTAAGGGTTATGCATTTTCATTACAAAGAATGAATGAAGCACTTCTAATAAATGGGCTGGTTTCATATCACTCATTTTGCTGGGTGACTGACTTTTAACCTTGTAGTCAAACACTGGAAATCAACAGTAAGCTGTAGACCTTTAAAAATATATGTTGTATTTTACATACATGATAAATAAATAAATATAATAGTTACATTTAATGCAATGAGCATAACTTATTATCAGCTTATTGTATGAGAAACATTCTGTAATGTACGGGAAAGTCTGGTATTCTATCTGCAAGTATAACAATTACAACTGACAATGCTACCCTGTACACACAGTATAGCAACCATGGAAAGAATTCTCCAGCATCACTCAGAAGGAAAGAAAAAGTGGTTTATTCATGCCACAAACCACGTTACAGTATGTAGCATGTGGTGCTTCTGGAGTATTCTTCCCATCTGCAGGTATGCTTTGGGCTCTCAAGAAAGCAATCATACAATAACAATTTTAGACTGAACAAAACCTTCCCAAATGTTAGCAGTATTAATAGTGTAAGTGACAAAGGAACATGGACTTTTATTAGACACAACCTAATAAACCTACTATAGCCTAATCCATGTTCTTTAAGCACTAAAACACTATTTTTGTAGTTAAGGTCCCTGTAAAAATAATATAACTGAAATGAAAGTTTTGTAACAGTTTTAGATTCATATATTTCTAAGGCTGCAACTGTACTGATGTTTTCCTGCACAGCACTCAGCACAGAGCACCAGATGCAGTACTTGGTAACATACTTGGTAACAAGTGCAGCGTCAAGAGGCCAGGTGGTAAGGACATGGCCCAGATGTCGGCTGCACCTTCTGCTGCTCACTTTGGTTTCCGACCTCCCTCCCCATACCTAGCATGTCATTTAGACATGCAAGGTATGGGGAGCGAGGGGGTGCCAAAGTGACTGTCCCCCATCCTTCACTAATACAATTCTAACTATCACAGGCAGGGCTGTATTAGTGAAGGGCACTGCTCTTGGGTTTGCACATGAACCCTCATGTGTTTTACATCTTTGCAGCTTGATATTCATAGCCACACATATTTCCGGGCCACTGATCCTCATGGCTAGGCAGTTTCCTCAATAATAGACTTATGGTCATAAATATGGAGATAATACAATAATGCAATAATAGCAATTAAAATTTGGTGTGAAAATCTAACTACTTTCTGGTTACATTTCAGGTTGGAGAAAGGCAAAATGGGTAAATAATAAATAGGACAATTAACAACTAAAGTGTAAAAAGTAAATTTAAGAAGTATAACCCAACCATAAATTTGCTTCAAATATTGCAATCTATAAAACCTAACTTTTAAGGTGAAAAACACAGAATTAAAACACAGTAGCCATTGTATCCATTGGTGGGACAATGTCTATTCTGCTCTCTTCATAAATATGGAGATGGTGCGTGACACAAAGCCGGGCCCCGCCCCCTCCATACGGCCCGAATTTCAGTGGCGTGCGGCGCTGCCAGGGGGATTTCAGTGGCGCGCAGCACTGCCGGGGTGCCCTGAGAGGGTGCGGGCCCTGGCCCGCTAGCACCCCCTACTCCCCCGGTAGTTCCGCCACTGGTGCTACTGTAGGTAAGGACACAGAGACGGCATAAAACAAAAGGGTAATTTGTAGCATAGCATTTACTTCAGGACTGGTTGTACAGAGATTCCTGAGCCAGACAGTAAACTGATGGAACAGGAAAGGAGATTCAGATTATCTTGAATTAGAATATTTTTTTTAGTTGTAGATTTTGAATAACCATCATGACTAGGTGGCTTTAGTGGTATCCATATTTTAGTGTTATTAGCTCTTTTATTTCAGTCAAGTGGTCACATTTTTTTAGAAATATTCAGCTAATTAAATAATTTCCCAGCTGTTTTTTATGGTTCTTTAATCAGAATTTAAAAATACAAAAAAAAATGTTTTATCAGCAACACAAAGAGCAGAACTCTCTGTGGAGAAGGTTTGCCCAGAGTGTTACGTTATGTGCCATGGGCAATGTTTTTTTTATGTTATGTGCCATGGGCAATGTTTCTCAATGTTATCTAATTCCTTCTGTGCTATGTACGCAGAAAAAAATATTTTGTGTGCGCATTTGTAAAAAGTGTGTGCGCAGGTCAGAATAAATGCAAAATTTTGTTTATACACAATTCTTTGTGCACATCACAATTTGTGTGCTTTGGCCTCAAAATTCACGTGTGCGCACATGAGTGTACAGTTTAGAGGAAACATAGGCCATGAGTTTCTGGCTGTAAAAAGTATCACAACATTCCTATGCCATAGTGAAAGTTTAAATGACCTCTCTTTGGTATGTATACATGATTGAAATAATGCCTGAAACTATATAGTCTACCTGACCAGCTAGGTATTTTAAATCATTTGTCTTTAGGAAGGTTTGCTGGATGTGGGGCAACTCTGGCATATTTTGTTAAACTATAAGGGGGAAATGTAATAAAATTCACAAGGAGAACAAATTTGCGAATACAAATTTGCATCTAGTGATGAGTTTATCTGTCCCGTGTTTCTTTGCTGAAAAATCTGCAAAACTGCTAAAAAATGTAAAACACAGAAAAATTTGCAAAACGCATTGAAGTCAATAAGAGACAACTTTTTTTTACGCACAACAATTTTTTATATGCAGCGAATGCATTGAAGTCAATGGGCATTTTTTCTTGAGGTCACTTTTTTGTCACTGCGACTTTTTGTCCAAATGCATTAAAATCAATGGGTGTTTTTTCTCACTCCAAATGCATAAAAGTCAATGGATGTTTTTTCTTATGGCGACTTTTTTGTCTCTGCGAAATTTTTGTCTTGCTGACTTTTTTGTGGTGGTGAATATTACATTCCTCCATGAATGTGTTATCTCTTTTGCCTATGTTTACTTACTGTAACCTAGTAAGTATATTTCAAACTGGGGTGAGGATACTGGAAATGTTTAACCAATCATACCATCCTGATAAGTGGTGGATTGTTCCTATCAGTCACATAGCAATGATAATTAGATCCTAGATGGTGCAGTCATAATTAGACCCTACCATGGTGCGGTCATATCAGTCAGCTGCAGATTCTTCAGTGATATTCTGATTTGCTAAAGTATATAAAAACTTAATGTGTTATTGCAGTTGACCTTAGCAAGTTTGCCTGGGTGTTACTTATCTTTTAGAAATACATTCTAAAAACAAGAGTCATTAAATAATAAAGGTATGGGACCTTTTATCCAGAATGCTTTGGACCTGTGGTTTTCCAGATAATGGATCTTTCCATAATTTGAATCTTCTACTAAAAATCATGTAAACATTTCATAAACCCAATAAGGCTGGATTTGCTTTCAATAGTTTAAAATAGTTTAATTATATCTTACTTTGGATCAAGTACAAGGTATAGTTTTATTATTAAGGAAGTGGAACGAAGTGAAAAACCATAAAGGTAAATAGTAATCAGCCCGCAGGTTTGAAATAATTCTAAACAACACCAAAAGATAAAGGGTATGAGGGGCAGGTACTTTAGTCCAACGCCACCTCCCCCATACTAAAACCCACTTGCAAACTAGTTCAGGCTAAAGTGTCAAATTTTGTATAATAAAACACAATGAAGAACACCATTAAAACTTCACCTTTAATATAAAGTATTAAAACGCACTACAAATCACTGGGCCAAGCCCACACTGCAAACAACACACTCACAGGACCAGACTCACCGCATCACATAAAGTGTAATCAGTGCAGGACTTTTGCCTTAAAAAGAACAGTGAGAATGGGAAATCACCACTAGAAAAGAGAGTGCTGTTTCAAATGAAAAGTCACCATTAAAGGGTTCCCTTCGGCCCAATTCTGCCTGTCTACATGGGGAGCGGATGGGAGCTAGATCTCCCACCGTCCACCTATGCTGCCTAACGCGTTTCGCCGTGAAAACGGCTTCCTCAGGGGCATGATAGGTGATACCTATGCCCCTGGGCCGAAGGAAACGGAATTGGAGAGGGAGGGTGTAATGGCAATACCTTTACTTTTTTACTTTTCATTTGAAACAGCACTCTCTTTTCTAGTGGTGATTTACCATTCTCACCGTCCACTATGCTAATGGTTTTTATTTCTAAGTGTTCTTTTTAAGGCAAAAGTCCTGCACTGATTACACTTTATGTGATGCAGTGAGTCTGGTCCTGTGAGTGTGTTGTTTGCAGTGTGGGCTTGGCCCAGTGATTTGTAGTGCGTTTTAATACTTTATATTAAAGGTGAAGTTTTAATGGTATCCTTCATTGTGTTTTATTATACAAAATTTGACACTTTAGCCTGAACTGGTTTGCAAGTGGGTTTTAGTATGGGGGAGGTGCCGTTGGACTAAATTACCTGCCCCTCATACCCTCTATCTTTTGGTGTTGTACAGTTTTATTATTACAAAGAAAAAGGAAATCATTTTAAAAATTTTGGATTTATTTGGTTAAAATGGAGTCTGTAGAATGCAGCCTTTCTGTAATTCTGAGCTTTCTGGATAATGGGTTTCCAGATAAAGGATCCCATACATGCACTAAAAAAACACATATTCTGAGCCCAATGTAATGTTTACGTTTGAGGCTTTCAATAAAATCATATTTAAACAGAAAATACACAAGAATTAAAAGTAGTATTTTAGATTTAAAAGCTTTCTTTGAAAAGAAAATAGAAAATCATTGCCTTTTATTTTTGTGACATAAAAGATGCAGGCAATAATGTTTTTACCTTTTTCTTTCACTATTTTTTCTTTATGTACCTTTACAATCCGTTTGCTCGATTGACTATGTCTGCAAAATATTAAATTTCAATATCTTCTGTACATTATGCCTGGCACACTTTGATTTAAGTTTGATTTATAAAACCTAAACCTTTCCAAGATTCTTCTTATTTTAATAAGACCTTCCTTTTGAGATGTATAATCTGTCTGGCTTCAGACATTTAATTTAATTGCACTAAAATTATGAGAACACTTCATGTGTTTAAAAGGGTTGCAGTTCACAAGTGATCCGAGTTCTTATTGCTTTGACAGGGCAGTTAGCAATTTAAAATCAGACAAATGTGTTAGTAATATATGGGCTTTTTTGCCCAAGAGAACCTTGTCTTGTAGGGAACAGTTAAGGCAGAACCAATAGGAAATCTTTAAACTGTATTACACTTCTTTTCAATTTAACAAAGGACTTAATTGGATAACTTACATTGAGGCAAATGATAAAATACTTTAACAATAGCTATGTCAAGATATGGGGCTATACATAAATTTAAAAGCCTATACATTCACAAGGAAGGTTTATGTTCAGGTGTAACTACTTTTCCTTTATTCTTTTTGCAATATACACATTAAACACAACAGAACTGATTTTATCGTAACATTGATCAGGATGGTCATTTGAAGACATAATGATGGAAAACTTGAACTGGAAAGGGTAGGATGTGTCCCATGTTAAAGTCTGGTAATTATTGGCCTATAAACTAGGCATTTGTGGTGGGTAAGTTAATCAATTAAAGATTATGCTGGAGAATAGCAGTTGAATCAGTTTGGCTTTATGAAGGGCCAATTGCATCAAAAAAATGTAATTGCTTTTTATGATGAAGTAATAACAGTGGGGTTGCAGTATATGTGATATATTTGGATTTTGCCAAATCTTTGGATACAGTGCCACATAAAAATATCTATCTGAACTAAGGTGTGTTGTTCTTGGTAATGTTGACATTTCTCTAGTTTCTCATGTCCCTAGTGTGGTCTCACAGGATTCTGTATTGTGTCCATTTTTATTTAATTCATATATTATTGACTTGGAAATAATCTAGAAGTGATTGCAGAAGACACAAAACTCTGAAGACCCAATTATTCAACGCAACATGTAGCATTCTTGCAGGGGGATCTGGACAAACTGGTATTCCAGGCAACTGGAAGTGGAAGTGTAGATGAGGCTATGAGTGTGTCACGTGACATTTAAAAAAAGTTGCACCATTCGAATTGTCATAAGATTTCGCTGCCACTTTTTGCTGCATTGAATTTTTTGAGTTTGGTCAATTTTTTTTTTAATAAAGCCAGAAAAACTCAAGTTTTAGTAAATAACCACCTCACTGTTGACAAATGTAAAAGTATACACCTTAGATGTAAAAAATATGCAAGCTGCTTATCCCTTAATCAACCATTAATGGACCTTCTTTAGACAAATCCTTGATGGAAATAAACCATGTGAATAATACATTAACTGTAGCAATCAGCTGTTGCAAGGGCAAACAAGGTTTTGATCTGTATTATAAATTACTGGTAAGGCCCAATCTAAAATAGGCAATGCTCAAAAAAGACATTCTTGAATTTGAAGGAGTCCAAATAAGGGTAACTATGGGTAGTCCAACAACTGTGTATGGAAGAATCACACCTACCTGCAAATGCTTTTTAATCCATTTATTGCACCATAACATGTGGCACAAGCTTTTGGAGAATACGGTGCATCATTTCTCAGGTGCAATGACCAATTGGCCTGGAAGCAGCAAGGGAAGTGAATGCACCCTAGAGAATCGTACGTGGTGTGTGGAGGAATTTTGCTCTTCAACTATGGGTAGTCTCAGTTGTGGAGAAAAGCTGGGCAAGTTGGGGTAGTTTACTCTGGAGAAGAGGTCAACCCATAAAGATTTTTTCACCCAATAAAAGAAAACACAATTATAAGCAACTTTCCAATATGAATTTATTAAAAAGTGTAAATGGAATTGTTATTGAAAGCAACATCTGCTTAACTACTGGTTGTTACTTTTTAAACAATGTTGCACAAGCCACTCTCCTACAGCAAGACAGGTCTGTCAATCCATTTTCTTTTATTAGGCAAAAAATCCTATGTCAGGTTGACATGTCCTTTAAGGGGAAATAACTATGTATAAATGTATAAGTGGTCTTATAATAAACTCTGTGATACTTGCAACAAATGTGAAGGCATTCGCTGAGATTGGTAGAAAGGAGATTCCATCTTGACAGTGTTTAATTCTGTTTAAAGTGGTTTCAGTGCCAGATACATTAAATAGCTTCCAGAAAAGGTTTGATGGAAGGTGAAAAAATGCAGGGTTACTGAGTTGATCCAAGAATTGGCCATCTTTGCCCTGAGGCAAATTGGAGAGTAGTGATGGGCAAATTTATTCAATACAAATTTGCGGTGAATTCCCACGTTTCATCGCTGGCGAATAAATTTGCGAAACTGCAATGAAGATTTGCCGGTGTAAATTCGCCAGCATCCACAAAATGAGACGCCGTAGGTGTGTCGCAAATTTTTCGCTGTTTCGCAAATTTCACTGGAAATGCGTGAATTTTTCGTCTAAGTGAAACGGGACAAATTTGCCCATCACTATTGGAGAGGCTTCATGTGGGGGTTTTTTTTGCCTTCCTTTGGATCATCTAGAAGTTAGGCTGCTTTCATTTAGATAAAAAGAACCAACTTGAAGGAAGTTAATAGCTATGTATTTTGTTAGACCAGGAATAGGAGAATTGGTAATTTTATATACTGTAGAAGAGAACAGAAATGAATTATGATTTGAAAATACTGTTTCTAAACAAGAATTTGATTTTTGATTTATTCCTATCATACTTTTATGTTTAAACAAATATTATTTGCATACAAGTACAGTACAAAACTAGTGTGACTTTTTTTGGGGGGGGTTGGGTCTTAATTTTAATCTTGTCAAGCTCATCCCAAGAAAACAAACCTTTTTTCTAAGCAGCATATTTGAATGCAAATTCATTGTGTATGTGCAACCAAGCAAATGATTCATTTTTTTGTGAGTTTCCTGGCAAATGAAGTGTAAGTTCTAAAATTTCATTTTTTTTCCAAGTCAATTAAAATAGCTTAATTGTCTTTGCAGTTCAAGAAAACCTACACATAAACAGATGTTCACAAACACAAAGCTAGTTTCCCCTGTCTAAACAAAATATATGCTTTCCATGACAAATTCAACAATAAGAACTGGGGCTTCAATAAGGACTAGTGATGAGCAAATCAGTCCAAATCTGAAATAAACTCATTTAAGTCAATGGGCATTTTTTGGCATTTCGTTACTTCGCTGATCTACTAACGCTGTGGCGAAAAGAAGTAACTGCGCTAATTCACTAACTTGCGGATTTTACTGAACGTTACCTCTTGCGCCAGATTTGCCTTCGCCACCTCAGACCAGGCGAAGTGCAATAGAGTAGACAGGGATTGCTTCAAAAAAAAGTTTAAATGTTTTCTAAGTCCCAAAAAACGCTGGCGTCTTTTACTTTTTTAAGGGTGATAGGCTGAAAAAGATTGTACATTTTTTTGGAGGTACCCCCTTCCCCCCTACATTTCCTAACATATGGCATCTAAACTATCAGTGGGCACATGTATAGGGCAAAATAACAACTCTATTTTATTTTATGAAGCTTTCCCAGGCTTGTGTAGTGTAATGTATTTGCTGCTACATATACGTCCATTGTACTTTAACTTGGCACCGTATGCAAATTAGACATTGCTTGTGTAACTTTGCTTTGCTTGATGAATTAACGGTAGCGCAACTTCACTACCTTTCGCCTCCCTGAGCGCAACTTTGGATTTTAGTGAATTAGCGGCGCCCTGGCGAAACTTTGCCTGGCATAGTGCGGCGAAGCCAACGCTGGCGCAACTTCGAAGGTAAGTAAATTTGCCCCAATGACTTTTATTATTTGTCTCTTTTCACACAAAATGCATTGAAGTCAACGGGCGTTTTTGCACGCTTGGTTTTTTTTTTCTCCCTGGAAAATTTGCTGTGACTTGGTGAAAAAAAGTCACCAATGATTACAAATGGAATTCTCTGTTAATCCATACCTGGCAAAAAATTACACTTATCGATAAATAGTACCTTTGATTATCCTCTTTCCTTTCTTCAGAGAGAGGAAGATAAGTAGTAGTCAAAATCTAATTCATTGAGGAATAAAGCTATTATTTTAAAATCTGTACCCCAAGTGGACAGTGCTGGGGACTGCAATATTATCAAGCTGAACACACATTTTTGTTAGCATACTAATTATCAGTTGTCAAATTCAGTATTATATAGCTACGCAATAGCTAAGCAAACTTTTCTTGAATTGGAGGACCGCTCAGAATCCAAAATTCTAAACCCTTTATCCATGACTCATATTATACAGTAGTTTGAACAGTTATGCCAATGAATCAACTAATTTTTTAAATATAAAAAGAAAAGAAAAAAAGTGTCTGTATAAATTACAGGTGATTGATTAATTAATCACAAAGTTTTAAGCAACCCAGGAAATTAAATCTGAATTTCCGAAAATTCTACTCTTTAGAATTCTACTATTTAAAAATGTGTATGGAGAGTCATAATTTATAATATTGGTAATTTGTGTTCAATGTGGAAATAATTTTTTATTTTAGACTTTTATATTTATTTATGTTGGCAGTGAGTGCCTCTTTGATGTGGGTGGGGGCAAATTGTTCCTACAGCTAACCATTAGAGCATTAGAATGTTCAAAATAAAAGAGGGTCAAGTACAAACCCATGGCTACAAAAAAGCATTTTAATCTTTATCAAGATAACAACCCCATGCCTTAACTAAATACCCAGTGCGTACAGCAAGTATTGGCACCAAAGTTACATCATAGTGATGTAAGAACCTACTAAAATACAGTAATTAAGATACAGTATATATTATACCAAATTAGTAAAAATACTGTGCAAAATTGGAAGCAACGGTGTAGGTTATGTTTAAAAACAACCTTGTTCCACATTTAATCTCATGTTAAGGCCCCCTCACCCCGATTATAGGGAATCCAGGTTTCCCACCGGGACTGTTAAGCAATGGTTTTCTGGGTAGGAGACATAATGAAAATTTTGTTTGCTCCCAAGTGTTGGCAAATAATGTCTTATTACCGATTACATCTGTTTGTCAGGGGGAATCTGATTCTTTTCTGACCAAGTTTAAATATGCACAGCTCCGACACTGGATTTGCGACCCGCAAAATAAAAACATTAGAACTTCCACCCCCACTTGGCTGGAAGATCTATGTTTGGCAAAGGCACCCACTTAGCATTTGATTTCGATTTTGTACAATCATATAGACTGCAATGTAAACATGGTTTTACCTAAATTTACCAGAAAGTGGGAAAGGGATATACAGATTCGATTTACGGCAGACCAATGGCATTCCTGTTTTAAGCTGACTCATAAGTTTTCCATAGCATGTAAATAGCAAGAGACCAATTATAAAATTATATCGCAATGGTATAAATGCCAAGATATCTTACACAAAATATTTCCATCTGTTTCGGAGTTGTGTTGGAGATGCAATAAGTCAGTGGGCACTCCGATACATATCTGGTGGCAATGCCAGCTGCTAACCCCTTTCTGGAAAAAGGTATTCCAAATTATCAATAAAGTGTCTTGTATTGACCTACCCTTTGACCCAGCTATCGGGTTACTTTCAATGCTATCTGGGTCGGCCATAAAACATAAGAGGACTCTTGCAGGATTTTGTCTGGGGGCAGCTCGAACAGTGATTCCTCGCCATTGGAAATCTTCAGTTCCCCCCACGATTAAAGAATGGTATTTGGAGATGGGGTCCACTATGCGAATGGAGGAACTTTTAAGCCATACTTCTGGGAAACAAGAGGGGTTTGTGAAGACCTGGTCAGCTTGGGTAATGTTCATGGAATCTGTACCCAAGGAGGGAATAACCCTGGACTAGGAGCACATACACAGTTCCAATAACTTGGGTGGTATATGGACAATATCAAAAAATGGATGTTTTAAGAAAAATCTGTTACAGAACAGCTGAGCACTCTTTCACTTTCCTCTGTTCTTTCTTTTTTATTTTTGGTTTTACTATCTTTTCTCTATTTTATAATTTCTGAATATTGTTGAATCCTTTCGAGTGTTCCTTTTTAATCATATAATATTGTTATAGTACGCCTCAAGATATATGAGGTCTGGGCGAACTAGTTCTATTTTTGGGAATCCTATCAAGCATCTGACACGCCTCATGGTTTGCCAACCTTTGATACTGATAAACATAATTATGCCTCTTTATAGGTCCCTGGTAAGGTCTCATCTGGAGTATGCAGTTCAGTTTTGGACTCCAGTCCTTAAGAGGGATATAAATGAGCTGGAGAGAGTGCAGAGACGTGCAACTAAATTGGTTAGAGGGACGGAAGACTTAAATTATGAGGGTAGACTGTCAAGGTTGGGGTTGTTTTCTCTGGAAAAAAGGCACTTGCGAGGGGACATGATTACACTTTACAAGTATGTTAGAGGACATTATAGACACATAGCAGGGGACCTTTTTACCCATAAAGTGGATCACCGTACCAGAGGCCACCCCTTTAGACTAGAAGAAAAGAACTTTCATTTGAAGCAACGTAGGGGGTTCTTCACAGTCAGGACAGTGAGGTTGTGGAATGCACTTCCGGGTGATGTTGTGATGGCTGATTCAGTTAATGCCTTTAAGAATGGCTTGGATGATTTTTTGGACAGACATAGTATCAAAGGCTATTCTGATACTAAGCTCTATAGTTAGTATAGGTATGGGTATATAGAATTTAATTAAAAGTAGGGATGGGTGTATGTATGGATGCTGGGTTTTCATTTGGAGGGGTTGAACTTGATGGACTTTGTCTTTTTTCAACCCAATTTAACTATGTAACTAACTGTGATAATGTGTTTCTGAGAAAAACTTATTGTGGATGTACTCATTTTGTATAATGTTTGTACAGGATTCATTTTCTTGCTATTTTAATTTTTCTCTATTGTAAAATGCCTATTTCTTTAAATAAAGAATATACAAAAAAAAAAAACAACCTTGTAATTTGTGCAAGAATGGTAATGGTCACTATCTATGATATACTAAGGTATTGGATCTATCTGGAATGCTCGTTTGTGTGATTTTAGTGTTTATGCATTAACCAGTTTTAGTGTTTTTTTACAAGTAAATGTCCATATTGTTTGTCTGCAAAATAAGCTTTGGCTTACCTGATTTTATTACAAGGCTATTGTTTATACAGCAAATATATTAACACAAAGACTGCTTACAATGCAATATATTTGGTAACTTATGAAATAAACATTCAGGAATTTGTTTTCAGAATTTTACAAAATGCTATTGCATATAGGAGCTTTATATTTAACAGTAAAACTCATAGCAAAAAACATATGGATATAAAAAATCCACAGTACATGTATAACCTTAGCGCATTAGCCAGCAGGAACTTGAGGTCACCAAAAGAAAAAGACCTTTGCAGTGTGACAGTATTGTCAATTACAAATTAATTTAGCAGTTACTAAATGATTTGGCATTTAAAGAACATACACTGTGTGGAGCTCATTCAGTGAATTAGGAACTCCTCCTGAGCCTCTTAATTATACATGGTGTAATTCATTCTTATTAATTTTAAAGGTGAGAAGCACAGTTGTGCCAAAACCCATAATAGACTATCTCTAACTGTGTATTTTTTTTATCGTCTGTTCTTGTTGCACTAATTGCTACTTTTTAAATTATTGCACGGGTTTTCAAAAGAATTAACTATATAAATATTGGCTTATATAATGTTTTATATAAGATATTGCTATTTTTAAGTTCTTATTGCGAGTTTCTAAAGACACAAATGTGAATGTTAATTAATGGCTAAGCTGTATCACTGAGGAAATTCTAAGGAGAAAGGTTCAAAATCCTAATTGAGCTGCTTATTATCACAAGAGATGGAGGTTCTTACTTTCAAGTTGACGGTATTGGAGAACCTTGACAACAAACCATTTATTTTTTTCTTATGTAAGAAGTGAAAGTAGGGGTTATAGATCAGTGTATCACGCTTCTTTTTGTCTGACAGAATTCACAATGAAAATGTTGCCTTTAAAATGTTATTGTGTTAATGATCATTCCTCTACTTTTACAATGAAGAAAAAATTAACACTTTCTACATTATTTTATAAACTTGTCATAATGGCTTACTTGTGTATATTTAGCTTTTCTGAAAAGTACTCACCTGAGACTAGAGCACCTCTTATCATAACTGCAAAGGCTGTCACCATCATCATTATTTTATTAGATTTTTCCCAAAAATAGAGAACCTATATTTAAGACTAATTATATTTTTTATAGTTTTTATCATTTGGAACAGTTACTTGCTCACCCAAGACACGTTTGTTCTTGTTTCACATGTTAAATGGAGGATCTTAGATACTACGTCAAATGTCAGAGGGAAAGTTCACTGAACCTTATTTGTACCTGTTTGTTCTGCCTTTATGTACCATGGCAATTAAATTAATATGGTAGGATTACTGAGTCAGTAATACTGACCCTAGACAGTGCCATAGATGAAACAGGGGATGTTGTGTTTCTATGTTTTAATTACTTATATTTTTATTCTTGTCTCTCCTCATCTTTGTTAAAGAAAAATTGTTACTGGAGATGCCAAATGCTACCAGTCACTATGTACCCTCATACTGTACCCTGTATTTCAATAATCAATTTACTCTGTCTGAAGGATACATAATAAATATAATGATAAAAATCGTTAAACACCAAAAGCAACATATTAGTGGCTATATTTATATGCATTATAAGTCAAAGGTTTTTTTTGGCATTTCGGCCGAATTTGAATCGCACGAATCAAAGTAATAACGCATTCAATCGAATTCGAATCAAAGTTTTTCCCAAAAAAGTTTTTTCAAAGTCCACAATTGACTTCAAATGGGTTCTAGGAGGTCCCCCATAGGCTAAAACAGCAATTCGGCAGGTTTTGGATGGTGAATGGTTGTCGAATTTTTAAAGAGACAGTACATGATACATTTTGATATCCGAATTTTTGAATGTTTTTCAAATTTGAATCAAATTTGGACTATTCCCTAGTCAAGGTACATAAAAATAGCTCAAAGTTTGAATTTTTTAAATTAAAAAATTCACCTCGACCTTTGATAAATCTGCCCCTTAATGTCCTGATGTCTAAAAAGCCCCCTTCAGTTTATGCCTTATGATGAGGACAATGGTTAAGAGTTGTTGCTTAAATTTATAGCCATTAATATTCTGGGAAATGTTTAGGGTTTAATGCTGAGGCTTTAACATAGTTCCATAATGGAACTCTGGATATCAAGTCTGGTCAATGCCTTATCAGGCCAGCAACAGGTAGTCACCTGATATAACTGACCACTCTAAATGCTTTATTTCCAGAATATGTTTTGCAAAGGTTTTGTTATACAGTATAAGAGGGATGGACTCATACCATGGAGTGAAATGGGCTTTCTGAATGCAAGCTCGAGAGGGAGTAGGTTTAGGGGTTGAATTTGTGTTTACTATTAAATACATCCATGGAACTACTGTAAACCAGAATGACTGCTATAAATATGCCTTTATTCATCTTTAATTTTTTTATATGCTGGGGGGAAGGAAGGTAAAATATTCATCTTATAACGGGGCCTGAACATGAAAAAATATTAGCATGTTAGCATGTTAGCAACCCTTTAAGTTCTTAATCTACTGTATTATATTACAACTAGTATTACTTAATACTAAAGAAATGTTTATATCAGATTTTGAACAAAATCTTTGTCTAGCACTGTCTACAGTTAGAATACCTATAAAAACTAATGGTAACTATTATGGTTTTTTTCACAGAAGCATGTAGAGGTGTTATAGATGCTACTTGAACATAATTACATTTTCATTTATATTCATTTCTTCTTTTTCTCCATAACTATTTGGGAATGATTTTCTCCATAATTATTTGGGAATTATTTCTGTAATAACTGTAGAGGCTGTCACCGCCTGTTTCCTAAATACAATAATGACACAAAAGGGTGTTTATATCCAAAATAAAATTGAGGAAAATAGAGATGGCCATCTCCATAGATTTGCATACATCATGTTAACTATGAAGTAATTAAAAAAAGAGGAAGCATTAGGAAATCAAGATGTGTGGCATGATTTGATCATCAGGTATTTGAGGTCACTCCAAACTTGTGCATTTTAGGGTAGGACTACACAGATGTTTTCGGTGCAATCCGACGTGCTGCGACAAAACGCAGGCGACAAATCACATGCAACGAAAATAAGATAAGAGATGAAGTCGCAGCATTGATCTGACGTGACACAACTGTCGGATGCAGACGCAACGTGCAGCATCAGTCGTGATGCGTCGGATCAACACTGTGACTTCATCCGACAATGCATTCACTTACCTTATTTCCGTCGCATGGGGTTTGTCGCAGTGCGTCGGATCGCGCCGAAAATGTCCGCGTAGTCCTACCCATCTCAACTTCATTGTTTGATCTGCTTTCTCTTTAATGGCACCAGTGACTCTTAAATAACATAGTTATCATTTACATTTACCTTCTTTAAGGACAGATTTGCACTACAAATCAGCAGGGGTACATGTTCAGTATCTTTGGGTGCAGTCACAATTGAGACTTAATAGTCTTAAATAAGTTTGTTTAGATCTCTTCATTTGTGTGTATTTTACTTTTACTAAAACAATTTAAATTCACAGCGGGTTAAGGAAGCCAAGAGGCACACTTTACTTTTTATGTCAGCTAACAAGAATAAACACATGGTCTTAAATATGTATATGATGGCAAGGTTGTTCTCGGTTTCTTGGTGGGGAATTTACTATGCAGAGCTCTGACATCACTGTGTAAGGATGCACAATGAGAGGGGTACTTTTAGGAAGGTAAAATGAATTCACTATGTATAAAGTATAGTCATTTTACGTTTTTGTTATATATTAGAATATATTGCCCTTGACTTGCCATCAAAATCGAAATTACTTGATTTTCATGAATAAAACAATTCATGAAAGCTTTACTGAAAATGTTATTATTACATCCGTATGAACATTGTTAAGGCTTATATTGATTTTTTTTAAAAAAATACAGGTGCTGCAAACTTAATTAGTTATTCTCTCTGGCATCTCTCTCACAGTCGTTAGTATATAACATTTAAATAGCTATGGTGTAGAGTACCTTATGCACTGATCATAGCCCTTTAACCACACTGCTTACAACAAAGGAACTAGGAAGAGCTGTTGATTTTTTAAAAAATTAAAAAATTTGACCCTAGAAGTGCAGTGGAGCTCACAGTCACCATCTTCCGTCACTTCATATCGTCTTCGGGTCTTAACGCCGACTTGCGCATGCACAGTTGAAGCCAATTTCTGATTTGGCGCATGCTCCCGCAGGCTTCGTGTTGACGAAGAGATCGAAGGCAATACGAAGCAAGGAAAATGGTGTCCGGGAGCTCCACTGCGCTTCTCTGTATTTGTTTTTTTACTAATGCACATCGCAAGGAGGGGAGGGGGTGTCAATGTCAGGGAGTTTATGGGGGTTTTTGGTGCAAGGGTTTAGTTCTACTTTAAGTTTACAAAATTACTGAGCATATAATCATAATTAATCAATATGTATAAACTGCATGACTACTTGACTGTAATTCTTAAGGTGCCATATACAAATACTTATAGCTAATTGAGGAAGGAAGAAGTAAGCAACAAAGTTTCTTAACAAGTATGGAAAGCTGATTTGAAAATAGCTGCATAACATTGAGTGTCTCATCATCTTAGCCTTTAGATTAGAAGTGTTTCTAAATGTAATTATTGTATCTTGTTAATCATGAAAACAAATTAGCAGTGAATTGTGTTAGGTATGTGTGATTCAGTAATGACACTCAGCTCATAACAATTACAGTTCATGTTTAGCTGTAGTATCATATTTGTCGAAGGCTTATTACCATAAATCTTCATAATAAACTCAGCATACTTTCAGACTTTTGTGATATACTATAACAACCAAAACATTTTAATTAACCATACTTTATCAACTTCTAATACAGTGTCCAAATACACCATGTGACAAGCTGGGTGCCTGTTCATGTACATTTTTGGGGGAAATTAGCTACGATAGGCAGGTAAACAGAGGATTAGGAGCAAAATGACAGGGAAACAGCGTCTTCAGGCAAAAATACAGGTTTATTTAGGAAAACTCCTCCAACATAAAGTCACTGAATACAGGAATGCATTCAAAAAATCTTTTCCTCACACTGGGGTTCTCACCATACAAGTTGGCTTCCACATTCAGGAATATTCAGGCTTAGCACTAAGCCCACTGATTTTCCCCTCCAGGGAGTCAGGGACACAAATTCACCAGTTTCTGGCCTGGCTCACCTTCTGACAGCACCTCAATTACTCTAGACTCACAATAACTTTGTCATGTCTCCCTCTGCTCCTTGCAGTGACAGGCAGCACCCCAGCCCCTCTGGGAGTTCTTAGCACTGACAGATAACCTTTCTGTTCTCTGCCCTGCTCTGAGAGACCTTCCTAACTATCTTATTGGAATTAAATACCTTTCCACAGGACAGCCTTCCTGTGGAAAGTGAGCTCCAACATGCGAACTGGACCACTGGAATGGTTAGTAAAATCTCCTTTCCAGCGTCCATCTTCTATTGGTCAATCTACCTCAACCCTTTAAAATGATAGTTCAAGCATCATTTTATGCTAGTTTAATGAACAATTATCTGTTTTTCCAAGACAAATAAAATGAAAAACTTTTATTTTTCCACATTTCCTAAAGCTTTTTCATCATCTTAAGGTGCTGTCCAAGCAGCTTCTTCAGTTCAACTGGGAAGTCTCTGGCATATACAGTAAACTCACTAATCCAATCACAATGGCTCATTGTAACTTTTTAGAAAGGTGACAGTTGAAACTCACAGAGGGGTGAATACTGTGGTAGAATAAAAAAGGTATCATGCAACTCGTACAACCAGGAGTTGCATGAATGGATGTGTGAAGTGTTTTGATTACTAAACAAGTCCAGTTTCTCTAAAATTAATCATACTAGATATACCATGACCTGGATAAATGAGAATCTTCATAGTCATTTGAAATTACAGTGGAAGCAAAATGAAGTAAAAAAAGGTTTCACTGATGTTGATGCCAGAAGTAATGGGAATACACTTTCCCATACAGACTCAGCACTTTGAAAATTGCTTTCCTCAAATTGATACCTCTTTATTAGTCTGTAAATATTATAACTGAAAGTAATCAAACATAAAGTGCTATGGTCAAGCAAATTGTCTGCTTTCAGTGGCGTATCTACCGGGGGAGCAGGGGGTGCGATTGGGCCAGGGTCCGCACCCTCTAAGGGCCCCCGGCAGCTCGCGCCACTGACTTCTTCAGTGTTTCCAGGCGTACGGAGGGGGGCGGGAGGCCCGGCCTGCCCCCTCTAGTTACGTTGCTGTCTGCTTCTGTACAAATTACCTGACCTCACAATAGCATAGGAATTTACAGTATTAGAATGTAAGCTTAAAAAAAGAAACAAAATGCCATATTTTCTGCATGAGTGAGCTGTACTTGCTGCTTTGCTGTAAGAGTTTTTAGGTAGTTTTCAGAAAGTAGATCACAATGACATTAAAGTACTGTTACTGCCATTTTCTAATTAAAGAAACTTTGAACACTTTTACTGTTAGATATTATAATTGAAAAGCATGTTTGTAAAGAACACCATAACATGTGTCTGTTTTCCAAAGGATATTTAATATTATGTTTTAGTTCTACTATCTCATTGATATCTGTCTTCTGTATAAAAAAAACCCAACAACATGAATACTTATAAAATGGCTAAAAAGGAAATTGTCAAATGTTATATTGTGTTACTTGTACACTGTAATACCGAATCCACATTCCAATTTAGAATTTACTTGGAAAGTTCACACCCAATGTATATTAGGCCACAAAATATCTATAACCCCCCACAAATGTGTAATCAGTGAACACCATCCTCTTATACTTGCCACCCCAGTTGTCCTTAGGTTAATAGTAAGGCTGCAACATGGCTGTTGGCCACTGAGCATGCTCAGTTTATCTTAGCTCAGATGACTAAATACGCCTTCCAGTCTGGCAGCCAATGAAGAGATGGCAATGTTGGTTCCCATAGAAACTCTGCTCTAGCTGTCTACTCCTATTTTTTCTCATAATATCCTTTTCTGAGTTCAGCTTAACCAATACAGTGCTCAATTGATGAAGAGCTTTTATCACGTAAGCTCTGCCTTTGTAAGCCTGTATTCATGACTGCGTACACTTTGCAGTGCACATGTGCTCTCTGCAGATGTAAATGTCACTGATGATGTGTTTGGAAAATGGCTTCCAGGAGAAAGCTACTACAGTTATGGGATCCATTATTTGGAAAACTGTTATCCAAAATGCTCTGAATTATGGAATATCTCCTATAGACTCCATTTTATCAAATGAATCCAAAATTTTGCAAATTATTCCTTTTTTCTCTGTAAATATTAAATAGTTTGTTGTACTTGATCCAATAGATATAATTAATCATTATTAAAGGCTAAATCATCCTATTGGGTTTATTTCAAATTTACATGATTTTATAGTAGACTTAAGGTACGAAGATCTGAATTATGGAAATATAGTCAACATTGTACCCTCTAGTTGTAGCTAGCTGGTGTCAGTAAGGGCAATACATAAACAAGAAGGCTACTAAGATATGACCTGGTTCATCCACTGATTCACTTTAAAGGATAAATTAAACTCAGGAAGCAAGTTTTTTTCTACTGAGTCACATCTTGGGATCTGAACTGCTGTCGCTGAGGTCACAATATATAGTATATCTATACAATATTAAAGTCATCATACAAAGCAGATTAGACATTTATTGATTCACATTACATGGCACAATAGAATATAGTGCACTTTGTACTGGAATTCATTAGCTATATCATATAAGCTTCTATGACAGTGGAAAACCACAGTAATGTTTTGATGATTTCTGACAACCCCTAAGCTTTGCTTCTAAACAGTAACACTGAACATGTGCCACTGGCACCTTAAAAGCTTGATAATGATCAGAGGATGAGCAGCTGGTATAGAAACCAATGAACTTATGAATTATTACTGTTATTGAGTTGTTGAAGCACCATGCTGGAAAAAAACATATCTAGCCATATACTTTTTTAGGCTTTAGGTCTCCTTTACATTTCACAATTGTAAATTAAAAAGACATAGAAAGACATGACAGAGTGAATTAAAATGGATGTCAGAAAAATAAAGTAAGGTTAAAAAGTAAATCCTTTACTTAGACAGCAAGGTTGAAATCTTTAGCTGGAAATGTGTTTGCTGCTAAATTATTTATCGGGAAGCTAAAGAGCCTAAAATATGTTTTTTTTGTCATCTAATATCTCTTTAATGAATATATACTGTATGTGTTACATGCAGAGCTGGCAACCGCCCTATTTTTTGGGAGTAACCTTATTTTGGGCTCTGTCTCCCAGTCTCCCATCCCTCTTAAGAAATCCCTTAATTTCTGAGGATTTTCCATGATTACGGATGATTTGCTGCGAAAATCTGATGTGCGTATGCACAGAACATTTCAGTGATGTCAGCAGAAAGATTTGTGCATGTGAAGTGTGGAATCTTTGGCTTTTGGAGAAGTTCTGCACATTCTTACATGGTCATGTCCAATGACATCACCGGGTCAGGAAAAAATTTGGTTTCAGGCTGGAGCTTGCAGTATATCCCCCCAAATAATGTATTTAGAGGCTGACAGCTCTGCACACGATTCAGTTAAATGTGTGCATTACTTGAAATAATGTAATTCCTACTTGATCCAAACTAAGATATCATTAATCCTTATTGAAAGTAAAGCCAGTCTTTTGTGTTTGTTTAATGTTTACATGATTTTCTAGTAGATTAAGGTATGAAAATCCAAATAACAGAAAGCTCTATTATCTGGAAAACCTTTGGTCTTGAGCTTTCTGGTTAACTGGTCCCATACCTGTATTTTATTTCCTATATTATTTACAAATTCTAATATTTATTTGACATTACTATATATAGGACATTAGGTAGCTGTCAAGACAATCTTAATACCCATGTTTCCGCAGAAATTATATTACTGATAAAGGGTAAACTGATTTCCTGAAATCTTGCTATTGCATATAATTTGCAGTTCATTGCATATAATTTGCGTTATCATTTCATTTTATTTAAGAATTATATTCATATTCAGTACCTGTTCATGGTTTGCATGTTTGCTTTCTCCCAAGTCCATTTACCATTGCCCCAGGTGCAAAGGCAAAAAAACACTATGGGTTGCAAAATTGCAACCTTTAGGGCCCATGAATTTACTAGATGTTTTGGGAGCACTCTGCACTTTGCACTGGATTATACATTTAGGAGAAGTGCAAGGCAGCCATGTACTTTAAGCCTGCTATAGGTAGCTGCTCAGAATAGGACTCTCCTGCACCCTGCTCCCAACAGCGCACCAAGGGGGTCTCCTTTAGGCTGCCCATGCCCTGCCCCCTATGATTTTGGCTCCTGAAAACAGTTAGCGATGTATTCAGAGGAAGGTACAAACGGCAGGGGAGAAAGTATAGTGAGTCCTATCTAACCCTTAGCATGTTAAAATGTTACTTAAAGGAGAAGGAAAGGTTAAAACTAAGTAAGCCTTATCAGAAAGGTCCATCTAAATATACCAGTAAACCCCCAAAGTAGTGCTGCTCTGAGTACCCTGTCAAAAGAAACACATCATTTCTTTCCTTCTACTGTGTACTCATGGACTTCTGTATCAGACTTCCTGCCTTCAGCTTAAACCTCATTGCCCTGGGCAAGAGCATGTTCAGTTTGTTCCTCTTCCCCACCCCCCTCCCTTCTCTACTGTAATCTGAGCCCAGAGCTGGGAGACTCAGGCAGGAAGTGATGTCACACCCCATTAATACTGCAGCTCCTATCCTAAACAAACAGAGATTTTCTAGAGCTTTTTACTCAGGTATGGTAAAACATTCTACAGAATAAATATAGCATTCTAGCTTGCACTATTGCAGCTAATCTATTGCCAATAAAATGCCTCCATAGCTTTCCTTCTCCTTTAAGACGCACTTGTACAGCAAGGTAAACTGCCCTCTGCTCCTTGCTCTTGATAGAAAATACGGCACTAGGAGCAGAGAACAATGTCAGAAGGCGCAGCTAACTCTGTCCTAAATGATGGGCAAGTTGGGGGGGTAGTGGGGTACCTATGTGCCTCCCCCTTGCCCCCTTGGATTGAGAGATATCTTCAAGAAGACTTGTCTGTATCAAACAAGACTAAATAAAATAAGCAGGGCCGGATTTGACTTGAAGATGCCTGGAAGCCGGCGTCCTCAGTCGCCCCCCTCCCTCTCAAAAGGTAGCTCGCATGCACATCCTTTCTTCTTGCCGAAGCACTAGCGTCTAATGAAGGGATGCACCAAATCCAGGATTCGATTCGGGATTCAGCCAGGATTCTGCCTTTTTTAGCAGGATTTGGATCCAGCCGAATACTTCTGCCCGTCCGAAACGAATCTGTATCCTAATTTACATATGCAAAAATAGACTGTCTAATTTGCATATGCAAATTAGGATTTGGTTCGGTATTCAGCCGAATCTTCGCAAAGAATTCGGGGGTTCGGCCGAATCCAAAATAGTGGAAAATAATGTCTACAACATGCCATATAATTATCCATAAAATTATGTTTTAAATGTTTGGTAAAGAACAGCAAAACTAGGTCAGCCATTTATATCCCAGGGTACACACTGCACATCTCAAATAGGATGAACTAAATAAATACTGCTGCACATTTGGAAAATGTTGACAAATGTTTGCATCTTCAAAGACTACAAAAACACATTGATGTTTATCATTAAATCATCAAAGACCAGTAAACACTGTTCCTTGACCTTTGGAAACCTATTTAAAATGATGTATTGCAGAATTTGAGATTGTAGATGCTTGGACTAAACAAACGAAGCTGAACTAATGATAAATAAACCACCATTATATCTTAGGAATTTGTTTGTTGGAAAATGCCAAAAAGTTACTTCGATATGTGGCCTAGAGATTTGTCACAAGAAAGATTGTCACAATCTTTGAAACAAGAGGCTTTTTTAATTGTTAAACTTTTGCTAATTATTTTAAAGGGGTTGTTCAACTTTATATCAACTTTTAGTATGTTGTAGGGAGTGATATTCTGAGACAATTTGAAATTGGTTTTCATTTTTTATTATTTGTGGTCTTTGAGCAATCTGGTTATGAATTGTGAATTGTGAATGTGTGAATCATTAATTTGAGCACAAAAAGCAACATAAATTTCCAGGGGTGTTCAGCTTGATAATGCTATCCATTTGCTTTCATACCTGGTTGTTTTCTTAGCCAATGCTAGATACTGACCTGCTTACCTATCTAGCCAATGATACAGTATTAGTAAACAGTTTAGCTCCAGCAATAGTAAAGAAACAACATACCTTAGAGTTTTCAAGTGTTCTGACCTTGGTTATGCTGTCCATTTCACTTCAAACCTTACTTTTCAAGACAATGGGGCAGATTTACTAAAGGGCGAAGGGGCCGTCGCTAGCGAAAATTCACCAGAAATCCAATCAGCAGGGACATCACCAATTCACTAACAGGTGCAGACAACAATTCACTAGAGAAAGAGACCGTCGATAGTGTTCATTCACACTCTATCACACTCCAAGCAACTTTTCGCTCAGGCGAATGGTCGTTGCTTGGCAAATTCATTAAATTGCGGATTTTACTGAACGTTACCTCTTTCGGCACAGTTGATTTCGCAACCTCAGACAAGGCAAACTGCTAAAATGAAGCTAGATCTTCCTTAAGATTACGTCACTTACATAATATCCTGTTTGCGGAAAATGCATTGTTGAAAACGCAGACGACTTCTCCTTTTTTTAAGCGGGATTGCCTGCAAAAGTCCTAACAAACATTTTTGGGTTAACATTTTCCCCCAGACATATGAGGGCCATGGAACATTCATTTTACAGTGGGCTCATGTCTAGGGCATTATATGATCTCTTTTGTCTTTATTAAGGTTCCTTGGACATTTGTAATAAAAGTGGCCACTTCAAGCATTTGCACCAACATCTCTAATAAAGACATCCTTACAACTTTAATGTACCCGCCCTATTCAAACTGACCTACTGTAATTGTAAGATCACTAGGCATAAACGAACAAATCTTCACTATGAAATGCTCGCACTGAAGAAGCATCACTTGCGAAAAGTCTCCAACGTTCATTGCCCAAGAAGCAACTTTGCATTAACGTAGTGGTAATGATTACTGACTGCTGACCTGAACATACAGTAGTTGGTGACAAGCATCAAACTTGTGTGATGTGATCAAAGGACAGTGCATCAAGTATTAAATGGTGTAGAAAAAAAACCCTAAACTGAACTGTGCACAGATACTGTATGACTACTTTTTGAGGACAAAACTGGACAAAGTAATTTGCTATTATATTAACTGATGTACATATTGTGCATAAAACAAAAAACATGCTGTAGGAAGTTTTTTTTCCTATTATCTTGTTAATCTCAAGATTGCATAGATTACAATGTGTTCTGTGTGTGTCACAGCTTTTGGATCATTGCAGACCAGTATCTAGGATATTTACTTCCAAAACCCCCACGACTGATGATACATGTGATTTTGTTATTAGTAATCTAGGAAAGTAGATGCATAACAAGTCCTATATGCTATTTGTGTATAAAGCCACATTATCACTAAGAAGTGATTGTTCCTCAGCTGTACAGCTACTGATTTCATACAGTCTGAAAATAGATTCCTACTATTTAATCAGTGCACCAGTAAACAAGCAAAGTGTGGATGGGAATGGTTCAACATGCACTTAGCTATTTGTTGAATTACTTTTTGAATCTTCAAGTCAACACTTTATGATGGTATTGCTATTTAATGTTATATTGATATTCTGCCTTGATAGCCCTTTCCATGCTTCAGCCTAATGAGACAGTGCTTTTTGTTGGACCAATATAGATTTATTGAGATCTATTTTTGTCGCCACAAACAATTTAAAGACATTGAGTTGTCTTATTGCATGCCTGCTTTCATCTCAGTCCAAGTATGCCTCAACCCATGGCACTGGTGTGTAGTCATTGGTCATGATGTGAGACTTGTGGCAATGTCCATGACATCAGACCTGGACACCCATGCGTGAATACTACAGAGGGATAAAAACATAAGCAGCAGAGTGCTGCTCTAATGTGCCTAGCATTCCGATTAGTGATAAGTGAAATTTTGGTTTTGCAGCGAAAAAGACAACCATAGACTCCCATAGATAGTGGGTAAAAAAATTTGTCACCCATAGACTTCAGTGCATTTGGTGAATGTTTAACCGTTTTGAGAATGTTCAGTGAAAGGGGTAAAAGTTGCTCATCACTAATTCTAATTAATTTTACAGTTGAAAAATGTTTATTTCTGAAAATATTTTTCAGAAACATGTATAAAAGTCAAAATCACACACTTATTAATACATTAAGAACAGCTGATACACATTACGAACAGCTTACACAGTTGTCCAATGGATCCACTTATTGCAAATACCCGATGGCTCTACACTTTAAACATGAACTTGAACTTAAAGATTGACCTGTCATTATGCCAGGTAAAATAACTAGACACACATTTTCCAATAATTTATCTCTGGCTTTCCATTCAAAAAATACACAGAAAGCACATATTTCTATGCAAAAGAAACACAACCATTTCAGTGGTTGGTACCATATAGTGAAAAGGGGTAATTGCTGTTTACATTGACCATGTCTTGCAACTCACAGTTAAGGCCATGCAGTCATATACACAAGACTCTATACAAGTCATCAGGAATTTGAAGCACATTGGTGACAATCTCAAAGACATCCTTCTGGATACCATGGATGTTAAACACCTATACACAGTGACCCCTCCCATGTTTGTGTATGTAGAATGGCATCAGAGACATGCTATGTCAAACCCCTTCCACCGAGCTATTTCAAATATCAGTTTTTTTTATTCAACTATGTTCACTGGAGCTCATTTATGCTGACTTATTTATGCTACAATTTGAACATGAACACTAAGGAGCCACTTACTAACAATCAAATTACATTTTTTTCCACAAATTGTGGTTTTCCCATCTTTCTTAAAAGCAACTTGAGATTTATTAAGTGTAAAAATCAGAAAAATATCTAATGCAAGTTAAAATTGCTGAGGTACTATAAAAGTCAGTGGGACTGCTTTTAATCAATTTGGACTTTTAGAGGTTTTCAGATTTTTTTTCCTAGGAATTGTCTGAAAAACTCCAAAATTCGTATCTTTTAGGATATCGTTCAGCTCTTTTATCTTCATACTTTTTATATTTGGATCTTTTAATAAATTGCATTGCATTTGTGGTTTTAGAGAATGTGAGTTTAGTCATGGTTTCAAAAACCTCTAAAACCACTAAAATGAGAATGTTGATAAATAAGCCTTCACATCTCTAAGGCAAGATCTATAATAAAACTTATATTTCATCGCATACAGTAGATGATGATGGAGAGGCAATTGGAACTCTTTGAAGTCTTTTTATCAGCTTTTCCACCACTAAAATAAATATTCCAGAAAACAAGAATAAAGGCTTCTAAGTCAACAAGACGTTTGCATTTTATTTTGGTATCATAAAAATCAGAATTGGGTAGGTAGCCAACTGGGGTTGTGAACACTGGCACCTGAGGAAGGATCAGTTAGATCCGAAACATGTAGTGCTACCAAATAAATGATCACTTGTTTGATGATATTGGTTCTCCAGAGTGATTGATTCTAAGTATTGAGTATAAGTCCACTCCCTATGTCAGATACATAACCACAACCCCCACACTCAGAAAGGGCAATGGTCAATAAAATAGAAGGGTCATGCATTGACCCCGTATTTCCTCAACCCCTGGTCTCTGAACTATGCAAGATTTAAAATATATATTGAGCTTTGCAGTCTATCTGTTTAGCTGCCTGTCTATATTATACGTCTCTTTCTTTCATCTTTCTGTCTGCTCTCCATCTAAATTATCTGTGTATTTGGTTTAACAAAATAATTTATCTTTGTTTTACATTATTGTAATATGATATTTATAGCTGTTTTCTATGATTGTAAAAAATGTTTAACCAAACTGTTTTGTGTTGTATGCTATAATATAAATGCTTAGCCATGAATATGATGAGCCAAAATATGCTTTTTATTCTTTTCAAATATTACTTGTGCTACAATATATTTTTGAATATGCAGTTTTGATATCAATAAAATGTAGCAAGGTGGTATAAAATGAACATAAAGAAAACAACCAGCATTTGAAGTTAAAACCTTTATTGGCTGTATTATTACCGTACTTTTGGACATTCTATTTTAATAATAAAATATAGAAAATAAAGAATAGAATACTCTTTTATTCTTTGTTACATAGTTAGATTGGGTAGAATATTTACACATATATATATATATATATATATATATATATATTGTGATGTTTGGGGGATCACAGCGGGGTTCTTTCACCAAACATGCAGGCCAGCAGGCCACTCCACGTTAAAGGAAACATTTAGTTTATTTTCTTCAGTTCACATAAATCTCTCACAGACAAGCAGTGGCATAAAAATCAAAACAGCTTCAGTTCAGCAACAAATAAGTCCCAACAAAAGAGCCGTGTACTTGCCAAGAAAACTTGCAGTGTCCAGTCTGGCGGGAGTGAACTACCTAGTCTTTTAGAAAAGAACTTTCTCCAACTCCACAGTGAGTAGACACACATGAAAACCAAACTTTTCTGTTTAACACAGCAGTGAGTTTCCACCCTTGAGAAAAAACTCCCACTCACTTCTCACCTGCTGCTCACCTCCATTAAACACCCCTTGGATGTCCAGCCCACCTCTGGCTGGTTAACCCCATGGTGTCTTTTAAAGAGGTAATTTTAAAACCTAAAGAATGGGGATATATATCGGTCATCTACAATATATCCCCCCCAGCTTCTACTATACAGTATATATATATATATATATATATATATATATATATATATATATATATATATATATATATATATATATATATATATATATAAAAATAAATACTGTCCAAAGAGGTACACTCCCATCACATAAATCATCTTGCCTGGGTGCAAATGAAAGCAACTAGATATGAAAAAATAGCATTCCACTCTATAGTTAGAATTGTCTAACTTGTATAACTTGTAGTATGCAATGCATACATAGTATACAGTATATATTGGATTTGGATGTGTATATATATATCTGTATACACTCACATATACAGTACAGATTACAATAGCCTTGGATACTATTTTTGTTCATGGAATCATCCAAGTCTCTTTTAAAGGCATTAACAGAATCTGCCATCACAGCATCACCCTGCAAGGCATTTCACAACCTCACTGCCCTCACCATGAATAACCACCTATGCTGCTCAGGTCTAAAGGTAATTTTCTATGGGAAAAAAATCCCTTCTATCTGTCTATTCTGTCTGTAATATAAATGTATGGGACCAGTTATCCAGAATGTTCAGGACCTGGGGTTTTCCAGGATAATGGATCTTTCTGTAATTTGGATCCATATATAGATCCAAATATATATATATATATATATATATATATATATATATATATATATATATATATATAGATATATATATATAGATATATATATAGATATATAGATATATAGATATATAGATATATATATATATATATTGTATTTTACTGCAGTAGTATTTCTGAAGGAAGCACACAATTTATTCTAGCACAGTGTAACTGAACTTGATATTTAAATGCATGCAGAACACTTTTATTTTTTTTTATGTTACTGGTCCTTACAGCATGGTTCATTAATCCTGTAACAAGTTCTAACAAGTAAATGTTGATGGACTGCAATCCCACCATTTGCCAAAATATTATCAAGGGCTAAATCAAGATAGGGCCATTTGTTTGTTTAATTGACAAACACTGTATGTATGTTATTAATAGACATTAAAAAATATAGGAAGGCTCCATCTCTATTCATACCTCCATTAAAATTTCTTACCAGCTATTGAGGGCTTGTTTATTTTAGTAAATCATTTGTAAACCAGCTTCATAGAGCAAGTAAAATGTAAAACTGCTGAAGCATTGTCCTTTGTTTCCCTAATGTCAATTGTGTTGTTTATCAGACCTCACTTAGTGGAGTGACATTTAATAATATTATGCTGTCCACTGGATAATGTATTAACTGTGAAGTTTTGATTATTGTTATGCATTATGTTATTAAAGGAGAAGGAAAGATACTGAGGCACTTTATTGCCAGTAGATTAGCCACAATAGTGCATGCTTTAACACTATATTTATTCTGTACAATGAATCCAAAGTTCAAATAGGTCAGCGCTAATAAAAGCTCAGGTAAAAATAAGACGAAAAAAGAGAAAAATAGATTTAGGGGCAGATTCACTAACTTCGAGTGAAGGATTCGAATGAAAAAAACTTCGAATTTCGACGTTTTTTTGGGTACTTCGACCATCGAATTGGTTAAATTTGTTCGAATTCGATCGAAATCGAACGAAATCGAACGATTCGAAGTAAAAATCGTTCGACTATTCGACCATTCGATAGTCTAAGTACTTTCCCTTTAAAAAAAAATTCGACCCCCTACTTCGGCAGATAAAACCTACCGAAGTCAATGTTAGCCTATGGGGAAGGTCCCCATAGGCTTGCTAAGCTTTTTTTGATCGACGGATATTCATTCGATCGTTTGATTAAAATCCTTCGAATCTTTCGATTCGAAGGATTTAATCGTTCGATCGAACGAAAAATCCTTCAATCGTTCGATCGAACGTTTAGCGCTAAATCCTTCGACTTTGATATTCGAAGTCGAAGGATTTCAATTCGAGGGTCGAATTTCGAAGTATTTTTAA